>JAYGXS010000008.1:24991471-25003497 GCA_036362985.1 Ligula intestinalis
ATAAATTGACGTTGTAACTTAACATACTAACAGCTTAGGTACTTGCTTAAAGGCCCAGACACGTGTTTCGCGGGTATTCTGCCACTGCTTGACACAGCTGCGAGGGCTCCGGCTCATCAGTGGGTCGCCCAGCTTTCCGTATCTGCTCTCTGGTTGATATACCAGTTTTGAAAGTTCAACAATTTATTCTCAAAAGAAATTAATTTACGATTGCTGACTATATCAGTATATTTAAGGGCTATAGGCGTAGACCGAAATTATAAGTGTACATTCGCGTTGAAGGCCATCAACCACAGTGAAAGATATTATGCTGCCATCAGACAGTCACTAGTAGTATAAATTGACGTTAAAACTTACCAAACTTACAGCCTAGGTACTTGCATAAAGGCCCAGACGCCTGTTTTGCGGGTATTCTGCCGCTGCTTGACACAGCTGCGAGGGCTTCGGCTCATCAGTGAGTCGCCCAGCCTTCCCTATCTGCCTTCTGTTTGATATACCAGTTTTTCTAAAGTTCAGTTTTTTTGATCTCCAGAGAACTTACATTTTGATTGCGGTATATATCAGTATATTTAAGGGCTAAAGGCGTAGACAAAAGTTGTCAGTTTATATTCGCGTTGAAAGCCGTCAACCCCTGTGAAATATACACATGCTGCAATCAGACAGTGGGTGGAAGCAGTATAAATTGACGTTATTACTTAACATGCTAACAGCCCAGGTACTCGCTCAAAGGCCCAGACACGTGTTTCGCTGGTATTCTGCCGCTGCTTGACACAGCTGCGAGGGCTCCGGCTCATCAGTGGGTCGCCCAGCTTTTGCTTTCTTTTTTCTAGTTGATATACCGGTTTTAAAATTTCAGCTCTTTAATTTCCAGAGAAATTAATTTCTGATCGCGGAATATATCAGTATATTTAACGGCTATAGGCGTAGACCAAAGTTGTCAGTGTATATTCGCGTTGAAAGCCGTAAACCCCTAAAAAATATAATATGCTGCCATCAGACAGTCATTAGTAGTATAAATTGAAGTTAAAACTTACCATACTTACAGCCTAGGTACTTGCTTAATGGCCCAGACGCCTGTTTTGCGGGTATTCTGCCGCTGCTTGACACAGCTGCGAGGGCTCTGGCTCATCAGTGGGTCGCTCAGCATTCCCCATCTGTTTTAAGTTTGATATACCAGTTTTGAAATGTCAGCTTTTATAATTCCATACAAATTAATTTCTGATCGCGGTATATATCAGTATATTTAAGGGCTATAGGCGAAGACCAAAGTTGTCAGTGTATATTCGCGTTGAAAGCCGTCAACCCCTGTGAAATATACACATGCTGCAATCAGACCGTCGTTTGTATTTTAAATTGACGTTGCTTCTTACCATACAACCAGCCCAGGTACTTGTTAAAAGGCCCATACACGTGTTTCGCGGGTATTCTGCCGCTGCTTGACACAGCTGCTAGGGCTCCGGCTTATCCGTAGGTGGCCCAGCTTCCCCTATCTGCTCTCTGGTTGATATACCAGTTTTGAAAGTTCACATTTATAATCTCCACAGAAATTAATTTCTGATTGCTGAATATATCAGTATTTTTAACGGCTATAGGCGTAGACCAAAGTTGTCAGAGTATATTCGCGTTGAAAGCCGTCAACCCCTGTGAAATATAATATGCTCCCATCAGACAGTCATTAGTAGTATAAATTGACGTTAAAACTTACCATACTTACAGCCTAAATACTTGCCAAACGGCCCAGAAACGTGCTTCGCGGGTATTCTGCCGCTGCTTGACAGAGCTGCGAGGGCTCCAGCTCATCAGTGGGTCGCCCAGCTTTTGCTTTCTTGTTTCTGGTTGATATACCGGTTTTAAAATTTCAGCTTTTTAATCTTTAGAGAAATTAATTTCTGATCGAGGTATGTATCAGTATATATAACGTCTGTAGGCGTAGACTGAAATTGTAAGCGTATGTTCGCGTTGAAAGCCGTCAACCCCTGTGAAATATACACATGCTGCAATCAGACAGTCGGTGGTAGCAGCATAAATTAACCTTGTAACTTAACATACAAACAGCCCAGGTACTTGTTAAAAGGCACAGAAAGGTGTTTCGCGGGTATTCTGCCGCTGCTTGACACAGCTGCGAGGGCTCCGGCTCATCAGTGGGTCACCCAGCTTTCCTTATCTGCTCTCTGGTTGATATACCAGTTTTGAAAGTTAAACTTTTTAATCTCCAGAGAAATTAATTTCTGATCCCAAAATATATCAGTATATTTAAGGGCTATAAGCGTAGACCGAAGTTCTAAGTGTATATTCACGTTGAAAGCCATCAACCACAGTAAAAGATATTATGCTTCCATCAGACAGTCATAAGTAGTATAAATTGACGTTAAAACTTACCAAAATTACAGCCTAGGTACTTGCTCAAAGGCCCAGAGGCCTGTTTTGCGGGTATTCTGCCGCTGCTTGACACAGCTGCGAGGGCTTCGGCTCATCAGTGGGTCGCCCAGCCTTCCCTATCTGCCTTCTGGTTGATAAACCGGTTTTTCTAAAGTTCAGTTTTTTTGATCTCCAGAGAACTTACATTTCTGATCGCGGTATATATCATTATATTTAAGGGCTATTGGCGTAGACAAAAGTTATCAGTTTATATTCGTGTTGAAAGCCGTCAACCCCTGAGAAATATACACATGCTGCAATCAGACAGTCGTTAGTATTTTAAATTGACGTTGCTACTTACCATTCTTACAGCCTAGTTAGTTGCCAAAAGGCCCAGACACGTGTTTCACGGGTATTCTGCCGATGCTTGACATAGCTGCGAGGGCTCCGGCTCATCAGTGGGTCGCCCAGCTATTGCTTTCTTCTTTCTGGTGGATATACCGGTTTTAAAATTTCAGCTTTTTAATCTACAGAGAAATTAATTTCTGATTGCTGAATATATCAGTATATTTAACGGCTATAGGCGTAGACCAATGTTGTCAGTGTATATTCGCGTTGAAAGCCATCAACCCCTGTGAAATATAATATGCTGCCATCAGACAGTCTTTAGTAGTATAAATTGACGTTTAAACTTACCATAATTACAGCCTAGGTACTTGCTCAATGGCCC
Organism: Ligula intestinalis; assembly: GCA_036362985.1. Lineage (NCBI taxonomy): Eukaryota > Metazoa > Platyhelminthes > Cestoda > Diphyllobothriidea > Diphyllobothriidae > Ligula > Ligula intestinalis. The sequence goes on from JAYGXS010000008.1 coordinate 24,994,560, forward strand.
AGACGCCTGTTTTGCGGGTATTCTGCCGTTGCTTGACACAGCTGCGAGGGCTCTAGCTCATCAGTGGGTCGCCCAGCATTCCCCATCTGTTTTAAGGCGGATATACCAGTTTTGAAATGTCAGCTTTTATAATTCCAGAGAAACTAATTTCTGATCGCGGTATATATCAGTATATTTAATGGCTATAGGTGAACACCGAAATTATAAGTGTATATTCGCGTTGAAAGCCGTCAACCCCTGTAAAATATACACATGCTGCAATCAGACAGTCGTTTGTATTTTAAATTGACGTTGCTACTCACCATACAAATAGCCCAGGTACTTGTTAAAAGACCCACACACGTGTTTCGCGGGTATTCTGCCGCAGCTTGACAGAGCTGCGAGGGCTCCGGCTCATCAGTGGGTCGCCCAGCATTCCCCATCTGTTTTAAGGTTGATATACATGTTTTGAAATGTCAGCTTTTATAATTCCAGAGAAACTAATTTCTGATCGCGGTATATATCAGTATATTTAAGGGCTATAGGCGTAGACAAAAGTTGTAAGTCTATATTCGCGTTAAAAGCCGTCAACCCCTGTGAAATATAATATGCTGCCATCAGACAGTCATAAGTAGTATAAATTGACGTTAAAACTTACCATACTTACAGCCAAGGTACTTGCTCAATGGCCCAGACGCCTGTTTTGCGGGAATTCTGCCGCTGCTTGACACAGCTCCGAGGGCTCCGTCTCATCAGTGGGTCGCCCAGCTTTTGCTTTCTTGTTTCTGGTGGATATACCGGTTTTAAAATTTCAGCTTTTTAATCTACAGAGAAATTAATTTCTGATTGCGGAATATATCAGTATATTTAAGGTCTATAGGCGTAGACCAAAGTTGTAAGTGTATATTCACGTTAAAAGCTGTCAACCCCTATGAAATATACACATGCTGCAATCAGACAGTGGGTGGAAGCAGTATAAATTGACGCTGTAACTTAGCATACAAACAGCCCAGGTACTTGCTCAATGGCCCAGACACGTGTTTCGCGGGTATTCTGCCGTTGCTTGACAGAGCTGTGAGGGCCCTGGCTCATCAGTGGGTGGCCCAGCTTTCCCTATCTGCTCTCTGGTTGATATACCGGTTTTGAAAATTCAGTTTTTTAATCTCCAGAGAAATTAATTTCTGAGTGCGGAATATATCAGTATATTTAAGGGCTATAGGCGAAGACCAAAGTTGTAAATGTATATTCGCGTTGAAAGCAGTCAACCCCTGTGAAATATAATATGCTGCCATCAGACAGTCATTAGTAGTAGAAATTGACGTTAAAACTTACCATACTTACAGCCTAGGTACTTGCGCAAAGGCCCAAACGCCTGTTTTGCGGGTATTCTGCCGCTGCTTGACACAGCTGCGAGGTCTCCGGCTCATCAGTGGGTCACCCAGCTTTCCCCATCTGTTTACTGGTTGATATACCAGTTTTTAAATGTCAGCTTTCATAATTCGAGAGAAATTAATTTCTGATCGCGGTCTATATCAGTATATTTAAGGGTTATAGGCGAAAACCAAAGTTGTCAGTGTATATTCGCGTTGAAAGCCGTCAACCCCTGTGAAATATACACATGCTGCAATCAGACAGTCGTTTGTATTTTAAATTGACGTTGCTACTTACCATACTTACAGCCTAGTTACTTGCCAAAAGGCCCAGACACGTGTTTCGCGGGTATTCTGCCGCTGCTTGACACAGCCGCGAGGGCCCTGTCTCATCAGTGGGTCGCCCAGCTTTTGCTTTCTTGTTTCTGGTTGATATAACGGTTTTGAAAATTCAGTTTTTTAATTTCCAGAGAAATTAATTTCTGATTGTGGAATATATCAGTATAATTAAGTGCTATAGTCATAGACCAATGTTGTAAATGTATATTCGCGTTGAAAGCCGTCAACCCCTGTGAAATATAATATGCTGCCATCAGACAGTCATTTGTATTTTAAATTGACGTTGCTACTTACCATACTTACAGCCTAGTTACTTGCCAAAAGGCCCAGACACGGGTTTCGCGGGTATTCTGCCGCTGCTTGACAGAGCTGCGAGGGCTCCAGCTCATCAGTGGGTCGCCCAGCTTTTGCTTTCTTGTTTCTGGTTGATATACGGGTTTTGAAAATTCAGTTTTTTAATCTCCACAGAAATTAATTTCTGATTGCGGAATATATCAGTATATTTAAGGGCTATAGGCGTAGACCAAAGTTGTCAGTGTATATTCGCGTTGAAAGCCGTCAACCCCTAAAAAATATAATATGCTGCCATCAGACAGTCATAAGTAGTATAAATTGACGTTAAAACTTACCATACTTACAGTCTAGGTACTTGCGCAGTGGCCCAGACGCCTGTTTTGCGGGTATTCTGCCGCTGCTTGACACAGCTGCGAGGGCTCCGGCTCATCAGTGGGTCGCCCAGCATTCCCCATCTGTTTTAAGTTTGATATACCAGTTTTGAAATGTCAGCTTTTATAATTCCAGAGAAATTAATTTCTGCTCGCGGTATATATCAGTATATTTAAGGGCTATAGGCGAAGACCAAAGTTGTCAGTGTATATTCGCGTTGAAAGCCGTCAACCCCTGTCAAATATACACATGCTGCAATCAGACAGTCGTTTGTATTTTAAATTGACGTTGCTACTTACCATAAAAACAGCCCAGGTACTTGTTAAAAGGCCCAGACACGTGTTTCGCGGGTATTCTGCGGCTGCTTGGCACAGCTGCGAGGGCTCCGGCTTATCAGTAGGTGGCCCATCTTTGCCTATCTGCTCTCTGGTTGATATACCGGTTTTGAAAGTTCACATTTATAATCTCTACAGAAATAAATTTCTGATTGCGGAATATATCAGTATATTTAACGGCTATAGGCGTAGACCAAAGTTGTCAGTGTATATTCGCGTTGAAAGCCATCAACCCCTGTGAAATATAATATGCTGCCATCAGACAGTCATTAGTAGTATAAATTGAAGTTAAAAATTACCATACTTACAGCCTAGATACTTGCTCAATGGCCCAGACTCCTGTTTTGCGGGTATTCTGCCGCTGCTTGACACAGCTGCAAGGGCTCCGGCTCATCAGTCGGTCGCCCAGCTTTCCCCATCTGTTTTAAGGTTGACATACCAGTTTTGAAATGTCAGCTTTCATAATTCCAGAGAAATTTATTTCTGATCGCGGTATATATCAGTATATTTAAGGGCTATAGGCGTAGACCAAAGCTGTCAGTGTATATTCGCGTTGAAAGCCGTCAACCCCTGTGAAATATACACATGCTGCAATCAGACAGTCGTTTGTATTTTAAATTGACGTTGCTACTTACCATACTTACAGCCTAGGTACTTGCCAAAAGGCCCAGACACGTGTTTCGCGGGTATTCTGCGGCTGCTTGACACAGCTGCGAGGGCTCCGGCTTATCAGTGCGTCGCCCAGCTTTCCCTTTCTGCTTTCTGGTTGCTATACCGGTTTTGAAAGTTCAGCTTTTTAATCTGCTGAGAAATTAAATTCTGATCGCGGAATATTTCAGTATATTTTAGGTCTGAAGACGTAGACCAAAATTGTAAGTGTATATTCGTGATTAAACCCGTCAACCCCTGTAAAATATGCAAATGCTCGAAACAAGCCGTCATTAGTAGTATAATTTGACGTTGTAACTTACCATACGTACAGACTACGTACTTGCTGAATGGCCCAGACACGTGTTTCACTGCTTGTCTACCGGTGTTTGACACAGCTGTGAGGGTTCCGGCACATCAGTGGGTCAACCAGCTTTCCCTATCTACTTTCTGGTTGATATACCGTTTTTGAAATTGCAGCTTTTTAATCTCCAGAGAAATTAATTTCTGATAGCGGTAAATATTCGTATGTTAAAGTTCAATAGGCGTATATCTATATTGTAAGTGTATATTGCTGTTGAAACCTGGTTACCCCTGAGAAACATGCACATGTTACCATCAGAAAATCGTTAGTACTATAAATTGACGCAGTAACTCACCATATAAGTGGCCTAGGTACTTGCTAAAAGGCCCAGACACGTGTTTCGCCGGAATTCTGCCGCTGCTTGACACAGCTGCGAGAGCTCCGGTTCATCAATGGGTTGCCCAGATTTCCCTATCTTCTTTCTGGTTGATATAATGGTTTTGTAATTCTGCTTCTTAATCTCTAGACAAATTAATTTCTGATAGTGTTATACATCAGTATATTTAGGGTTGTATAGGGGTAGACCGAAATTGTAAGTGTATATTCCTGTTTGAGCCCGTCAATCCCTGTGAAATATACACAATCTGCCATCAGGCAGTCGTTAATATTATAAATTGACGTTTTAACTTACCATACGTACATACTAGGTACTTGCTAAAAGGCCCAGACACGTGTTTTGCCGGTATTCTGCCGCTGCTTGACGCAGCTGTGAGAGCTCCAGTTCACCAGTGGGTCGCAAGCTTTCCCTATCTGCTTTCTGGTTGATATACCGATTTTGAATGTGCAGCTTTTTAATCTTCAGATAAATTAATTTCTGATCACGGTTTCTATCAGTATATTTTAGGTCTAAAGGCGTAGACCGAAATTTTAAGTGTATATTCGTGATTTAACCCGTCAACCCCTGTAAAATATGCACATGCTCCTAACAAACCGCCATTAGTAGTATAAATTGACGTTGTAGCTTACCATATCCATGGCCTAGGAATTTGCCTAAAGGCCCAGACACGTGTTTCGCCGGATTTCTGCCGCTGCTTGACGCAGCTGAGAGGACTTCGGCTCTGCTTCCTTTCAGAACTGGATCTATCCGAGGATACTTTATAGCTGGTTAGATATGGTTTTACTGCTGTTTCGTGACTCATATCCCTGTCAGTGAAGTTTTATTGTCTTGCTCACTGTAATCCACGCATCGAAATCTGAACAGAATTGCAATAAATATTGTATCTTGCTTGAGACGAAGCTGCCGCTAGAATAGTTTGTGGTAGCCTCTTTGCAGCGTTTCATCGTTATACGCATTTTATCGGCATTTCCTAAACCCACACTTATTCATGTTTGCGTAAGTTGATGTTTATTACCCGTTATGTAGGGCACTCGAAACAAGGTATGAGTTTCGGTATTACTAACTTACCTTTCATCTATTATAAGATGGAGGCGTTCCGCAGATTCACTTAATTCAGTTGAGTCAACTGTGACATATTCATGGTCTCGGTGGGATCTGTTGTCTTTGTTTGCAGTGGGCGGTGGCCACAACTACTTCTCGTTTACCATGATCGTTTTTACATGGCTAATTTTGGCTTGCGTGGGATCACACTATCGACCGATATGACTCGCTAAATGTTAATCGATACCATAGGCTGGGGGTGCCGTGTCTTGCCTAACACGTCCTGTAGAGGTTGGGCACGCGTGGATTTTTCAAAATTCTAGACCAATAATTCGCATTTGACAAGTGCTTCGAGATCCAACGATGGACACAAACCAATGTTATAACCAGGTATCTGAGTTTTTTTAGTTGCACTTTTATACATATTGATGCTGAATCCTCCATTGGTTCTGCGTGTGACAAGGGCGCCAAGAAAAGGCTGTTTTTTGGCGTTTTATCGTTATTCCCATTTATAAGGCATTTCTTAAACTCACACTTATTCATATATGTGTAAGGTGATGCCTAATAACCATTACGCAGGGCACTCCGAACTGGTATAACTTTCGATATCACAAGCTGACTGTTTCCTTTGTTCTCAGTGAGCGGCGTCCGCGACAAAGTCCCATTTAGCCTGGCCGCTTTGCTTGGTTAACTTCGGCTCGAGTGGGAGCACATAATCGACAGCTAAAAGTTCACCTAGTCCCTAGGCTGGGCTGGGGAGGGCGTGGGCGTGTCTTGCTTTACATGAACCGACAGGTTGGACAAGTATTTCAAGTGCCCCCGCCACCCACGAGTTGACTGTTCGAAGGAGACAGGTGTTATAAAATCAGAAGTGTCATGTAGGCGTCAATGAAAGAGAAGGCCCAAGTCAGTGTTGTAGAAACGAACCTGAGGACTGGTGGAAACGTTGGGGGCCTCTTAGTATACACCGCATGTGAACCAACTTCATCCGATATCGCGTGTGGTTTTGATAAGTTTGTTAGAATCAGTCATCAAAACGTTACTCTATCGAAGTTCATACGGAAAAAAGCTTGCCGCTGCGATCTGCAGGCCCGGTTCCTTGTGGGAAGACAAGGAGTGAGATGCCAGATGAGCAGAATAGTATATTCTCTGTAGAGCTAGGGGAGAATAAGTTGGGGAAAGTTGGCAGTTGGACAAGTGTACAACCACCCACAAAAGCGGCCGGTGTCCGAAGTGAACTGAGCACTGCAGTCGTCACAGATAGGTCAGCTGTGATTCGGCATTGAATGTGATTGGTCAGACCGTATTGGGGGGTAAGCAGGTAGTTGTGCTTGCGCACTTTATAGCAGCCGTGAGATACAAGCTCTACGCGCAGATTCGGGTCCCTACAAGTTACCGCTCCCTTAGATTTTGCTTCAATATGACTACTTTTCAGAGTTCGTTTAGTGAATAATGTCCAGGAATTGCATTCTATATACAGGGTGTCCGCGAAGTCTGGGTACATAGGGGATGAATACATACCTTTAGAACAAAACAATTAGAATGTTAGAATGTTAAGAAATTATAATTTCAATATGATTTCCATTATTTGCAATGCAAAATTCGATGCAAGAATGCAAGTCAGTCACAGAAAGGGCTCCAGGTTATTTATTCAGTGCGCATAGCGAGGAGGCGTCAGTATTCACGGTCCAATCAGATAGGACGGGAAATCGATAATTATTGACGCGTTTTCAAGCCAACGCTTTGGAATTTGCACTGCAGCTGCGCTGAGAGCCTAAGCGTTGTTGACTAATCATGGGACTCTGCCGTCCCAAGAAAAGTAACATAAATAAATAAAATATTAAAATTCTTATGTACCCTGACTTAGTAGTCGCCGGCTAGTAAGCCCATGATTAATAAGCCTGCCGCTTTTTAAGCCCAATTTGGTCTGGGCCCGAGGTGGGCTAATAGCCGGCGACTACTGTATCTATATATTTTTTAGCAGACAACCGCAGTTTATTCTGCTTTTTTTCCGGGAGTCAAACTCCATCCAAAGACATTTTTATTGCCACCGGATATCGTTTTATTGCTGTTCTGCGATTTGTTTAGCGCTGCCAATGAAGCTTTATTGTCTTTGACACGGGAATCTAACGTAGATCATTATGTTCTCACGAACAACTGAACGATACCATACAAATCTTATGCGAAAACAGTAATAAGAAAGTCCAATATGTTGATAAAGTTAACATTGAAAACTTGCGGAGGATCACAGTATCGACCGTTGTGACTCTTTAAAAGTTAATCGAATTCCTAGCCAGGGGGTGGGTGTATAGGTATTAAGGCTAAGACGGTTAACCCTTACAGCTACAATCTCCCAGGCCCGGTTCTTTAAAGATAGTAGGGAAGTCTTGGGAAGGCCGGAGTAGGAGTGTAGTGACCCCCTGTCTTAGTCATGCTTTCCTCGGACGCCGCGCGGACTAGGTCATGTCTGGCGTGATCCCACGCGTCCGCAAGACACAATAGTCAAGGCCTCCGTTCAAGGTCACTCCTACCTGGCTTTCTCAAGGCGGTCTAGTCTCACTAGCCAACCACTTCTCAAGGTCAGGCCAGTGCGCGAGATGCGGGACATTTGTTTACGCTCAACCACTTCCAGAACCGACGACTCACTGTTCGGTTGCAGACTCTCTGGACTCCGGCTCATTCATGGCTGGCCTGCACTCGTCTGGAAGTCACTTGCATGTTACTTACATTCTACGCTTGTTCCTCCCTTAGTAAATTCTCCCTGACACTATGGCCTTCCACGCCTTATACGTATTAACTAGCTTATACATGTTGGGATAAGTTCTATCGCCTACTATCTGGCTGGACCACATCGTATCTCACAGGAGTAACAATATATTGTGTACAGAAGAGTAAGATGGAAAGTTGCCACACCGTCCGGCATGGCGTTCGGTCGAGAGAGAGCGTGGCGCCATCACGTCCGTCCCTCAGGGGACGGAATCCCAAGTCCCGTCTAGCGGCCGTAAAATCGGGTGGCTGCCGAAGGTTCGCTTTCTGTCAGGTAGGTTGATGGTGATTGGAATGCGCAAGCTGGCCGCAGTGTGGGCGTGTGTTCGTGAGTCGCTCAGACCATTGAGCGAGAACGGACAGGGTGCCGGCAATTAGCGCCTAACCGCAGGCGGCATTAGGCACGCAGTCCAAAGGTGCCCTGCGTCAGAATTTGGCTTACAAGTGGCTGCTAGGGCCACTTCAAGTGCTCCCCTCAAAGACCGAAGTCTGTCTATGAAAGGGATCGAACGTAGGAAGATTAGTAAAAGATAGGGAAGGAGGAACGTACCAACGGTAGCGTTCGAACAGCTGGTGTTCGTGTGGCTGGCTTGTGCGAGCCAGGTCAATGCCGCCAGTACCGCTTGGGAAGAGGAATGGTTATCTCGCGTCCGCGTGGGCTACTGGGTCTGCGTGCTGGTAGGAGGAAAGTTCTCGACTGCGCGTGCATTGGCATGTGGTAGAAGATTGGTCATTTCGACTGCTTGGAAGGGGAGCCTGGTTGGCTGCGTTGAACCTCGACGGCAAATCAGTATGCCGTGCTTGCATTTGCTGAGACGAGGAAGGGGTACCGTTGGCAGTAGGGGTTGGATCAGGTTTTGGAAAGGAGTTCTCGCTGCTAGGGCCACTACAGGTGTGTCTTGCTTTACAAGTCCCGTACAGGATGGACACACGTGGACTGTTCGAAAGTCTATACAAAAAGTTTCGAAGACCGACAATGGACACACACGCCAACTTTATAGCCAATTTTTATCGAATCACTAATGTATTTCGATTTGTAGGCGTCAATGAAAGAGAAGGCGCAAAATCAGTGTTGCAGAAACGAACCTGAGGA
>JAYGXS010000008.1:25011374-25038253 GCA_036362985.1 Ligula intestinalis
AGGTTGGACAAGTATTTCAAGTGCCCCCGCCACCCACGAGTTGACTGTTCGAATGAGACAGGTGTTATAAAATCAGAATTGTATTTCGATTGGTGCACGTCAATGAAAAAGAAGGCGCAAAATCAGTGTTGTAGAAACGAACCTGAGGACTGGTGGAAACGTTGGGGGCCTCTTGGTCTACACGGCATGTGAACCGACTTCATCCGATTTCACGTGTGGTTTTGATAAGTTTGTTAGAATCAGTCATCAAAACGTTACTCTATCGAAGTTCATACGGAAAAAGGCTTGCCGATGCGATCTGCAGGCCCAGTTCTTTGTGGGAAGACAAGGAGTGAGATGCCAGATGAGCGGAATAGTATATTCTCAGCAGAGCTAGGGGAGAATAAATCGGGGGAAGTTGGCAGTTGGACAAGTGTACAACCACCCGCAAAAGCGGCCGGTGTCCGAAGCGAGCGCGGCAGTCGTCACGGTGAGTTGCCGCGTGAGACCGTGTAGTGGAACGCCACCGCTGACTCATCACGTCAACGCTGCGACTACCGTGATGGCCGACCCCTGGCCTGTCTATCGCTCAAGGACCAGGGCCATCTACTGACACACACGGTTTACTCTCGCGCAATGCAATCCATCGCCACCAGTCTACTGAGACAGAGCGAGTATTCGGCGGCCACCCGGGATGACTGCCGTCAGAGGACACTTGGGATTCCGGCCTCGCGCGTCGCGGTTGCGGCGACAACGCCGTCTGCTACTGGCCTCACGGTCGGACGCCCTCCAAAGACCTATTGGCAACCTTCCGCTTATCCCTTCTGTAGACAATACACTGTTCCGTCTACTCTGTCTTCTCAAGACTTCTTCCATCTTCTAAGAAACCGAGCCTCGAAGATTGTAGACGTCAGGGTTAACCGTCTTAGACTTAATACCTATAACAGCACTTGCAGGTTATGTGACGTTATTTTCCACTTTTTCGTTTTTCGTGCAATCCGGTGAGCCGTCGGAACGGATTCTGGCAGTAACGACATCTGCCCTTAAGTACACGCACCATTTGACGGATTAATTTTCACGTGCAATTTTGCATTTTGCGCGAAGTCCAAAGCAGCCGCACCCCCTGCGGTTTATCGAAGTACGCAACATCATTTTCGAAGCCTTCGAAATCCATTAATTGACCATAGAAAATGGCAGTGATATTAACGTAGAGCCTAATTTTATTCCAAGAAATAGGCCACGCGAATGACACGTTAGCCAGTTAACGCACGCTTGTATTTTAATCCACTGTGATCACTTATCAGAGTTCTTTCAGTGAATAATGTTCAGGAATTGCATTTTAGCCTTATTACGCGTACGAGATAAACAGTCCGCTTTTGTTCTGTTTCTTCTCAGAGCTGGGTCTGTCCGAGGACACTTTATTGTCTGTCAGATATCGCTTTACTGCTGTTCCGTGATTTTTATAGCATTGAGTAGTATTCAGGAAATGCATTTTAGATGTATAAAGCGCACGTGTTCATACGGAGCTGTCCACTCTTGATTCTGCTTCCTCTCAGATCTGGGTCCATTCAAAGACACTTTATTGCTGGTTAGGTATCGTTTTACTGCTGTTGCCTGATTAATACAATTGTTAGTGAGGCTTTTTGGTCTTGCAGAAACTAATTCCTGCATCGAAATGTGAGCCGAATTGCAATCAATACTACCCCATGCTCGACGCAGACCTGCTGCTTGGATAGTGTGTTGGAAGCCCTCTGAAGTTTTTATCGTTATTTCAATTTTTAAGGCATTTCCTAAATTCACACTTATGCAAGCTTTTTAAACTGCACCATGTTTTCTGCTCTATACATAAGTTGGACCTATTATAAGCGGATTTTCGTCCCGCTTTCGTTATTTGAACTGCAACAATGAGGCCATTAGTGCATGATGCGAGCACCATTTTGAAGGAAGTCCATCTTTGCCTAAATTGTGCGACTAATTCGAGGACGATTGGTCATGATGTTGGCAATTGCAGTGTTCGCCCCCTTATGATGATGAGGTAATGGCCTCCTTCGATGTTGTTTCCCTATTCACTTCCATACCACTTGATGTAGCAAGGCAATGCTCAGAGAAAGCCCTGAGGACCTAAGAAACGAATGTTCCTGCGGGTACCTTACTTGAACTTATAGACCTTTGCCAAGAAACTAATTTTTAATTTGATCATCAATACTATCAACAATTAAAAGGAGCTCCAATGGGCACACCCATATGTGGAAACTAGAATCAACAGCACTTCCATCGATTAACCCTAAGTTAGGGGTATGATATGTAGACGACACATTTGTTGTCGTTAAAAATAAGCAACTCGAAGCGCTCCATAATTTCATCAACTCAAATATACCGGGCATTCATTTCACACTCGAGAAAGAGGTTAACAACAAACTCCCATTTCTGGATGTTCTCGTGCAACGAAATACTGACGGAACAATACAAACATCCAGTAACCTCAAATAAACATATGTGGAAGTAATTCTCAACTATGAGAGTAACAGCCCCATCTCTCATAAACGGAGTGCCATCAATAGTTTGCTACATCGAGCAAAGACACACTGCTCTGAAGAACAAATCTACCAAATGGAGCTCAATTACTTGTTTGATTTGTTTTCCCGAAATGGTAACCCGAAAAACTGTATACGCCGATGCATGAACCAGACAACGCAACAAAGAGGAATCAGATAGTTCCACTCAAGCGCCCAACACAAATGCATGGCGAGTCCTCCCTTATATAAGGAATGTGTCTGAACTCGTTGAAAGAAACTTGCGGAAAAACCAACTATAAGTGGCGCACAAACCGATGGCTACTTTATGCACCCAGCTAGTACACCCTAAGGATAGGGTCAGCTACTTCAATAAAAAAAAAGCCATCTACAAAATCGCATGTGGAGGTTGTGATACTGTACATTGTGGCCAAATAGGAAAATCCGCCTCCACGCACATCCGAGAACACCAATCGGCCGTGAATAGACATGATCGTTTTTCCGAAGTAGCCATGCATTTCCTCCACACAGGACACACCTTTGCATGGGATAAAACACACATCGTCGGAGTTTGCTACTCCAAAAAAGGCCGAGAACTCCTCGGAGCCACGCACTCTGACGATTCATGCATTAACCGGCACGTCGAGTTGGATGGTATTTATAAGCACATCAAAGAACGATGGAAAATACAGAGACCGCAGGACAGAATCTGAGACCAAACCTACCAATCATGTCTCAATTTGTATAACTATTGATTTTTTCGGCAGGTTTGAAATTTTAGTTGTTCCTTGCACTTTTCTTGTTAGTCCGAAACTGAGTTGGGGTGCTAACCTCGAAAATTCACTCATTAGAGTTATTTTTTCCCAAAGGAAAGTCTTCTTCAAATTTAAATTTCTTGGGAGGCGCATGTTCCAATTTATACAAATGGTTATTTTCAACTTGCTAACAGTGTATAGATCGTAATGATTCGCTCAAAGTTCACCTAGGCTGGGGTGGGCGTGTCGCACTATTTCCGATTGAACGTACAGTTAGAGCACATATTTCAACTGCCTCCCATGCCTAGCGACTTGTAATACATTATAGACTGGAACAGGCAATGACAAGAGAGACCGGAATGGTCATTTCTAGATTATTGGGCATCATCAGCCAGCCATATCCAATCTCAGGTTTGGCTACCCTTGATATTTATCATATTCCAGATCGCAGCCGACATAAAAGTGGGTCCGCGGTGCAATGGTAGAGCGTTGCACCCAATAACGAGACACCGCGGGTTCAAATCTAAAGGGTCGCCACCTCTGGGATTGGATATGACTGGCTGGCGACTGCTAATAAGCCAGAAATGACCATTCCGGTCTCCATTGTCTTTGTCTGTTCCAATCCAATCCGAAGCATATTTCGATTGGTACGCGCCCATGAAAGACAAAATCTGTGTTGCATAAGTGAGCATAAGGAACAGGAGGTTGGGGTGCCTTTCGGTCTACACCCACTTCGCCTGTGGTTTTGATAATTTTGGTAACCATTGGAACGAATAAGCAAAGCTTCACTGTTGGTACGAGGACGCTCAAATTTTGGAAATTTTGTGGGTCAAAACATGGAGTCACTCCCCACCTTACACACTTTCAGACACAGAAACAAAAATAACTGGAGGTCTGGTTTGTGTTCATTGGACTCTAGCAATTTCTAGGATAAGAAAACACTTGCGTTGAGTTATTATCAAGCTTTGAGTGACCCCATTCCGCGCGAACGCTTGCCTCTAGCGACTGGTAGCAAGTGCACATGAACCAATGTCTGCCTACCCCAATAAATGCTAATCAAATCCAAGGCCGACTCACACAGGACCTCACTGGAATGACTGCCACATTCACACACTTCAAATGCTGTGCCTCCCGGGTGCAGAAGCACGCCCATCTGACAGTCAACTTCCTGCATCCTATTCTCCAGAATATACTCTTTTCCACTTGGTATTTCACTTCCTTTCTTCCCACATGGAACCGGATCTGAATATCGCAGCGGCAAGGGTTTTGCTTATTAACTTAAGCCACTGCGATAGGCTTACGTATGAATGTACATTGGAATACAGGGTAGTGCCAAGTACAATGGTGTGAAATACGGACTTACGAACGCGTAAAGTAATAAATGACCGTTTGGGAGGTAGTTCATTCGTAAGGTACGGAGTGACTGTATCGCAGGGGGTTAAGTAATTTAAACCCCAGCAACTGCGATCTTCAGACCATGGTTTCTTAGTAGAGAAGTCGATGTAGGCCAGAATTGTAGGAATAGTTTATTGTGTACACAAAGGAATGAAGAGTAATCAGGAAGAAGTTTGACTTGGGAGCACACGACCAGGCAGGAGGCCAGCTGGGTCCTAAGCGAAGTCTTAGCAGAAGGCATCCCAGCTGCCAGCGGTCATTGACAGGGTCTGTGTACGCGTGCAGGCGTGTGATTCGTTGCCGGGCCAGGGACAAGCTTTGCGGCATCTGTGATTGGCTGTTCGCAGACGTTGAGACCAACGCCTGTGGGCCTTCGCGAAAGTTCACTTCGGCGCGATCTAATCACGGCAAGTATTTCTGACTGGAGTGGCCGACTGGTGGACTGCGAGTCGGGCTGCAATGACCCCTTCTTGACGTGACTTCTGGCATTCCCCCTCAGAGCAATCCAAGCTGATGTGGCGGCCCGAATAGGAGGGTGGGTTCTCGCCGCGCCAGGCGCCTGCGCCTTCCCCCTGGCTCCGGGTTTCTCGACTTGGTCACTGGCCCCCCGTGGGAGAGGAGGAAAGAGTGCAGTAAATGCAGCGCTAGTCTACTACCATTTTGCCGAAACACATGCGAGTTACCATCTGTGCGCCACCTTACGCCTTCTTCTCGTCCATGCAAATACCTGGATGGCGAACCTTCTCACTGACATCACTATAGGAGTTTAAGGCTAAGACGGTTAACCCTAACACCTTAAATCTTCCAGACCCTGGTTACTTAGTAGTGAAGAAGTCGTGGAATGGCAGAGTGCTAGGAACAGTATATTGTGTACACAAAGGAACGAGTAGTAATAGATGGAAAGAGTTTTGACTTCGGAGCACACGTTATTCCGCTGGAGCGCCGTGGTCCTAAGTGATGTCTGGCAGCCGAGGGTGGGAAAAAAGGGACTTGTTCGAGTGGTGCTTGCGCAGCCGCGAGAAACTACATCCACGCGTGTGTGTCCGGATGGAAGTAGGTCGAGTCTCTGCAGGTCAGCGCGTCCGTAAGCGCTGACTGAGGTTTTGAATTACCTTGAAGCAGTTGGCCTTGAACAAGGACGCCCCCAGTTTATGGTTCTATCCATTACGAGTAACTGTGAATCGTACGGACTTTTCATGCGGAATATGTACCTGATCAAAATTTAGAAAAACGCTTATCGATACTTTTTTACCTTAAAATGTTTCATAACCGAACGCACAATTTTGTCAATAAGGGTATTAACGAGACGAATGAGTCCCCTAACCAATCGGTGGGTGCCTATTAAACATGGCTAATATTCTCGACAGTACAGGGAGCCTGTGACGTCAACAGGTCGCAGATATGTGCCTCGGATGGTGCGCCGTTCGCCGGGGGTTAGGTGAATAGGTAGGAAGCTTGCCACTGCGAGCTTCTGGCCTAGTTCCTTTTTGGGCGAGAAGAAGAAGAAGAATGCTATATTGAGGATTTTACAAACCTGAATTTTCAGCAAAAATGGCTCCATTCACGGAGAGCAGAGGATAAGGTAAATAAAGGGTCATGTTAAAATGTCAAAGGTAAAAGGTCATGTAATACTCACAAATCACGTTTTACACGATATTCACATCCACATTTGAGACAGATCGGCTTTCATCTTCTCCATTTCCGCTTCTTCACACGCTTTTTTCTTCGTGTTGTCATCCCACGGAGAATTGTCGATGCTGGTGTTGCTGGTGAATTGCATATGCGACCCGTCCACCATCTGCCGGGCAATTTTCGCATACAGCCATTCTCCCTGTCCTCTGGGGGCAGCCAATCGCAGAGACGCCTAAAACCTGCGCTATCAGCCAATCAATTGATCAGGCGGCCACTGGCTCACACGATGTTTACTCACGCCCACATCCCCCTACCCCTCCCCCCCCCCCCCCCCCAACGCACGCGTGCGCATGCAGACCAAATTATTTTACATTTTTAAGGCTGAGGTAGCCTTTTTGGACTACATTTATTGTTCATACTACCCCCACCCCGGGCTTCATGCTGTTTTCTGTCTATTTAACAGCACGTACCGAGAAAAAAAGCGTAGGCAGCCATAGCACTTCAAAGGAAAGACGTTAAAAACGGATATGGCATACGTCTGTTGGCAACAAACGCCTACTCTAATTTCTACTTTGAGGGGGGTTTTTAAACCGCTTTGAGACCGCGCTCATTCAGGCGGCAGAAGGCACGTACGGAGGCGCAAGCACGCCCACGAGGTCATGCGATCGGCCCGTCCACCATCCGCCGGGCAATTTTCGCATACAGCCACTCTCCCTGTCCTCTGGGGGGCGGCCAATCGCAGAGACGCCTAAAAACTGCGCTATCAGCCAATCAATTGATCAGGCGGCCACTGGCTCACACGATGTTTACTCACGCCCACATCCCCCCCCCCCCCCCCCCCCCCCCCAACGCACGCGTGTGTATGCAGGCCCGGACCTTCCCGCGCACGTCAAGGCCTCTGATCATCACTGTAGGTTTTTATAAGACGTCTGCTAGTCTCTTTCCTGTCTTCTTTTGGCTCAATAGCTTGAACCTACGTCCCCTTGCACTTTAAGGAGTTGACGCCCTGTCTCGCGCTGACGTCCCTCTTGATCACATTCTGAGTAATTGCCCCAAGCTTTGAGTTGTCAAAAATAGAGCACAGTTGTCAGGCTCAAACCATTATATGTTATTGGGCGTCCCAGCCATCAGTCGGTTAGATCTTTGGTCACTTAGCCAACAGGCTTGAGCCTCGGGTTGCGCAGTACCTGGGGTTTGTGGGTATGATTGGCTGATGACGGCTAATGAGCCACAGATTGTCAACCCAGGCCGTAATGTACGCTGCTCACATGCATCACGCCACAAGCGTGCAATAACTGAGCCGTGAAAGTCACGGACGCGAGTTTAGACCTTCTTTGTGCTGATTGGCCATCCTTCAGCCAATGAGATTTCTCCCAGGCTATATACTTAACCGTGTTCCCACGACTCCCCACACTTATACCGTCTCCAGTTCTCAGCACACGTACTGCTTTCAAAAAGACTTCTATTAAGTTGGTTTTGCAGATTTGCTTAATTTAATTTGACCCAAGTTTGTAGCTTAGTGGTAGAGCATTAGCCTCCGCCAAAGGCTTTCTCTGATGCGCGGGTTCAAATCCCGCAAAACGCCTAGAGTTTTTCACAATTGGGTCAACTCAAAAAAGACTTCTGTTTAAATACACAGCACGGTCCTCCTCTGGCTTTGTCGGTAATGCCTTCCTACTGACAAACCTTTAATTTTTATACAAAAACTGCACTCATGTATTGAGTACTCGTCAACATACAGAGAATCTTGAAGACAAAGCTTATTGAACTTGACTCTGTACACACGGATACAAATGACGCTGCCTTCCTACATATCCTTTTATGGCAAAAGTAGCTTATATAGGCCCACTCATCTACCCCTAGTCCCAGCATTCTGTCCTACAAAAACGGTGGTTATAGAGCTTTGGGGGGGGTAGGAGAATACGATAGATAGAGAAGGAAATGTTTGGAAGTAAGTGTAACGTGAAAAAAATGTAGTCGAAGTTGCTTCCCGCGGCCGCTGGGAGTAAGTTTGGAGTGAAACTGAACTGCCCTTTGTTTTACTTAGTTAAAGGGGCCTTGCATGAACTGACACAACTTTTAAATAACACTTTGAACATGCACGTGCTTTTATCCACAAGCGACTTTGTTCTTATTTACTAGTTCGTAACCGTTGGGATACTCCTATCTCAGATTCTTGGATAGACTATAACGTATCCTAACAAGTTGTTCCGCAAGTAAATTGATGTTTGTGGGGCGCTTCGCGCCGCGGACTATACTAATCTAACTCCAGAACGGTAAGTTGGACCTCAAGTAAGTTGAAGTAGACGACCTCCTAACCACCATTTCAATCTTTCGGGAAATTCAAGGAACCTGCAGTTTGATAATTGGGTTTTCCGCAATAAGTTAAACGATAATACAGATTAGGAAAATCTACAGATATAAATCAACAACATTTCTAAATGCAGTAAAATGCAGATGCATTTAGCATTTATTAATGTATATTCCACTGCGTGTCCTAATTCCCCACCCATAAAACCCTACAACAACTATTTTCGTAGGAAAACATGCAGATTGTAGGGATTAATGCGTGGGCCTACATAAGCTACTGGTGCCCCCTTTACATTTTTGCGGGATGAGCTAGCCTTTGTGGAGCAAAATTATTGTTATACTACCCCACCCCTGGACTTCACGCTGTTTTATGGCTATTTAAAAGCACTTGCTGAAGGAAAAAACCGTGGGCGGCCATAGGGATTCAAAGGAAAGGCGTTAAAAAAGGATAGGGAATGCGTTTGTCGGCAAAAAATGATATTCTCCTTCCTACTTTGAGGGATTTTTCAAACCGCGTGGAGGCAGCGCCCATATACGCTTTCCGTCTCTGGCGTGATTACGCGCGCACCCATGAGGTCATGTGATCGGCCCATCCTCCATCTGTCGTACAATTGAAAAGTCGTGTAGTCAAACAGCCGTTTACGGTCATTCACTTCAGGCCGTTACAGTGACATGGAAAAATAGGCGACTAAAGCAGGCAGTTCGGTACAGTGCTAATATAGTTCTTGAGGTGGGGGGGGGGGGCTAATTAGTCATCTCGTGGTTCCCTCGTCTCCTGCGAGCCGGACTCAGCATGCCGACGACGTTGGGTTGTCATGCGTGTGGAACAGGGGGGCTTTCTTACGGACGATGTCAGACGCGCGGCGTGCCCCTCTGACTGAGAGCAGCGTGGTGGCATGGCGTGTTCTCTGCGGCTGTGGGTAGTATAGTCTCGGGCTGCGCAGCTTCTGACGTTGTGACTTCTGACGTAGTGACTTCTGGTGGTGCGGGATCCTTGTATGCGGTCGGCCACGGGAAGGAGACGGCATGTACCAGCGTCTTTTGACAGCAGAGAGCGGATTTTGCTAAACGAATTGCCACTGCCTCAGCTGTGGCTAGCACCCGTTTACGCAGGCCTTTAGAGTAGCGCGTTGGTGCCTGGTATATGACGTCAAAGGCCGCTCTCGCGTCAATTTGGTGATTTCTACCGATCAGGTGTGCGAGGATTGAGCTTGGGATCGATCGATTATCCCCTTTACCTAACCAGGCTGTTATGTGTTCGCGTATCCTCTTCTCCAGACGTCTCGTTGTTCGGCCGTACAATTTCGCCTCGCTCTCTCCTGAGGGGGGGGGGGCAGCCAATCGCAGAGACGCCCAAAAACTGCGCTATCAGCCAATCAATTGATCAGGCGGCCACTGCCTCACACGATGTTTACTCACGCCCACATCCTCCCCTCCCCCGCCCCCAATCGCATGCGTGCATGCGCAGGCCCGGACCTTCCAGTTCGCGTCAAGGCCTCACTATGGGCTTCTGTACGGCGTCTGCTAGTATCTTTCCCTCCCCCCTTTGCTCAATAGTATGAACCTACGTCGTCACCTTGTTGTCAAAAAAGAGCGGCCCTGTTACGCCCTTTCTCGTATAGACCGGCTGCTGACGACATGGCGGGTTCCTCTGCTCTTTACACAGCAAAGACGTATCACGGTCGCATCTCCGGTTCTTCGGGACGTTCTCGTGGCTCTGAGGTCTCCTCCTCGTATGGTCCTTCGGATGTAGATATTACTCGTCATAGACGCTATGGCTGCCATCAACGTTCACAGAAGCATCATGCCCCTATCATTTACATACTTCCCCCACGAGCGACAGTTTTTCTCCTAAAAACCACAAATGCCATTCGATTTTGAATTATGAGCCATGCCTTAGGAGTTTTTTTCACTGTCTGCTCTTCTTGCTCATTTACACTGCTGGCTCGTGTTAACTGAGTGTGAGCGTATTACTTGAAACAAGCGAGCAGTCGTATAAAATTGTGTCAATGACTTCTTTGAAATGTTCGGCTGTGTCGATGCATTTCTCAAATCCTGTGTATCAAGAGGGAGTTCGAAGGTGTTTGCCTATATTTCCTTTAACAACCTTGACTTGACCATTGGGCCTCCCAACCATCTGTCGGTTCCACACCATCGTTTAAGTCGCTATACGACTGCCTGCAAGGGCTCTAGTTTGAATTCCAAGGCACAGCGGGACGAGCAGGTTCCATAACCAGACCGGTGAGCCCTCTACAAGTCATCATATTCCCGGCTGCAACCGGAAAATCAACGGGCCCGTAGCTAAATAGGGACTGTTACGAGAAAATGTATCTGACAAAGCAAAGGGAGATCGGAATGGCCGTTTCTGACTTGTTAGCCATCATCAGCCAGTCATACCCAATCTCAAGGGTTGGCACCCTCGAGATTTGAACCCGGGACCTTTGATCATCAATTTCAATACTTTGCCATGACACTACGGGCTCCTTCCTTTGTCGGTTGAGATCGGGAATATGATGAATGCATGTGCTTCGCCGATCTAGTAAAGAAACAATTAACTTCTGCTTTGCCCAGGAGCTCACAACGTGAACTCGCCAGACCGTCACATAGTGACTATGATGATATGATGGAATGGATCTGACAAAGCAAAGGGAGAGTGTTGCACTCCTTGACCAACAACTCATGGGTTCGAATCTCGGGTGATCCCCATCTGGGCTTGGGTATAGCTGGCTGATGACAGCTCCAGAAGGCTTTACATATTGAACCGCCACCTTTTCCTCCCTCCATTCGCATGTTAATTTTCTTATAGATTCGTAGGTTGGTCCACTTCGCCCATTATAAACCGATTTTATCCCACTTTGTTTATTTGAACTACAACGAAGTCATGAGTGCACAAGGTCACGGCGCTAGTGCCGTTTTGAAAGCAGTGCAATTTGGCATATATTTATCCACGATTTCGAAATCGCAGCCGTTCATGATTCTGGAGTACTTTTGCTTTCCCGATTTTGTGAGTTTGTGCGCCTGATTGTATTCCTTTTAAATGGAGGGCATTTTTGCTGAAAATTTTGGAATGATATTTCCAAAAGAAAGCATGCTTCTCTCTCGTTCTCATGACGGTTGATAGGTCAGAAGTTGCCCTTCCAGTCTCCCTGGTCTTCTTCGATCCATCTATTCCGGCTCTAAGCAAGCGCTGTTGGCGAAACCCAAGGGGAAGTGCAAGGTGCGCGATACGTCCCCCAGAACATTTACCTGTTTCAGAGTTGGTGAAAACTTTGGATGCTACCTCAAAGGACGAGGCCCTCCGGGCCTAGAACATGAAATTTATTTATTCAACATTAAGGCATACTCCTCTCTCTCTCTCTCTCCCTCCTCTAAAACGGAACTGGACCTAATGATAGTATTGCTAGAAGAACAAACACAGTCTAAAGGCATTTTTTTCAGATATGGTCGATAGTCCATTCGAATGATTGAAGCATTGTATTCCCGGAAGAAATTTGTACAAGGTAAAGATCACTAGATTAGCAGAATTTAATGTCGTCATGAAATTTCGTGACCTCTCAATCAGCTGCGAACGGTCGTTGCCTATTAATAAGAGAATTAACTGTCCAATTAAGTGTCAGTCTCGAAGGTGAAACATGATAGGTAAAGGGAGCAGAAACAATTAGTCATAGATGTGGACACATGGTGAGGGGTAGAGGAGGGGGGAGGTAGATGTCACAGCATGGCAGGTCATGTAAGTGCATGTTCCTGAAAGCCAGCAGGACGTGGTTAAAAAGGGGGGGGGGGGGTTGGGGCAGGGAACAGGGTAGCAGTCACTCCTTAGGGTGACGAGAAGGCGTAGGCAGGAATGAGTTTACCGATCGTTACCACGACAATGCGAGGTTGATCACATGGTCCAGCTGCTTACAGAGCTCTGGTTTTCTTCTCCGTATTGCAGCGGCCTCCGCAAAACGTAGGAGACGCCCGGTCGTCACCCGAAGTACGACCTTAAATGCAGTTGTCTGGTCGACTGTATGGCCAGTGTCCACTAGGTGCTTAGTGATTGAACTCTTGGCTATTTCATGTTCCGTCCTGAGCAGCCACTTCGGCATGTGTTCAGCTGACCGCATTGTCAACTGCCTTTGCGTGCACCCGATGTATTTGTATCCGCAACTACATGTGAACTCGTAAACACAGTTTGAAGTGGCGTGCATAGGCAGAGGGTCCTTAGTCGGTCATACTGGAATGGTCGTTGTTGTGCTTACGTACAGCAATTTAGCGGCGAGATAAGTTCTTTCAATTGTGCCTCTAAGCCTCCGTTTTATCACGTTGGAGACATTATCACCCTTGAAAGGGAGGAAAATGCTCACCAGCTTTTTTGGTACTGATATTTCAGGAGTCATTTCTTGTCTGCGTTTTTGATACTTATCAACGACTTTCTCAGGGTAGCCGTTTCCAAGCAGCACATTCTTGAGAAAAGTCCTCTCCTCATCGATCGTATCGGCAGAACAGATTCTAGCAGCTCTATTGAAAAGGCACAACACCAAGTTTCGTTTTCTCTGAATTGGAACAAAACTAAGAAAGTGCATGCATTGTCCTTTCCACGTGGTTTTCAGATAGATGGACCTTTGAATGGAACCATCTGCGCGCCTGCGGATAAGCACGTCTAAGAAGGCCAGTGTGCCTCATTCATAGCTTTAAGAAGCAGTTCTCCCTCCTTAGGGCTTTCGACTATGACAAAAATGTCATCCACTTATCATCTATAAAAGGCAGTCTTTTCTATATGTTTGGCCAGTTTTCGTTCAAGGATCGACATGAAAATATCTGTTAGGAAAACGACGAAGGCTTATAACCACCCCCTACCGAAGTGACGAAGTGCGACACCGGGGCCATCAAGTCACCGTCAACCCATTCTCAGGGTTTGCTGTAACCGTAACCATATTTGCGGAATAATCTGACCTTTTATTTAAAAAAAAATCTCTTTACTGAAAGGCGTATGTAGCGATATTTTAACCATCACGTCATCAATGGGGTGCTCATTCTCTATTAATTTTTGCAATGCCCGTGGGATCGATCGATAATAAGGCTTCTTTTGATCATTAATATAGCCTGGCAACCAAGAGCGTCAATTGCTGTGATCACGTGATGTAGACAACGCAGTGACCACACTGAACACAGCGCGTCAAGGTCGAATTTGGCTGTGCGACGGCCGTGGCAATAACTAGCTTATAATTGGTGCCAATTTATGAACATTATCGGAATGAGGACAAAGCATGGGTTGCTCAGACGATCGAAAAAATTCTGACATAAAAATGCAGGCCTGTTTGGAGGTCGGGCAACAACAACAATGACCATTAATAATTAGGGCGGGGGGAGAGTTTCGCGTAAAAGGCAGTGCGGCGCGGGTATGGCCACGACCTGAGCCAAAGTAAAAATATGTTTGAAGCAAGCCAAAAGCGCGGAATTTATTTGCGCAAATAAATTTCGTGAGCGCTTATCAACTGCGTCCACTCTATGCATGAATAACGAAACATTTAGAGAACACATCAATTTGAATTTTCAAAAAATCGATAATAGCAAGCTTGTGTTAACAGGGCAAATGGTCAATAATTATGTCAACTTTAAACTTGGGACGAAAAGTAGGGAGGGGTATTAAAAATAAAATAAAAGTGTGATATGAATTTACCAGGGAAATTGAAGATTAACTACATGGTCTACTTGATTACATACAGTTCTGCTAGTCCTACAAGCAAATTTCCTAAATTTGTAAATGTTTGATTATTTCTCCCATATCAGCGGGGACGCATTTCAGAAAACTTACAAATAATAATAAGCAGCATTAGGCATATTAAGTACTTAAAAGAACTGCAAGAAGTACTAAGTGTTCGTTAAGATAAAAAAATTTTTCTCGATAATTCCCAGCTTGTGGAGAGGTCAAAAATAGCTAGAAGTTAGAACAATCAACTTAAATAGTTTGCTTAGTATACAACTTAGAGCAAACACTTTCTTTATACAAAAAGAACTTGCAGTGAGTCAAAATATTTTGCATATGTGGGAATGATTAGATACGTAGTTATTGAATATCGTTGAATAAATTCTCTCTTCATTTCGGTAGTTGTCCGTGTATTCATTGATCAGTTTAATATTTGTCCGTTAGTACGACGTTTGCCTTAAACCCTTTAAATAAGATAGAAGTAAACAGCATTTCCCGGAAAAACGAGCTTTTGGATATTATTTCCTATGCAGATGGCCATTTTGGTCAAAGGTGGAAATGCTTCAAAACAGCAAACCATATTTTCGCGCATACAACATGTCTGCTAGATACCACGCATATTGTTATTCCTAAGATAAATAAAAAAAGTTTCCATAATAGGTTACCTCTTTAAAAAGCGCTTTTATTGGATATTTAGCTGACGAACTTCTGCATATATTTACTTTGTCCAAGATAATTTCACGGGGAACTTGGGGACTTTTGACAATTTCTGTAATTTACCTGAAGAAAAACGATTAAATATGACTGGAGATGAAAGAACATAGCTTTCTCTTTATAACCGATTATTTTTCGCTTGAGGAGATTTATTTCAAGATCCGTAACAAACATGTGAATGCAAAAAAACAGGCCACTTAAATGACCATTTTTTTGAAATACTTATTATTCTTCTATCGGTTCCGTTTCTAAATAACGCTGGAGCCGAACCTATTGTTTACAAAAAACTACATTTCTACATGACTTACATTCAATAAGGCCTTATGTTGACTTTCTTCGCGGTTAAATGTAGAAACTTTGTTTACGCGCACTACCAGCTGTGCGGTAAAAGAAAATGTTCTACCAAGAAATTTTTTACTGTATTTTTTGCAAAAAACTTCACAGAATAGCTAAATATAATTTTTTAAACTTATATCGCTGCTTATTTCTGAAAATAAATGCGATTCCTTAAACTTCGCTTCAGTTCCATTAGATCAACATTTTCTAGTACTAGAAGGGATTATTTTTCCACCTTTGTACTAATTATGGAATTCTTCCACAGCACGATGTATATTAGAAGAAACATTCGTCCTGTCTTTCCTTATAGCATACGGAATTCTTTTTAGCTAAACATACTCATGATTTAGCAGAATTGAGAGCCTATTTTCCCCAATAACTTTAAATAAGAGGGCAGTTTTCCAAACCAAAGCCATTCTTATTATTAAATACACTCAGTTATTCAAAATAACCGGTCCAGATAAACGCTAAAATACCAAGTTAAATTTCATCCTGAAATTTGTTTGCAGGATTCGCAGAACTGTAGGTCGGATTTCTCCCGCCGTATGTAGGATGCTTCCATGTAACGTAAGGTCCAGTTTGTTCGTGCTCAAACAAGAACGCGGAAAGATGTGTTAGTGTCAACGGAGTGACCGCTGTCTTATAGGTGTTTTGTACTAGATGACTATGGTACTTTGCTTTCTTGTTTTAAAAGCCAAGCAGGCAAATGTTCAGCAGCTCTGATCGCCAATTGCCTCTGCGTACGGCCAATGTACTTGCATCCGCAAGTGTGAAAATTCAAATCGATGTGTTCTCTAAACGTTTCGTTATTCATGCGTAGAGCGGACGCAGTTGATAAACGCTCTCGAAATTTATTTGCGCAAAGAAAGTCTGCTATTTTGGCTTGCTTCAAATGTATACTGGGGGAAAAATACTGTAAAAAATATGAG
The DNA here is from genome assembly GCA_036362985.1 of Ligula intestinalis. Classification (NCBI taxonomy): domain Eukaryota; kingdom Metazoa; phylum Platyhelminthes; class Cestoda; order Diphyllobothriidea; family Diphyllobothriidae; genus Ligula; species Ligula intestinalis. Next base: position 25,027,627 of record JAYGXS010000008.1, read on the forward strand.
TCACGCCTTACTCCGATTAGAAGACAGGGACTGTGAACTAGCCCAGGAGGCGCATAGTGGCCGTCCACCGCTTACTGATTACAATAAATATTATAAGTATTTTTGATAAAAAAGTTGGTGAACAGCAGAAACGACCGTGTTACCTTCGTGCTAAGCGAGGGATGCGGAATAAAACCCACGTATGCCATCGATGGGATGGGCAAAATCAACGGACCCTTTGTCTCACTGTTGTTTCGCTTTCGGAAAGTGACTGATAGTCCCCATTTTAACACGGGACAGTTATGCGCAAACATAACCGTGTAAAGATGACTTGAATGGCCGCCTAAACTGGACATGGGAACAGAGAAGTCCCCCCCCGACCCACCCGCGCTTAAAATAGGCGACCTTCAGGAAGGGTAAATATTCACATGTCTTGATCCTTATCTGTATACTTACTAAAAGTGAGATGTCTGTCTGTCGTGTGTGCCTCCATTATCATTGGTCGAAGGGGTCACCGCAAAAAGCCTTCTGCGCCTTCGACGCGCGTGTGGCACTGGCATGCGCGCGTGTGTGTTTCTCTACTGTCCGAGCGTCTGACTGCTCTCATTGTTAGGGCGTCTCATTCTTCCGTGCGCGTGAGGATTCAGCGATCATGTGGTTGTCGCCCCGAATGACACCCGACGTGGCAGGCGGACGTGAATACGCCACGGGGGTTGGGCGGGGGTGGGGAAGGGGTCATCACGGTCACTTGTAACGTCACCCCCCTCCTCCCGCCACTAATGCAGCAGGGGCTTTAACGGTGTTTGCGCAGCTGTTTCATACTCACTGACGTAAACCCCCTTGACCTACTATCACTTGGACCCCCCCCCCCTTTGCTTACGCGTAGGTTTTCGCGGGCTAGGTCTCAGATTAGATTGAATGGCCTACCAGATAAATCCCTTCTCTTTCAATCTAACCCTTACAAACTATCATTATGGACAACAGTGATGCCGTCAAAAATTTTCTAAACACAAACAACCCGACAAACGATGATGGGCCGTTAACTGAAGGTAACGTTGTAAATTTACTGCTTTTCTACCCAATGTTAATTTGTTCAGAATAATAAACTTTTTTGTAGGTTCTACCACATTAGGTAGAAAAGAAATTAGAGCAACCGCGAGAACACAAGTTCAGACGAAGGAACAGAAGAGACTTGCCAATGTTAATAGACTTTCGCAAGAGACACAAGCAAAAAGACGGCTTCGCCTGGAGACTAATGCCATGCGTCAGCGATATCGACACTCCCGAGAAACTGAAGATCAAATGCTGCAAAGAAGACACGAAGATACGATTCGCCATCAAACTAACCGCGCCCAAGAAACCGAGGTCCAAACCCTGCGAAGAAGAGAGCTAGGTAGGATAAGAGATTTTCAACGTCGGCAAAACGAATTACCCACACGTAGAAGTACACGTCTGGCTATGCAAGCATCACAAAGAGCGGATCTACGCTCAACCGATGCTGGAAACTCAAGTTCGCAACCAATTCACATGCGGTTTGGCGACTCTAGCCCGTTGGTTGCTTCCATAAACGCTCAAGTATGGAAAAAAGCCTCACTCAATTACAACCCAAGTCTTGGTTATGAGGGAGATGCAAATGTTTCCATTGGAAAGATGGTGGAAGTTTGCGGACATTGTCTGGCGAAAAAATGGATTGGTGAGACAATCGGCATGGGCTGTTCCAACGGCAAAGTTCTACTGAATAACTTCCCCCAACCACCAGAAATACTCCAAACATTATTTGCTGGTAATACCGATGACTCGTAAATTTTCTTTCGAACATAAGAAAATACAACGGGGCGTTTCAAATGACCTCCTTTGGTGCCAACATTGTTCATGAGGTTGGCTTATGCCTACCTTTAAGGTGGAAGGCCAAGTTTGCTAACGGATTGGATCGTTACTGCCACCTCCTGATGGCGAACCGACATTTCTACAAATAAACTTCGTAGAAGACATCCAGCTGCAGGCTCAACGCCGATCCCGAGTGTACCCAGGCTTCAAACATCCCATAAATTGTCCATTCAAGACATGCTACATCAGCGCAACAGCTACGCTAACGGTTTCCAGTCCGCTCTGGAGATGCACGCTTCCATTGACTTTACTATTGCCATAGGTGCTGATAAACGTCCTCATAGAGAAGACCAACGAAAATGCAATGCTCCCACATTCAACAAGGTGGCCGTCATCATGTCAGAAACACAGCACGGCAACAGGGATATTGTCTTGAAAAGGGGAGACGATAGGCTGCAAAGGATATATGAGACACACCGTTCATACGAGGTTTTACAATACCTTCTCATGCACGTTTGTAGCGGCTCGTGCCCGGCTGATTAGCTCGCATCGAAGTGCACTTTCCCAACGGCTCGCCGACGCGGTTTTTGACGTCTCGATCAGCCAATCACGGTCCCCGCATGTACGCTCAAAAACCAGGCGACGAATGGGGAGCTTGCACGCGTGCCCGACGCAAGTTGCCTCTCTGCCCAAAATCTCCAGGCCGACCTAGCCAATGAATGCTATCTCTCTCTCTCTGTCTTCTGGCCCGACTACTCAAAGACCTCACTTGGAAATTGGCTCTGAGCGAGACGGGTTGGAGGCCACGCGCTCATGCGCCCTCCGGCCGTACAGCCATGCCGGATGGACTGGCAACTTTACCATAACTTTTCTGTAAACAATACACTGTTCCGTCTACGCTCGCCTTTCCACCGTCTTCTGAGCAATCTCTTAAGGAACCAGGGTCTGGAAGATTGTAGTTGTTAAGGCCATAACCATCGTAGCCTTAGCTCCTATAACTGGTGACCCCAATCGTAAGATGAACTCTCAACTAAACTTCTGATGTGGCCGAGCTCAATCATCATCAGTCCTCCCTCGCCTTTAACTGAATTTCTTCTGTGTCATCTCATTTGGCCGCAAAATGGAGAATTTCATTACCGACACCCTGTCGTGAAGACCGAGGGAGATGCTCAATCGCTCACAGCCTACGGACCTAAGGCTCTGGTTCCTTCCCCATCCCACGGAGCAGTTTTCCCCTATGAGTGCAAATACTCAGACCTCCTTTCTAAACTCAGATCCTTATTCTACTGCCAACGGTACCCCTTCCTCCTCTCAGCGAACACTTACACGGCATACTGATTTGCCGTCGAAGTTCAATGCAGCAAAACCAACCTCCCTCCTACGTAGTCGAGATGAATAATCTCCTACAAGATGCCGATGCACGCGTAGTCGAGAACTTTCCTCCTACCGCAGACCCAGTTGCCTACGCGGACGCGAGATATCAGTTCCTCCTCCCAAGCGGCACTGGCGGCACTACCCACCTCTCGCAAGCCAACCACACGAAAACCAGCTGTTCGAACTCTGCCGTTGGTACGTATCTCCCTCACTTAACTTAACTGTTCTTCCTCTACTCGGATTCTTTCACTTTCCTCGTTACGGTCTCCGGGGGGAGAACTTGTAGCGGCTCGTGCCTGGTTGACTAGCTCGCATCGAAGTGCACTTTCCCAACGGCTCGCCGACGCGGTTTTTGACGTCTCGATCAGCCAATCACGGTCCCCGCATCTACGCTCAAAAACCAGGCAACGAATGGGGAGCTTGCACGCGTGCCCGACGCAAGTTGCCTCGCTGCCCAAAATCTCCAGGCCGACCTAGCCAATGAATGCTATCTCTCTCTCTCTCTGTCTTCTGGCCCGACTACTCAAAGACCTCACTTGGAAATTGGCTCTGAGCGAGACGGGTTGGAGGCTGCGCGCTCATGCGCCCTCCGGCCGTACAGCCATGCCGGATGGACTGGCAACTTTACCATAACTTTTCTGTAAACAATACACTGTTCCGTCTACTCTCGCCTTTCCACCGTCTTCTGACCAATCTCCTAAAAAACCAGGGTCTGGAAGATTGTAGGTGTTAAGGCCATAACCGTCGTAGCCTTAGCTCCTATATGTTAATGGTGAAGACGGTTACCACTTCGGTATACCTCAAATTGGCACCCGTAAAACAGTAAGCTGTAAAGCCTTCTACTCTCACCACTTTATGATTCGAGAACGAACTTTTAACCTACTTTGCGAATCCAAAATGTTGTTTCTGCAATTTGCTGTTGATATGTTTGCCAAAAGGGAAACAGAGCGCCTTTGCTATTTCCGCACACACCAGAAAGAACTTCGCCTGGACAACTACATCCACCTTGGAGACAATATCCTTTCCGATGGTGGTAATGGTGCTGTTCATGGTCAACTTTTCATCTTGCCGTCAAGCCACACAAGGTCTCCTCGCTACATGCATGAGAAAACCCAAGATGCGCTGGTTTACGTTAGGCATTATGGTCGCCCGGACCTATTCATTACGTTTACCTGCAACCCATCGTGGCCTGAAATTACTGATGAGTTTTTCCCCCGGCCAAAAGCCACAGGACCGCCATGATTTGTCCGCGCGGGTAGTCCAGCTTAAGTTGAAAACCATGATGAGACTCATCACCAAATTCAAAATTTTCGGTGAGGTTTAGTGTCACATGTACACTGGAGAGTGGCAAAAGAGAGGATTACCCCACGCTCACATGTTGGTCTGGCTGAAGGAAAGAGTTCGCTCTTCCAATGTTGAAAAATTGATATGCGCAGAGTTGCCGGACCGATCCGTTGACCCTGTTCTGTTTGAAACGATCAAAACTCAAATGGTGCATGGCCCATGCACCAAAAGATTTCCCAAGCGTTTCCTAGATGCAACTCAGACCGATGGGGATGGTTACCCTCTTTATAGAAGGCGACAACCTGAGATTGGCGGATTCGAGGCAGTTATCAATGAAAGGCGAAACGGTGGTGTGCTAATTGATAACCGTTGGATTGTGCCTCATTGTCCCTTACTGTCAAAAGTATTCAATGCCTACATCAATGCTGAATTTTGCAACTCGTCGATGTCTACTAAGTACGTCTGCAAGTACATCTACAAAGGACCCGATACCGCAATGTACTCCCTAAACCACCGTTAAAACAATGGTGAGATTACCCAGTACGACATGGGCAGATACATCAGCAGTGATGAAGCATTCTGGAGAATCTTTGGTTTTGATATCCACAACCGAGTTCTGGCCCTTGAACATTTAAGCGTCCACCTGGAAAATGGACAACGGATTTACTTTACGGAAGGACTTCTCTTTGATTAGCTTCAGAATCCCAAAGATACAACTTTGACTGTTTTCTTCAACTTGTGCCAGCAAGATTCGTTTGCCCAGACTCTTTTGTATATTCAGACCCCCTCATACTACACATGGAATCGAAACAAGTGGGCCCGACGAAAGGTAGGAATTCCAGTTGATGGACACCCGGGCATCAAGTATGATGTGAAAATGGGTAGAATATACACTGTTCACCCCTCTTAACAAGAATGCTTCTCTTTGCGAATGTTACTCCACGAAGTTAAAGGTCCAACATCGTTTGAAGATCTTAGGACGATTGACGGTTTTCTGTGTTCAACCTACAGAGAAGCCTGCGCGAGGCCTAGTCTGCTTCAAGATGATCATCAGTGGGAGAATACCATTACTGAAGCTGTCGTTGCTAACGCTCCATTTCAATTACGACAGCTACTGGCGTTCTTAGTTAGAAGTTGTGAGTTGAACTGCCCCTATGATCTACGGTTGAAGCACAGAAATGATATGTCGGAAGACTACCGACGTCAACTACAGTTGCAAAATGTAAATGTTCCCATAGACTTCAATGCGAACAGCAACATGTAAGGAAGCCCAAGGCGTAGCCAAGCTTCCGCGCTAGTTTAAAACTAAACGATGACCTTAATATAACCCCATCCTACCCTACCCTAAAACTAAACCCTCAAGTCAACACGAACTCAAGCCTCCCCCTTGACAGGATCCCGACCCTAGCCCCAACTCTGACCTCTGGCTAAGACAAGAAGATCACAGGGAAATTAATTAATGCGAGCCATGACGGCTCCACGACGAATCCACCCGATGAGGAAACGGGCTTACCGACACTCTGCACCGAGGTGACGAAGCGGACCTCAAAGAACGATGGAAAAGACAGAGGCCACACGACAGCGACTAACTGAGAACAAACCTACCAATCACGTCTTACTTTGTACAATTATTGATTTTTACGGCAGTTTTCAAATTGTAGTTGTTCATTCCACTTTCCCTGTTCGTCCGAAGACGAGTTGGGGCGCTAAACTCGAAAATTCCCTCATTAAAGTAATTTTTTCCCAAAGAACATCTTCTTCAAATTTAAATTTTTTGGGATGCGCGCGTTCCAGTTTATACGGTTTTGGCCCATAGTTTAAAATGCTGATTGATAGTAGGATTAGAGTTTTTGCGCATGCAGAGTTAGTCAAGTTCTCCAAAGCCTCAATATTAGTACAAACCTGTTTCAGTGACCCAAGTAAAGTTCCGCGTTTCTCCTCCCGGAACTCACACATTTGCGCATTTTATGATCGCCAATGCTAGGCTGTGGTGGTTGGTCGTTGCCAAAGGAGAGAACTAAAACCGTTAACTCACACCAAGTAATGCTGTTTTTTGCACAGCATCAGACCCGAAGGGCATTTTATGTGCGTTCAAACCCGTTTTCACAATCTTATAAATAAAAGCAACTTTCAAGTTGTCACGTGACGAGAGAAGAGGGTATGAGCAGACCACACGTACTGCTTCCGAGGACTGTGCTCTGCATAGATGCGAGTCTAGAGATAACAGCGGAAATTTCTGCTCGCTGTGCATGAGTGTCGAAATAAGAAACCACGCAATTTAAATGAAGTGCTAACAGTATTTCAAAACAAGGAATTTTTAGGGCAAATGAGGAAAAGGAGTACATGAACAGATGCTTTAGTGAAATAAAAAAGTTTCCTCATGAGAGGCAAGAAAGGTGTAAGAGAGGGGGGGGGGGGGTGGCTGTAAAGCTAACTAACTCACTAGGAAATGAAACAGGCTTAGTAGGGCCCTTCACAAAGGAGACGAGGCGCAACTCCAGCGGCTGGCGAAATACACAAAAAACCAAACGAGAGCCGACTCAGCGAACGAGAAAATATCGATTCGCCCAAAGCCGGAGAGTCTGACCAGTCACTCAAACCGCTAATCGATAGTGTTCGTAGAGGCTTTGAGAATGCAGATCCAGTAAGCTTATCTACGAGCATTTAACCCAAACAGCTGCGATCTTCCAGGCCGTGTTTTAGGAGTATAGAGACGCTATGGAGAGGAGACAGTAGAAGGAACAGCACATTTCAGCTTTTTAATCACCAGAGAAATTCATTTCTGATCGCGGTATATATCAGTATATTTAAGGCCTATAGGCGTAGACCGAAATTGTAAGTGTATATTCGTGTTGAAACCCGTCAACCCCTGTGAAATATACACATGCTACCAACAGACGGTCGCTGATAGAAGTATAAATTGACGTTGTAACTTACCATACTATTAGACTAGGTACTTGCTCAAAGGCTCAGACACGGGTTTCACCGGTATTCTGCTATTGCTTGACACAGCTGCGAGGGCTCCGGCTCATCAGTGGGTCACCCAGCTTTCCCTATCTGCTTTCTGGTTGATATACCGGTTTTGAAAGTTCAGCTTTTTAATCTCCAGAGAAATTAATTTCTGATCGTGCTATGTATGCGTATATTTAAGGGCTATAGGCGTAGACCAAAGTTGTCAGTGTATATTCGCGTTGAAAGCTGTCAACCCCTGTGAAGTATACACATGCTGCCAACAGAACGTCGAAAGTAGTATAAATTGATGTTGTAAGTTCCCATACTAAGACCTTAAGTAATTGCTTAGAGGCCCAGACACGTGTTTCACCGGTATTTCTCTGCTGCTTGACACAGCTCTGAGGGCATCGGCTCATCAGTGGGTCGCCCAGCTTTCCCTATTTGCCTTCTGGTTGATATACCGGATTTGAAAGTACAGATTTTTAATCTAAAGAGAAATTAATTTCTGATCGCGGTATATATCAGTATATTTAAGGTCTATAGCCGAAGACCGAAATTGTTAGTGTATATTCCCGTTGAAAGCCGTCAACCACTTTGAACTATACACATTCTGCAAACAGACAGTCGTTAGTATTTTAAACTGACGTAGTTACTTGCCATACTTACAGCATAGGTACTTGCTCAAAGGCCCAGACACGTGTTTCGCCGGTATTCTGCCTTTGCTTGACACAGCTGCGAGGGCTCCGGCTCATCAGTGGGTCGCCCAGCTTTTGCTTTCTTGTTTCTGGTTGATATACCGGTTTTAAAATTTCAGCTATAAATCTCCAGAGAAATTAATTTCTGATTGCGGAATATATCAGTATATTTAAGGGCTATAGGCGTAGACCAAAATTGTAAGTGTATGTTCGAGTTGAAAGCCGTCAACCCCTGTGAAATATACATATGCTGCAAACAGACAGTCGGTGGTAGCTGTATAAATTGACGTTGTACCTTAACATACTAACAGCCCAGGTACTTGTTAAAAGGCCCAGACACGTGTTTCGCGGGTATTCTTCCGCTGCTTGACACAGCTGCGAGGGCTCCGGCTCATCAGTGGGTCGCCCAGCTTTCCCTATCTGCACTCTGGTTGATATACCAGATTTGAAAGTTCAAATTTTTAATCTCCAGAGAAATTAATTTCTGATTGCGGAATATATCAGTATATTTAAGGGTTATAGGCGTAGACCAAAGTCGTCAGTGTATATTCGTGTTGAAACCCGTCAACCCCTGTGAAATATACATAGAGTGCCAACAGACCATCGTAAGTAGTATCAATTGACTTTGTGAATTACCATTCTAACTCCCAAGTTACTTGCTAAAAAGGCCCGGACACATTTTTCGCTGGTATTCTGCGGCTGCTTGACCCAGCTGTGAGGGCTCCGGCTCATCAGTGGGTCACACAGTTTTCCCTTTTTGCTTTATGGGGAATAAACCGGATTTTTTTAAAGCTCAGTTTTTAAATCTCCAGAGAAATTAATTTCTGATCGCTGTATATATCAGTATATTCATGGTTAACAGGCGTAGAACGAAGTTGTTAGTGTATATTCGTGTTAAAGCCCGTCGCCCCCTGTGAAATATACACATGCTGCCAACAGACCGTCGGTAGTTGTATAAATTGACGGTCTGAATTAACATACTTACGCAATAGGTACATGCTTGAAAGCCCATACACATTTTTTGCTGGTATATGCAGCTGCATGACACAGCTTGGAGGGCTACGGCTCATCAGTAGGTCGCCCAGCTTTCCTTATCTGCTTCTGGTTGATATACCGGTTTTGAAAATGCAGCTTTGTAAGATCCAGAGAAATTAATTTCTGATTGCGGTATATATCAGTATATTTAAGGGTTATAGGCGCAGACTGAAATTGAAAGTATATATTCATGTTGAAACCCTTCAACCCCTGTGAAATATACAAATGCTGTCAACAAACAGACTTCAGTAGTATAAATTGACTTTGTAACTTTTCATACTTACAGCCTAAGTACTTGCTGCCCAGACACGTCTTTCACCGGTATTCTGCCGCTGCTTGACACAGCTGCGAGGGCTCCGGCACAACAGTGGGTCGCCCAGCTTTCCCTATCTGCTCTCTGGTTGATATACCAGTTTTGAAGGTTCAACTTTTAAATCTTCAGAGAAATTAATTTCTGATCGGGGCATATATCAGTATATTTAAGGGCCATAGACGTAGACGAAAGTTGTCAGTGTATGTTCGCATTGAAAGCCGTCAACCCCTGTTAAATATAATATGCTGCCATAAGACAGTCATTAGTAGTATAAATTGACGTCGAAACTTACCAAACTTACAGCCTAGGTACTTGCTCAAAGGCCCAGACGCCTATTTTGCGGGTATGCTGCCGCTGCTTGACACAGCTGCGAGGGCTCCGGCTCATCAGTGGGTCGCCCAGCTTGCCCTTTCTGTTTTCAGGCTGATACACCGGTTTTGAAATTTCAGGTTTTTCATCTCCAGGGAACTTAAATTTTGATCGCGGTATATATCAGTATATTTAAGGGCTATAGGCGTAGACCAAAGTTGTCAGTGCATATTCGCGTTGGAAGCCGTCAACCCCTGTGAAATATACGCATGCTGCAATCAGACAGTCGTTAGTATTTTAAATTGACGTTGTTACTTACCATACTTACAGCCTAGTTACTTGCCAAAAGGCACAGACACGCCTTTGGCTGGTATTCTGCCGCTGCTTGACAGAGCTGCGAGGGCTCCGGCTCATCAGTGGGTCGCCCACCTTTTGCTTTCTTGTTTCTGGTTGATATACCGATTTTGAAAATTCAGTTTTTTAATCTCCACAGAAATTAATTTCTGATTGAGGTATATATCAGAATATTTAAGGGCTATAGGCGTAGACCGAAATTGTAAGTGTATGTTCGCGTTGAAAGCCGTCAACCCCTGTGAAATATACACATGCTGCAATCAGACAGTGGGTGAAAGCAGTATAAATTAAAGTTTTTTACTTAACTGGTTGATATCCCAGTTTTGAAAGTTCAACTTTTTAATCTCCAGGCGTAGAGCGAAGTTGTTAGTGTATATTCGTGTTAAAGCCCGTCACCCCCTGTGAAATATACACATGCTGCCAACCGACCGTCGGTAGTTGTATAAATTGACAGTCTGAATTAACATACTTACACAATAGGTACATGCTTAAAAGACCAGACACA
>JAYGXS010000008.1:25052228-25063151 GCA_036362985.1 Ligula intestinalis
AGACGCGCAGACAACCTCTTATAAGCCACTGTCACCCCTGACAGAGGGAGGGTTGCAACAGCGGGCGCGTGGCGACGCCAGTCCACTCCCAATGCGGGGCTCGTCTCGAGGCGGGACACAAAGTGTTGCAGCCACACCGTATAGTGAGGACGCTGTAGATCAGCCCAGCGAGACAAACAACCACCCGAGACAGTTTCTCCGGTCGGATTGCAGAATTATGCCCTTCTTATTGTGTTCTTCCTTGGGGATTTAAACAGGGCGTAATTCAACGGTGACACACGTCAGATATCATCGTTATAGCACTAACGACGCTGAACCCGTCGTTATAACAGTCTGTGGCGTCAATAGTTAGGTGGACGTGGGGCAGAAGCAACCACTACAAGACTGCACACATAGAGAGGGTGAAGAAGACACTGGAGAGAGCAGACTCAGATGAGGAACTTGAATTAGCGACCCAATGAATGACGAATGCCTTGATGATGGTATCCACCGCCCCCCACCCCCAAATTCGCCGGAGAAATGGCTCCAACCCAGCCGAGGTACCGATCGAAGAAGGTGAGGAATGGAGTGTGGGTTCTGGATAGAGACGAGGGACTGAAATGTGCGTTGGTGCTGTGCAAGGGGCCTAGAAGAGACCGATCTTTGTGCCGAAGGGTTGCCATGGCAAACGAACGTCTTCGCGCGGAGGTTTTCTGCGAACCGGATCCCAGGGTGGCAGATATTTACAAAAAAATTAGTTTGACACACCGAAGTGAATAAGAAGAGCAAGTGGGAGGGATTTCAGATTTAAAAAAACGACACCTCGAGACAAGTAAGAAGGTTCAGTGGGAGGGCTTTGAGCCGTCACAAAGGACTATGCCAACACCGACATTGACAACTACGTACACGAGCTGGAAATCCCTAACTGAACTGTCTTCAGTACAAATGACCCGTCATTGCTCAGCCGCAATGTAATGCCCCATGTGAGAGCGCTGGAGTAGAGCAACACGTCAGCCAATTTCTACAGTCAGGCTTGTGCAGACACTCTATCACATGAGAAAACTATGTATTTCGAAGTAGGCATCAGGCGTGGTGCCGTTTTTACGGGGAAAAGTAGTTTTTAGATAGCCTAAATGGGGTTTAAAAAAAACAAATTATCACAAATTATCACAATAAATTGCAGCCTGCAAGCCACTGCATCCATTCATCCTACAGAGACAGGACACTCTTTCTCCTACAGTGAGCGAACGCACATGAGCGTTTACACATACACTGTGAGTCACCCTCTATCCTGTCACTGTGCGAAACATTTTTTTAAATATAAGATTTTGTCGTGTGTTATTTAAAACAACTTATTTCAGCGGACGAGCTTGCTCAGTCACTCCCTCGCATAAAAAATACCTTTTTTTCAGTCAGGCATCATGTGCTCTGCTGTCGCAGAGGGTTGTGTTAGTAGGTCAAACCTCTGCAGCTGCGATCTTAAGGCCCTGAATCCGTGGGAGGGGGAAGGGTAGGAGTGAGACGCCAGGTGGAAGGCTAAGGTGGTTAACCCTAACAGCTTCCAGACCCGGTTCCTTAGAAGAGGAGAGAAGTCATGGGAAGGCAAGAGTAGAAGGAATAGTTTATTCTGTATATCACAGGGGGTTAAGTGAGTTAAACCCAACAACTGCGACCTTCAGTCCATGGTTACTTAGTGCAGGAGAGAAGTCAGTGAAGGCCAGAGTAGTAGGAATAATGTATTGTGTACACAAAGAAGAGGAGAATAGATGAGATTAGATTGAGTCGGGAGAGCCCGTACGCTCAGGAGATCGACCGGATCCCAAGTGACTGTTTGAGAGAACTCGGGACAGTAGACAGGGAGAAGGCGAGCTTTCCTTGGCTAGGTCGGCCTGGAGATTTTGGGCAGAGGGGCAGCTTGCATCGGGAACGCGTGCAAGCATGCCATTCGTCACCTGCTCAATGAGAGGACTGTGATTGGCTGATTGAGACCTCGAGACACCGCATCGGTAAGCCTTTAAGAAAGTGCACTTCGACGCGAGCTAGTGAGCCAGGCACGACCCGCTACATGTACACAAAGAAACGGAAAATAGATGGAGAGAAGTTGGACTTCGGAGCACACATAATTCCGCTGGAGCGCCGTGGTCCTAAGTGACGCCTAGCGGCTGGAAGTGGGGAAATAGGAACGAGTAACATCCATAAATGGGGTTCCAATTAGCTCGCAAAACGAACAACCAAAAACAGGGTGAGTGCATCCTGAAACAGATCGGTGTAAAATAACCCATTACCAAAAAGGGACTTGCTTGAGTGGCGCTGACTGAGGTATTGGATGACCTTGAGGTAGCTGGCCTTGAACAGTGACGCTGGACAAAGCAATGAAGCGTGTCGGACTGCAGAGACACCTACACACTCTACAAAGCTACTGGATAATAGGTTGGGGATGCCGGCGTACAGAACGCTGCGCAGTCCCCTCCCCCCAGACCTGCTTCACTGATAATTGATTGGCTTGCTTTGTTGTCCCTGCTGCTCCGAGTAATCAACTAATTGTTCCAGTAACTGACCAGCCTTCACAGGTAAACACCTGGGACGCGAAGCTTCAAATCCTTCCATGTCTCTCCTGCCTTCCAATTAGGGGACCTTCGAGTTAAATACCCTGCGCCTACGCGTACCACCGTGCCACCTGGCCAATCCGTCTGACCAAATAGCCTGTCAAGGCTGACTTACACAAAGGCCGCTCCAGGCGCTGTAATGATTCCCGTGGTCACCTCATGTTAGATGCGGCGTTGTGGCCCGTGGTTGCTCGCCCGTTTGACAGACAAATTCTTGTGCATTTCTCAGACTTTTCTAGGATAACCTATGATTAGGGATTCCCGACGGAATCCGAAACGTCAGGACAATAAAGCTCTTGTTCCAGTGATCGCTTCTTCTTCTTCTTCTTCTTCTTCTTCTTCTTCTTCTTTTTCTTCTTCTTCTTCTTCTCCTCTTGAACTGCTTCCTGGAACTCGCGCATTCAATTCTGTATATAAATTCCTCTCCTGTGTTCTATACTTCCTTCAGTATAGGATTAACTCTTCTTACCCCTGTGGCCTCCTATGACTTCTCTTCTCCCCTAGTGAATCAGGCCTTAGGATCGCAGTTTCTAGGTTTTAACTTACTTAACCCTCCTGCCATAATGCTTTCAAAATCAAGCGTATCTGTCTCTCTATCTCTCCTGGCTACGCAACCCGCTCAACGCTTAATTGAACTCCCAGCGTACAATGCGTCAAGCCGACACACTGTCATAAAGCACTTCTCCCCCCTCCCCGCTCCGAAAAAACCAGATGAGAGATATCCTATCGATTTTTTCGCCTTCTCGCGCATGCACTTACAGCCTGAGTGCGTCTTGTGACAATGATGATGATAATGATGATGGCGTTAGCGGCGTCGGCATTTACGACCGGAAATGATCATGGGACTGACGCGAGGAACAGTCCATTCTACTTCCACGCCCATGCTAAACCCTAATTGCGCCGCATTTTTAGCCGATTTGCGCACATTTGGTCGGCGACCCGGCCTTAACTGAAGACGTTTTTAGGGCGCGCACCGAAAAGCGGGATTTTAATGGCCTTGCGAAATTGCGCTTGGTGACGCATAGCACAATGGTTGACGAATAATCGGCATGCACTTTATCTCCTCTAGGCGACACGGCAAAGTAAGTCTGTTCTCACGCCGTGTTACCGTGAGGGATGGTAGGCATGGCCTCAGGAATCCATGGCAAAGTCTGCGTTAGTTAGCGAGAAAAATGGTTACGGACACCCGACATACCCCTTGTAGGGGGGGGGGGGGGGTCCTCCCATTACTGTCATGAGATAGAATCCAAACGAGGCCGCAGAGTTTTTCACAATTGGGGCAGATGTATTATTCAACTCTGCAAAAACCCCCTCATCAATAATTGAATTCTTTAAAAGGACCAGTGAGATATGAACCCTTCAGCGGTCGGCACCATCCACCTTTCCGTTTGCACCTGAGCGTAAGTGCAACTTTTTTGGGATGAAACACATGTCAAGCAAACTTTCTGCTCAACTATGCATCCCGTATGTTATGCTTGGACAAACCTGTAACGGAATGACAATAGAGTCGGTCGATCGAGATGATAACGGCAGTTGTAGGAAGATACCTACTTCGAATGCATCATGGGGCATTTTTAATCATGAGGAAAACCGTAGCAACTGTGATCGTCAGGTCCGGTTCCTTAGGAGAAGAAGAAGTCATGGGAGGCCAGAGTGGTAGGAGCAGTTTATTCTGTATAGAAGGAGGTAGATAATAGGTTAGAGCAGTTTGACTGTCATATGAGGAGCCAGCCGCCGGCTACAGTGCCGCGTCTGAAGTGAATTGGCCGCGGGAATCGTCACAGCATCTGGTGCGGCCTTTATGTGAGTCGGCCTTGACAGGTGATTGGTCAAACGGATTTGCCAGACGAACGGGCCTGAATGTGTACTCGTTGGCCACGGTGAGACTTGACAAAGGCTTGCCTAAGCAGAGTGAGTGACTATAACTTCGCTCACCTTTTCACGTTTTGCTTTCGCATGTGAGAAATTTGTTTGCCTTGCTACGTGTGAGTGTGTGTATGTTTGGGGCGGGAGAAACTGCGTAAAATAATTTAAGCTGGGCACACATTTTGAAGGTGTAATTTAATCACATGCATGTGCATTTTTGCCTTCTTGCAAATGGTAATGTAAATGTGCTTCTCAGGTAGAATCCTATCAGAAGAGGGTGATGTGTTCACCGGGGGAGGGCATACTTGGATTCTAACGTTATGAGCAGCATTTCGTCAGCCCTTCTGCCAAGCTGTCACCAGAAAGGGTTGTGAGTGGCAAGCCTACTCTGCCTGGCTTGCAAATCACCACGGTAACCGGTTCCGCTTCAACCTCATTAATTGCAACAACAAATGGCAACCCCGACGCTTTCACGCCTGGGCTGCCTTGGGTTGATAAAACCGATCCAGGTGGCAGGCAATTTGGCGGTCGATGGACCAATGGGAGCCAAGGGGTTTTCCTTTACTGTAAACAGACAGTCAGGGTAGGGTGCACACTGATTGGATTCAGAGTTTCGAGAAGGCAAGGTCAGGTCTAGCGCGGCTACAGCCAGCCATGAGGTAGAAAATGCAGGCGGCCCTGCGGGGGACTGACCAGGAATGTGAGAGGTAGATTTTCCCACGCGACTTGGCAGGCGGAGGCACGATGAGTCAGCACAGTGATGCTGATCCCGGCCTGCCGCAAGCATAGAGGCCTTCTGCGCCTGTCTTAATGTGCGATCGTCTCGCCCTGACTCACACAACCTCGCCGTCACAGTCGAAGATGTCTCCTGTCGACGAAGCATGGGTTGCCATCTCCCTTCACGCGGCCAACCTATTCTAATTTTCAGAAGTTTAGTTTGGTGAGTATGCGTGTACTTTCGACAAATTCTCGTTAGGCCTTACATGTATATGGAAACTGGGCGCAAGTTCAAGCGTGTTCGTCTTTTCGGACAAGTGAGTCGAGGGAATTGGGATGGGGTCGATAAGCGATGGCTGGTTGTGAGGTTAGGGTTTGATGGAGCAGTCTAGGCGAGGGGGGATGGGGGACCCGTGGGGAGGGAGACAAACATAGCGTGGATGACTGCATGCGGCTAAGTGACTGTGGGACATGCCAACTGTGGGGCTTGTAGGAAGTTCTTTTGTGCACACAACGTGGGCTTCATCAGCCTGATAGCGGTCACTTCTGCTGTTGCTTGCAGGTGCTGACACAGGGACTTTGGATAATTTGGTGGGACCCTGTAGATAACTCAGAAAGCTTCGTTGCGGTCCACCGGGGGTCTGGAATCGACCATGTGCGCCAGAATAGAGCTGTTTATGCTCCTGACTACACCTTTTCTCAGTCATGCTGGGAGTTGTTCCTTTATTCTTTTGGATAGGCGCCGGCCCGTGCGACCAATGTGACCACAGCAGACGCGTCTTCGACCGCGTTTACTCCGCCCTCAGGGCGGCCAAGATCTGCTAAACCAAACCTCCCTATGGTGGATCCATCTCTTCTCCTCTCAATCTGTTTTTTTTATGACAGAGCAGCCCCTCCTGACTATGCTGCTCCGACTCCTCCTTCTCCTCCTCCCTGCCGCCGGGATTGAGGCCCACCCGGCGGGGTTCCGGGTCCAACAAGGGCTACTTGCCTGCCTACCAATGCGACCTATTCCACAGGAGCAAGTGAAAGTGTTTATGCACATTGAGGTGGTCTGAGCTGGTAATCCATCCTTACCTTCCCCATGTAAGATTGGGTTGGTTGAGAATAATACCTGAACTCTGGCTGCTGGAAAGGTTCTTGCAACGGCTTAGTCAAGGCGTCTTTTCACCAGTTCACTTGCTGCGTCCCCTCGAAAGTGGATTTTGAGGGATAGTGTTTTCTTTGCTGCAGTAGTTGCGGTGGTTTTTATTTGTTTTTCAGCCATATTCCTTGAAATAAATTGCTCAGGATACCCGTTCTCACGCAGTAGGTCCTCGATTTTCTCTGGCTCCTCCTGGATACTGTCTACTGAGCCTTTTGCACCAAGCATCGAAATAGATTTCGCATCTGTTGAAGGGGTACGAAACTGTTCAAATTCGTGTTCTGTCCAGACCAGGTTTTCTTTCGATACACTCTCCTTCGGACGCTACCGTTAGGTCTGCGACTTAGGAGGATGTCCAAGAAGGGAAGCGAACCTGCCCCTTTCACCTCCAGCGTGAACTTAATGAATGGATGTGCTTTGTGGACCGCATTTAAGAGTGCGTCTACGTCAGTTTCGGTTGCGGCGATCGCGAAGATGTCATCCACATAGCGACCATAGTGTTTTAATTTGCGGGTCTGATCACTTAGTTGAAATTTCTTAAGCTTGCCCATGGATATTTCAGCTAGTAGAGGTCCAAGAGCCGAGCCCATGGCAACGCTGTCTATTTGTCTGTATAGCTGGCTGTCAAAAAAGAACTGCACGTTTAATGTGCATTTAAGTAATACTTCCTTCTAATTTTCTCGTTTTCGCAGCTGTTGCCTGGTTGCTCTGATGCACCTTCCCCTCATCTGCTCTGAAGTCGCTAGATACCGAATGTCCCTGCAGGTTCGGAAAGAGGACTTGGCAGTATCAATTACCAGTGAGTCTGGTATGGACGCCTGTATCTAGTGGAACGTGACTGTGTGATAATAAAGTAGTCCGGCCGTATGATAGATGATAGAACGTATCCCAATGATTATGAACTAGTAAATAACATAAGGCGTGAAGGTCAGAGTGTTATGCATAATTTAATTAGATGCTGAAGTAGTAGAATGTGGATTACAGGTAAATGAATCCCGGATGAGTGCAGTCCAGCGATGAGCGGGCCGAACCCAGAGTCGCATTCCGGCGGGAGTAGTCGCCGGTTCCGGATGTCTGTAACCAGTCGTGAGGTCGTCAGTTCCGGGAGTGTCTTAGCGTAAGCAGTCACCTGCTAAGGTCCTTTATGAACTGGCCTTGGAAAGTGGTTGGCCAGTTAGGACAGACAGCGGGTGAACTTGAGCGGAGGTTTTGAAGAAGAAGAAAGCTATATTGAGGATTTTACAAACCTGAATTTTTAGCAGAAATGGCTCCATTCACGGAGAGCAGATGGTAAGGTAAATAAAGGATCATTTTTAAAAGGACAAAGGTAAAAGGTCATGTAAAACTCA
Source organism: Ligula intestinalis (assembly GCA_036362985.1). Lineage (NCBI taxonomy): Eukaryota > Metazoa > Platyhelminthes > Cestoda > Diphyllobothriidea > Diphyllobothriidae > Ligula > Ligula intestinalis. The sequence continues at coordinate 25,059,890 of JAYGXS010000008.1, forward strand.
CAAGTCAAGTATTTTACGACATTCACATCAACTATGGAGACAGATCGGCTTTCAACTTCTCCATTACCGCTTCTTCACACGCTTTTTTCTTCGTGTTGTCATCCTACGGAGAATTGTCGATGTTGGTGTTGTTGGTGTATTGCATATGCGACCGATTGGCCGCATTTGACAAATATTGGGATGGTGATATGTTGTAGATAAAATAACTAGTTTTCGTGCATTTAAAAAGGTAGCAGTGTACTGTAGATATGACCCCATGATCACAAATGCAGACAAACAAAGCAGAGGATTAAAGAGGATGGTATAGGATAATAAATTCCCACGTGAATGGAGAGCAAAAAAATGGGTGGCTCGAATTCGAAAGCCGCGCCAAGATTTGACACCTTCTGGTGCGCACTTGCTGGCGGACATGAGAGGCAAACATACGGGACATGCCCCAAAGGCGTGCGAACAAAGCATGGTCTAGAATACGAGGTCGCTACATGACCACGGTCCTCAAAGCATATTTCAGCCTGCTGTCTGTTGACCGTAGCCTTTTTTATAACTTTCGACTTGGTAAACAAAGCCCGTGGGATTTGGAGTAGTTCCGGGCTCCTGCTTGGCGTTGGAAGTTAGTACGTCAGAGAGAGAGAGAGAGAGAGAGAGAGAGAGAGAGAGAGAGAGAGAGAGAGAGAGGGGGAGAGAGAGAGAGAGAGGGAGAGAGGGAGAGAGATACGCTTTATCTTGAAAATATAATTACAAGATTTTCTGCAAAAACGTTGACCATTCACCCTGAATAAAAAGAGGCACACAAACCACGTGACACCGGACGATCACAAATAATGCCTATTGGACGAACACGGGACTTGCCAACATCATGACAAATCAGCCTTGTATGAGTCCCAAAATTTAGGCCAAATTGAACTCCGTTCAAAGCGGTGCTAGAGTCGTGGTCTCATTTTTATGGTTCGAATAAATCATAAGAGGGGTGAAAATTGGTTTACAGTGGGCATGCGAATGGAGAGAATAAACAAAATGGCCACTCATTTTCAAAAGCCCGCGGCCTGTCTCCGATTACTACATTTCAGATAATTTTTTTCTTCTCACAGTCTCACAAAATCACGCTAGCACTTGCAGATAGTAATGTTGGTACACTGTTCTGTCATGGGGACCAAATTCAGCGTGAACGATCCCTTTGATGTCGGAAAAAACCCCAACCAGCATGAACGCAGTGCTACTTAACGTTTATCATCGTAAAATCACTGAGAGCGTTGGAGAGGGGGGGGGTTATAAATGAAAAAATCACACGGTCCACTGTAATTGTTTCTCATGAACGCTGCTTGGCCAAGTAGGTAAAAAAGGATGTAGTGGCCTAACTCCGAATGAAGCGCCCAACCTCTCGCCTCGCACGACAGCTCGTAGGTGCGCACCAGTGTCTGCCGACCTCCACTCCGGTCTGGCCAATAATCTCCCTGAGGCTGACTAAGAGATGACCTCGCTGGAAGCGCTTGTGACGAATTCCGCGTTCTCACTCTTCAGACGCCACCCTTGTTGCGTGGGCTTAGGTTAATAGTCTGCAGGCCCGGTTTTTTAGGACAGTTTATTCTGTACAGAAGGAGTGGATAGCAGGCAGGAGGAATTCGACTGTTGGACGAGCGTAGGTCGGCATCCGAGCGGAGCAGAAGCCAAAGTTCCAGAATTGCCTTTAAGGTAATTGACAAGGCCGGGAGAAGCCTACGGTGTGCGCGCTTAGTGGCCGTGGGAAACAAGCATGCGGCTGGTGTGCCGAGAACTGCGGTTGCGTGACTACCTACAAGATGGCATGAGGAGTCACTGCACCCTCATGGCTGCGGGTGTGCGCTCTTTTAGCTGACAACTTCTTCCAACCTATTCTCCACTACTTCTGTATAAAATACACTAATCCTCCCAGCGGGCGTCCTACTTCTTCTCTACCCATACGGAACCGGGCCTGAGGAAGAGCGGAACGGCAAGGATCTTCCCTATTAGCTTAAGCCACCGCGATAGACGCAAACCAAAAGTTGATATCAATATTCTGACCGAAGTTTGTCAAAGGATTAATCATCGACTACAGAAGGTTCCCAAGTCAGAAGTCAGGTAAGACCTATAAGGTTGGTCAGTATAATGTAAGAAATGGGCTAAAAAAACCCTCAGCGGAAAAGAGCTGCTCCCAATAGAAAGGCCAGTTGTTGTGGGTCTGCGCACCTGTGCGGGCAAAATTACAGGCAGCACTGTGATCGGTCCTTTGTTGCCTCAGCCAATCAGGAGAAGGTTCACACAGCTCGCGGGACTCATAACCAAGACGCCAGGCATCGACCCAATCGAGGGACAGGAAAGAGCGTGTGACGGACAGTCATGTATGCCGATAGTTCAGGCGACTGCAAACTTGGCGAGCGAAGGCACGATGACTCAGCGATGGTGACACCGATCCCAGGGCCGCCAGAAGTCCACTATCCCAAGCTCACGGCGAAGGCTGGAAATCCAATTTTGAGTCAAACCCGTCGCAGCTGCAGTGACAGCATATCGCAAATACGCGTGTCTAGGCTTGTACAGTATGGCAAATTTATGATGAATTTGACTTAGAAGTTAAGCGTATATTTAGTCATGTTATTTTTATCCACTGAGTGGATTTAATCCCGAGAAAGTCTTTGAGTAAGAAAAACTGCTTTTTAGCTCAGTTTTCGAGGGTAATAGGCATTAATTTTGGCTGCATCGGGAGTAGCCTGATATCAAGGAAATTTCCTATGATTTAAACCGCGACAGTACCTAACTTTCGATTCATACATATTGTGCAGTGGGAAAATTCACAAATAATCTAGAAAAGATTAAAGATATCCCTTCCAGAATCGGAAATTCAGTTCGAAGTGGATCAAATGTAGGCCAAGCCAATTCTAAGGAATCTCATTTATTTTCAGAAACAAGGAACAATTTTGGTTTTGAAAATTATTTTTTACCTATATGTAGAAATTTTTCGCAAAAAATTCCACACAAAAGTTTTTACCGCACTCGTTTTGGCGCAACAACTATTTGGAACGTAACCAAAACTGCCTATATATTATCACGAAGACGAAGAAACAACCAAATTTTATCAAATATAAGGTACCTCGAAGTAAACTTTTTTGTACACTATACTTTCCACTGATGCATAATTTAGAAATGAAACAGACGGAAGAATAAGAACTATATCAGAATCTTAGTATATACTCGGCCACTCTGGAGGCAATCAACTACGGTTTGGATACTTAAATATAAAGAGAAAAGTTGG
>JAYGXS010000008.1:25063251-25112678 GCA_036362985.1 Ligula intestinalis
CCCCCCCCCCTTCGCCCTGATGTTTTCCGACCAATTCCGTGGCCATCGGAATGGCCTCCTGAAATCATATAAAAATAGAGCTGTGGCGGTCTCACAGCCAACCGCCTCCAAACGCGAGATGCCACTGCGTGTCTTCCCAGGGTAAGTCTTGGTCTCGCCCAGTCGACAGCGCGGTGGCCACAAGCGAACGCGTGACCTTTGCTCTAGCCGACTGGGGCTCGCGTAGTCCAATCAGCGCTCTGGAACTATGACCCCTAAAAATCCTGCGCTTACGAAGACTCGGAAATTGCCTCTGAGCGAGACGGCGGCTCACGCGCTCTCCCGGCCGGACACCATGCCGGACGCAGCGGCAGCTTCCTCCTAACCCTTGTACACAATGCATTGTTCCTTCTACTGTCGCTTTTCCACCGTCTTCTCTCCAATCTCCTAAGGAACCAGGGCTTGAATGATTGTAGCTGTTAGGGTTAACCATCTTAACCTTAACTCCTATAACTGGTGACCCCGACGTCACTCCGAAATTGACGCCCTAGCAGCCGGACTGCGGGCATCCGCGAGTCACCACTCTTTCCATCTATTCTCCATCCTGTGTACACAATAAACTCGTCCTTCTACTCCCGCCTTTCCACCGTCTTCTCTCCTATCTCCTAAGGAACCAAGGTCTGGAAGATTGTAGGTGTTAAGGCCATAACCGTCGTAGCCTTAGCTCCTATAGAGCTACGCCCCCTCTCCCACTAACATAGACAAGCTTCCAAAAACTAGTTTCGCCCTGCGTGGCGTTATTGTTGAACTTGCGTTGTTCCCTTGTATATCCATTGTTGAGGTTCATACTTTGATTATCCTTTACTATTTGTTTAATAGTACAGTACCACCTTGATAGTTGTTATCACTGGTTTTTGCGTACGCGTGACTGCTGGGTACAGTCAGAGAAGTCAAGGAACGAAACAATTACTTTCCGGAGGAAATTAAAAAGCAGCCATGAATAGGAGGGTTTTGTACACGTGTTCGGAATGGCCGCTTCTGGTGGCATCTGACGGATTTTGGGCCAAACGCAAAGAGTGTCCGAACTCCGCCCAACGATGACGGTGGCTAATCAAGACATGCTGATCTGGTTTTAACCGTCCACCACTTCCCAGATTTCGATAAGCCGAAAGACGAACCCCGCTGAGGCCTGAATACGGACTTAAGGATACCTACAGTAGATGGATACTCTTTCGCATTGACTCAAGTTCTGATACTGATTAGCATGTAGTCTATTCTGAATTTTATTCCGTCATGACAGGATGCGGGCTTTTAAACGAGCTTCGTTTTGACTACTAGCAAACCGCATCTACTATAAAAAACTGACTACTTAAGTAGTATGCATTTTATTACTTATTTTGACTGCCTTTATAAATCCGAATATATTTTATGGAAAACATGCACGAAAGAATTATTTCTTGTACTCATTTGGTAGCAAATTACGCTAATTTTACATTTTAAACTTAACGAAGGGGTATCGGTCGGTTATAAAAAAGTTGCTAATTATGAGCTTTTTACAATTGTGAGGTGTTTATTCATAATACATCGTATCCGCCAATTTATTCATGCTGCCTATACTGCATGAAATATGTTCCACATCTATTTCGATATTTTATGACAAATATGTGACTTCTTCCTCAAACAGTAGGTGAAAACGGATCTATCCTTAAACACGATGTACACTGTGCGCAGTGTTTAAACCTCGAATTCGAGTGTAGCAGTCGCTAGGTTAGAAAATTATTCGGCTATTGAGCACCTTTTTATAACCGAAAGCCATTCTTTCTTTTTACTGCAATAACATGTTACAGTTAGTGGACAATCTCGTGCAATAAGTTCAACAACGCAATAAAAGTCATTTTGCGGGAAGTCAACACAAACGGCTTGCCCCTAAACTATCATAACAATATGGTTAGAACTATAAGTAAAAAAGTCAGAGTTTGGTTGGTAAATTACTGTTTACTAGCATAGAAAAATGTAATTTTCACAAAAATCTGCTAACTTAAGAAATGGCAATATGAAAATTTACTGGTGAAATAAAAAGTGTGTTTAAGGCATGGGAATGGAAAATGATGGCAAGGTTATACAGAATAAGTACAAAAACAAAATTTTTATGAACTAAATGTTTTCCAATAACATTTTAACATGCACTAAATGTGTCAGAAATGGATGTAGTCACCTTCGGTACATTTTTTCCAAATTTGGAATCTTTGGCAACATTTCCGTTTTTAATGCACGAAAAGAATCTTGCGTGCTTTGTATCAATTTCTATTGACAATTGTAAAAAGATTTTCTACAGAAATCACATCCCGGCTGTTGAGCGAAAAAAAATGCATTGACGGCCACACACAGATAGGATGGCTGTTTACTAAAAAGTTAGATTACGGTTGTACTTGTAATCAAATTCATACCATCTTGCGTATGTTGAAAGAAATTTCCATTTGTCACATTAAAAAAATTATTTCGCGAGTTCGAGTGCGAAGAGTAGCAAACTGTTTTGGAAATGCTACTGAACACTTTAAGAATTTCACAGTTTTGATGTTTGTCCATAAATACCGACTTCGCTCAACCTATTTACCGAAAACTTAGAAATAAGAAATATCTTAAAAGCATTTACCTAAATAACGAGTTCTTAAACATTCCTACTTTGATAGCTGCCTGTGTGGGTCATGACTTTAGAATCGCCCAAACATGTCAACTCATTGCCGAGAAAAGAGTATTTCTACAACAAAAGCCAAGAATAAATACGACTAAGATTGATTTTAAAAAGCTTTCTTGAACAAGTTACCTCCTTCAAAAGCGCTGTAGTTAGATAAGTCGAAGTCGAATATCTGTGTACGATATGTTTTTCAAAGATAAGTCAGGATCAAAATGGCATATTTTGACCGGTTTTTGAGTTCCCTAAAACTGAGAGGAAAAATTGTGCTGCAAGTGAAAAAACTTACATTTCTACGTAAATCGGAGCAGTTTTCAATGCGTTCTTTTACTTCAGGGTAGTGTTCTCTGATTTTAATTGGACAACAGAGTGACCCAAACTATTCTTCAATATCTTTCAACATGATAATCTTCTCCTTCTTCCGTTTGGAGTTTTGATATTTATTGATTTCCGTCTATCTTTTGACAACATTTGGATAAAGGTAGTTTACGAGGTTAATTAAAAAATATATGAGATTACGAGGGAGGCCATCGAAAGTCAAAAAGGCCTACTAATTTCGGCGTAGTAAAACACACTTTTGCGTCTTGTAAGTTTATTATTTATCTTTAGGGCACCAAACTTAACAGATTTGTAGAGCAAACATTTGTTAACTCGATTCATCAAGCTTTTCTCGACTCCAGTCCTGTATCTTGTAAGTACACTAACCTCTATTTAATGGACGCAAAACAAAATTTTATCTGAAGTGAATAATTATAATTAAACTTTTTCTGTTCATTGTGAATGTTTTTTATATATTTCAGCACGCAATTTGAAAAAGACCGGTAATCACTCGCAAACCAACATTGAGTAGGGTTGCAATACTGTTTATCATGCAGTCCAATTTGAATTATTTTCAGTCGCGATAGGATGCCGACTCTGTGATAAGCTTCTTCCTGACCGCTGCGAAAAAGTTGATTCTGGAAAAAATAATTACGTAATTGTTTGCACTTTTATCATTGATTTTGTGCGCCACTTTAAATTAAAATATATTTTATGGAAAAAATGCACGAGAAAATTATTTTTTGTACTTGCTTGATAACAAATTGCACTTTCTTTAAATTTTATTCATAAAGGAAGAGTTTTCTTAGGTTTTAAAAAATTTCGAATTTTGAGTTTTTTGACGACTGTGTGGTGTTCATTCATAATGTATCGTATTTGTCAATTTATTAATGTTGCCCCTGATATATACAGCAGGATCTATGGCTTTTGCAAAATTCTATGAGAGCCATGCAATCACTTCCTCAAACCGTAGGCAAAAGAGTACTTTTCCTTAAACAAGATGAACACAGCATTCAGTTTGTTAAACTTGAATTCAATTTTAGCAGTCGGTAGTTTTCAAGATCATTCGGTAATTTAGAAACTTTTTTAAAACCGAAGGAAATTTTCTTTCAAGAATAAAATTTAAAGGAGGCGTAATTTATATCAGAGAGTATTTTTTTCATGCATGCTTGGAGATCGTCGCGGTAAGTGTTTTTTCTATTAACTTAACCCACTGCGATAAATCTGTAACGCGAATAATCGTAGAACGACCCCTCGATCCTACCCCCACTCATGAGTGGCTACCTGGAACAAGAGCACGATAAGACAGGAGGGGTGTAGAGGGGAGATTAGCATTCGGCTGACACCCCTCTGCCTGATAACGCCGGTCACACGCTTTGCTGAATAGACTACTGACCGGATGAATTCGCTGGTAAGACCGGGTTTTTTCTGGAACTGTCACGACCAGAAACTTATCACGAAAGCCCAAACAGTCCCAACCTCGCGTATTTTTCCGTTTGTACTTTACATCAATCGCCAACTTTGCGTGTACCCCTCCCAGCCCCTCACTGAATTTCGTCCTACATATGTGGACTGCCAGGTGGCGCAAGGAAAAGTGTTCGTTAGAGGGCTTTATTAGAGGACATTTTGGGCATGTCTTAGACTGATTGTGCTCCTCACTCGAATCCTTTTCAGGAGCAGTCGTCTCCAAAGGCGACGCCGCTCGACCCTGCCGGCCTATTTCGCAGGTCATTAATCGTTTGGCCTGGAAGCAAAACGAACTCGTGACTGCCACGCACAACCAATCGTGAACTCTAATGCCAACAATGCTGTCCTGTCAATTATTTCTCTGTAATGACTGATTTTTGGGAAGGCCGACATCATTCTCTGCGGAAGTAATGAGCTCTGATAATGACAGGTGCAGGAAGGGGATGGCTGGCATGATTATGAAAACTATGTCCTCGCCACGAAGGGTTGTTCCAATTCTATTAGATTGGTTGTTCAACCTCTTTGGGACAACCAGCTTTGTTTTGACTAGCATTTGAATTATAAAAACCGACAAGTCAACCAGTGTACTGCCATGGCCTGGAGTAGGTCACAAATTAGACTTAATCAGGAATATTTTTGTCTACTGCATAGTTAAGCCAGACGAGACTTGTGCGATACGTCTGCGAATAATTTGTCGAAAGTTGCTGGTATCGACAACAGAAGGTTTCAGGGAACACGGAATAAACCATAACAGCTTTATTGTGGAAAAAGTGAAAGGCTGTGTCACGCACCAGTTGTCAGCTTTGTCTGCGCGACAGGTGTGTCCGTGTAGTTGCGTTTGTTGTGAGGTCTTGATTGTGGGATTAATGATCTGCCATCTGCAGTTAATTCAATGAGCCAGGGGTATCGATTAGCTTCAAGCGAACGCGCGGTGAGTCGACAGCGAGTCCGAGAAAGGACAAGAACGCGCAGCGTACAAGGCTTGGCGAACGAAGACAGCATGAATCAGCGCAGTGCCGCTCGGCGCTAGGAATCCCAACTTTGTGAGATAAGATGTGGTCTGGCCAGATAATAGGCGACAGAACGTAGCCCAACGGGTATGAGCTAATGAATATGATAATGCGTAAAAGGCCAGATTGTTATGGATAATGTAATGTAGTGTACCAAGCGTAGAATGTAACATGCAAGTGACTCCCAGACAAGTGCAGTCCAGCCATGAGTGGGCCGGAGTCCAGTCGCATTCCGGCAAATAGATCACCGTGTCTGGAGGTCTGCAACCGAACAGCAGGTCGGCCGGTCCGGGAGTGGTTGAGCGACAACAACTCCCCCGCATCTCGTGCACTGGTCTCACCTTGAGAAGTGATTTGCTAATGAGGCCAGACAAGTTCCGACCTTGAGTAAGGGCTTTAACTGTCGTGTCTTGCATCCGCGTGGTGGTCATGCCAGACATGGCTTGTCCCAGCGGCGTCCGAGATAAGCGTGACTAAGAATAAGGGGTCGCTCCAACTTCAACGAAAATTTATGGTACATGGGCAGTACGCCAAAGCGGACACAACTCATCCGGTGGCAGAAAGAAACAGACCATCAGACGAAAATAAGGCGGGACTGGCTTTGAATCGTCCCAATAAAAGGAGCAAAGCCCCATGTTAGAGGATGAGATCGAAGACACCTGAATCTGGGTTTATTCAGCTTAGGGAAGACCCTCGCCGCTGCGACTTTCTGAGAAGAGAAGAGGTGGGATGCCAGGTAGGAGAAATAGTGTGTAGTGCACAGAGGTAGAGGAGAACAGGTTGGAGGAAGTTGACCGTTGAAAGAGCGTGTATCGTCAGCCATGAAAACTTGCATTTGGTGTTTGATAAATCGCAAATCATAACGGTGTCTCCAGCGAGGTAATGTTTGACTCAGATTCAGGAAGATGATTAGCCAGGCCGGACTGAGGTCGGTCTACAGGTGCGCACATGCCAGTAGCTGCGAGAGGCAAGCGATTGAGCGTTGCACTCGTTTTTTTTTATCATTCATAGTGCATCGCATCCGTCAATTTATAAATTTTGCCCCTGATATACACAGTATGATCCATGTCTATTGCGAAATTCTATGAGAGCTATACAACCGCTACCTCAAACTCTAGTCAAGAACGTACTTTTCCTTAAGCCGGATTAACAGAGCTTTCAGTTTGTGAAACTTGAATTCAGTTCTAGCAGTCGGTAGGTTTCAAAATCATTCGGCAATTTATAAACTTTTTTTCAACCAAAGGAACCCTTTCTTTATGAATGAAGCTCAAAGAAGGTGTAATTTGATATCAAGTAAGTACAAGAGAGAATGCTTTCCATAAAATACATTTGAATTGATAAAAGCAGTCAAAATGAATGACGAAAATGCATACTTTTAAAGTAGTCATTTTTTAGAGGATCAACTTTTTCGCAGCGGTCAAAAAGAAGCTCACCACAGAGTCAGCATCTTAGCGTGACTGAAAAAAATTGGTTAGACTGCAAGATAAACAGTATTGCAACCCTACTCACTGTGGTGTTTTCGAGCGACTATCGGTCGTTTTCAAATTGCGGAATGTTGCTGGCAGCACTCGCTATATTCTATCTTGTCGATCATGTGCTTAATGCTGTCGCTGTAGCCGAAGTGTGAGAACGCTGGAGTCATCACAGCGTCTACAGCGCGGCCGTGTTAGTGAGCCACAGGGAGATTATTGGTCAGACCGGATTTGGGGCAGCAGGTACCAATGCGTACGCTCTAGCAACTGCGGGAGGAGGGGAATTGAGCGTTGCAGGCCGAATTGGAATTTTTTCGCATTAATTACAATAAATTGGGACAGGTTTGGAAAACACTTTACGGGGGCAAGGAAACCGGATTTTGTGCTCAGTACTTTCATAGATCAGCCCACCGTAGACAGGTTGGATGTTTTTCTGTCAGCTCGAAGTACAACGTTTTGCACGCAGGACGACTAAGTACTCTCATTTGCTTCTTTTATGTTCTGAATTTTATGCTCCTCGTTGTATACTTTCCTCCTCTGTCCTAACTTTTTTTGATTTGACGCTTTTCTGTGAAATAAACAAACGATGTTTGTGTTTTTTTATATAATGGTCATTTTTTATCGGATTATAACTCTCGTGGAGTTTTTATGTTCAATTCGAGACCTTTCACGCTTGAGAGGTCACAAACTGTATGTTTTCGAGATTCATATTTAAAGATACATTCTCCAATCTGATTAGTGAATACGAGGTGGGGTGCAGTTCTCTTGGACCATTCAATCAATGTCCAAAGTTTTCAGTTTTTAAAATGTCTGCTAAAGCTGTATTTGCGTAAATTTCGTCACTTTTTGTTAACTGTTGCTTTCCGAAAACAGCTATCTGGCGGTGAAGTTAACCGCACCAATAGAGTCGCATTGATCACCATTACTCCTGCCTCTGAGTGGGGTTTTAGCGAGTATGGACGGTAGATAATGCAATCTCACGCGTAGATAAGCCGAGCAAGATAAGAACGCTATAAACAAATCAACCGAGAAGGGTGAAAAAATTTGATAGCTGGAACAAGGCATTTATCCGCTTGGCGTTTCGAAATCCTTTGCGGATTCGCATCAGAGACATTAGCGTAAACGGTAGCAGAATCGGGTAATTAATGCACAGGGAGTTGCATTATCTTTCGGATACAGTCACTATGATACTGCACAGATATGACAATTAGCGACTCGCCTATCGAGGATAATTGCCCGTTTGTGCGCTAATGGCTCAATGATCAACATGCGGGCCATCTGGTTCCCCGGCGTTGGCCTGTGCGTTCCTCAATTGGCGGCTTGCTTTGGTCAACTTGAGCCTCAGTACCGAATATGGATTCGGCAGGTCTTTCGCGTAGGGTTATGGCTATTAGGGTTAACCCTAACGGCTGCAATCTTCCAGGTCTGGTTTCTTAGGAGACGAGAGAGGCTTTGGGGAGGCCAGAGTGTTAGGAACAATATATTGTGTACAGAAGAGTTTGTAGGTGTTTATGCCGTGATTGTGCCTAGATTAGAACAAGCATCAGGTCAAAGTCCCCAGGTGGAAGGTAAAAGGCAAGGGTCACCAGAAGGAGAGGTTTATTGTATACAGAACTCCTAGTTGCAGTCTCATGTGGCAGTGGCCACTGGCGAACCCATGGCTGGTCCTGACTACGTCCAGCCAGGCCTGAGAGTGTGGACTGTCGGTCGTGTGGGGTGATGGCAGTTGCTTTAGTAGGACTGTGAAGCAGGTTCAAGGGTTATGTTATTGGTGTGTTGCAAGCTGCCCGAGTGGATGTCGCCTGCAAAGGCTCCCTGCTGCGTTGGCCAGAGGTGACACGCTAAGCGGCTCTTAGAAAGGCGCGCTTATTAAGCTGAGGTCAACCGCCGGGTAACGCCGGAACGTCGAAGGACCGGGTACCCTGGCGCGGCTGTTATCAGTTAATCAGAAGTGGCTGCGATGTCAAGCCTCGGGGACGGGGGCGCCAGTGACAGTGTAAGGGGTCGTGCCTGGCTGACTTGCACGGTGGTACGCGTAGGCGCAGGGTATTTAACGCGAAGTTCCCCTAATTGCAAGGCAGGAGAGACATGGAAGGATGTGAAGCTTCGCGTCCCAGGTGTTTACTTGTGAAGGCTGGTCGGTTACTGGAACAATTGGTTGATTACTCGGAGCAGCATAGACAACAAAGCCAGCCAATCAATTATCAGTGAAGCAGGTCTGGGGGGAGGGGACTGCGCAGTGTTCTGTACGCCAGCATCCCCAACCTATTATCCAGTAGCTTTGTATAGTAGGTAGTTGTCTCTGCCGTCCGACACGCTTCATTGCTTTGTCCAGCGTCACTGTTCAAGGCCAGCTGCCTCAAGGTCATCCAATACCTCAGTCAGCGCCACTCAAGCAAATCCCTTTTTGGTAATGGGTTATTTTACACCGATCTGTTTCAGGAGGCACTCACCCTGTTTTTGATTGTTCGTTTTGCGAGCTAATTGGAACCCCCATTATGCATGTTACTCGTTCCTATTTCCCCACTTCCAGCCGCTAGGCGTCACTTAGGACCACGGCGCTCCAGCAGAATTATGTGTGCTCCGAAGTCCAACTTCTCTCCATCTATTTTCCATTCCTTTGTGTACATGTAGCGGGTCGTGCCTGGCTGACTAGCTCGCGTCGAAGTGCACTTTCTCAAAGGCTTGCCGATGCGGTTTCTCGAGGTCTCAATCAGCCAATCAGAGTCCCCGCATTAGGCAGGCGACGAATGGCATGCTTGCACGCGTTCCCGATGCAAGCTGCCTCTCTGCCCAAAATCTCCAGGCCGACCTAGCCAAGGAAAGCTCTACTTCTCCCTGTCTACTGCCCGAGTTCTCTCAAACAGTCACTTGGGATCCGGTCGATCTCCTGAGCGTACGGGCTCTCCCGACTCAATCTCATCTCATCTATTCTCCTCTTCTTTGTGTACACAATACATTATTCCTACTACTCTGGCCTTTAAAGACTTCTCTTCTGTACTAAGTAACCATGGTCTGAAGATCGCAGATGCACGGTTTAACTTACTTAACACCCTGCGATATTGGTGACGCCGACGTGAGATGAACACTCAACTTCTGATCTGGCTGAGCTCAATCATCATCAATCCTCCCTCGCCTTCAATTTAATTTCACCTGTGTCATCTGATGTGGCCGCGATATGGAGACTTTCTGGATCGACACCCTGTCGTGAAGCGAGGTCGAGATCTTCAACCGCTCACAACCTCTGATGTGGCCTGCCTTCTCTGCGTAGTTGTTGACTTCCCGACCTATCCCAACGAAGTTCCCTGCGTATTTGGTGATTTATGGACCTGTCTCTACGCATTTGGTGATTGGCATTCGCGACTTACTGCCGATAGCCCATTCAGCCCAGGTCATGGTTACTTCTCAATCCAATCCCAATCCAATCCAACATAGATGTCCCCTTATGAGTGTCAGCACCCAGATCTTCTTCTCAATCTCCACCCTTCCTTCTACCCGCAACGATTCTTCTGGTTCAACTCATACTGATACGGCATACTGATTTGCCGCTGAAGTTCAACCCGGCCAACCAGGCTCCCTCCCACGTAGTTGAGAAGCCCAATCTCCTACAACATGCCGATGCACGTGTAGTCGAGAACTTTCCACCTACCACAGACCCCGTTGCCCACGCGGACGCGCGATGACCTTTCCTCCTCCCAAGCGGCACTGGTGGCACTAAACCGCCTCTTGCAACCTCAGCTTGGTACGTATTTGCCTCACTTAACTTAACTATACTTCCTCCACTCGGATTCTTTCAGTTTCCTCGTTATGGTCTCCGGGGGAGTACTTGTAGCGGTTCGTGCCTGGCTGACTAGCTCGCGTCGAAGTGCACTTTCTCAAAGGCTAACCAATGTGGCTTCTCGAGGTCTCAATCAGCCAATCATAGTTCCCGCATCTATGAGGCGACGAATGGGGAGCTTGCACGCGTGCCCGACGCAAGTTGCCTCTCTGCCCAAAATCTCCAGGCTGACCTAGCCAATGAAAGCTCTTCCTCTCTCTGTCTACTGCTCCGGGTTCTTTCAAACAGTTACTTGGGATCCGGTTGATCTCCTGATTGTACGGGTTCTTCCGAGTCAATCTACTATCATATATTCTCCTCTTCTTTGTGTACACAATAAACTCCTCCTACTACATTGGCCTTCATGGACTTCTCATCTGCACTAAGTAGCCATGGTCTGAAGATCGCAGTTGCTAGGTTCAACTCACATAACCCCCGGCGATAAAAGAAAGCATTGGAACAGTTGTTTGTGACGACACGACTATGGGGTAGCGAGCCTTTGAGGACGAAGGGGGGAATGATGGCACTCCGCCACAAGTTAGAAGCACGTTTCCACTCGGTCTGGCACGGCGTTCGACCGTGAGGGCCATGTATGAGCGTGGGGTCATCACAGCGGCCAACGACGCTGTCTGCGTCGGCACACGGACGGGTGGAATCCCGAGTGATGTCAGGCGGCAGCCACCGCCTTGAGGTCTTGCGTGAGGCGGCCTGTGATTGGCTAGACTGCGCAAGATTATTTCGCGGTTTGGGCGCAGCCGAGAATGGTAGTGTTAGTAGGTAGCGTCACACATTGAGCGAGAGGCGGACAGGGTGCAGAAAGTCAGCCTAACTACAGCCTTGTCGTGATTAGTCCGCGATGGCGGGTTTCAATGGTGGCGCTAACGCCCACTACAGGTCGTTGTACTTGTTTAAAGCCTGGGGGCCGTGAACCATAACTCAAGTAATCAGCGACTCACATGATTTTCACCTCTCGCGAGAATTCGGGTGGCATCAGCTTTGAATGTGTGGCCAGATCTCATTGAATGAACAGCAACTTGAGAATTGGCATCATTTCGCCAAACTGCCATCGCGTGTTCGGCTATTCGCGTCTTGAGAAGTCTTCCAGTTTCACCGACATAGTTGCTTCGTCCGCAACTGCACCAGGTCCTGTAGACGACTCCAGATGTTTATTGTCGTGGCATTGGGCCTTTTGGTTTCAGTATCCGACGCCGAACAAGATCGCCATGGCCTGTGTAGGGACAAAGTCACTAGTAGGTCAAATGCCAGCTATTGATACCGTAACGCACACCAGTCGAAGAGTTGCGCGTAACCGTTGCGCGTCATTCAAGTATTACAGGAACCCGTACCTTTGAGTTTCTGAGTGGGGTCACATGTCTAATCGGACGTCAACATAGCCGCAAACAAACATTAAAAAGTCAACCAATAGGAACACATCAATTTAATAGCGCGTGTTTCGTAAATACGGTGGCGTGGACTGAGAAACTAGCATGGTTGTTGTTTAAGTAAAGCTACTCCCTTTATTTTGACGGTATTATTCCAAAATGTTCAGAAAGAATACGACGTTTGCCGCGAATAGGTGTGGTTACTCAAAACAACTAACACCGTAAAATCAAAAAGGATGCCTTAGAGCGGGAAACTGTAAGCGTCAACACCTTGAAGAATCGTTACTAAGTGAGTCGCAAAAGTTGTGTCAGATACGACTTTCCTCTAAACGGTGCTAATATTATAGTTCATGTTTTGCTCACCGAAATAAATATGTTGGTTTGCTGATGTTTTTGACGCTGGGTCGACCGTCCTTTGTCGAAGCGTATACTGACTTTATCGATCAGCAAATTTAAAGCTGCGGCTTTGCGGGTTGACCTCAGGCTGATCGATTTTTTTCTCCGCTCGCCGCTTGGGCCTTCGTGTGGGTTTTTGCATAGCTTGACGGCAGTTGGTGTTCGGTTTCATCCCCACGGTAGAGGATACTGGTAATCGTGCTCCCTCTTCCGGTGGTTTCTACACAGGACCGTTTTCGTTTGCAAATCCTGACTTCCGTTTGACCGTGTCATGTCCTTTACTTATATAATGGCGTAGGACTTTGTAGGCTGCGGGCAGGTTTAGCTGCCTGTTGACAGAGTACTATGCCTCAAACGTCACTCTTTTCACGTTTGAGGCTCTTCGGCCTGCGATGGTCGCTCCTCGACTACCGAAATTGTGGGCAGTCTCTTCGATATGTGTTGCAAGCTGCGAGTTTGCGTCTAGTCTCCGGGCCGCCGCTTTGTGTTCGTGTAGGCGGGTCTACAATTTGCACCCTGTTTCTCCAACGCAATTGCATTCTCCATCGTTGCGGCGTATTTTGTAGATGACTACGTAGGTTTCAGTAGGGAGCAGTCTGCCTTTAGGTTGCATCACTCGGCGGCAAATTGTCACCTGAAGTCGATGGGCTACGCCTACACCAGCAGGTTGTAACAGTCGAGAGACTGCTTCGGAGACTCCTTTTATGTAGGGAATGACCCTCTAGACTTTGGGTTGCTGTTTTGCTGCCCGTCGTCTGTGTGTAGATAACCTCCGTATTGTAGCCCAAATAAACAACGAGGGATAAAAATCAGTACAGAATAAACAAGCTAGGCCAACCGGTGTTTGTATAAAAAATTCGCATGCGAATGACGACTCAATTGCGAAAGGCACTTGAACGCTATGAGCTACTGCCAATCCAATTAGTTATGATGTAGCAGTCTTTCCGGTGAAATAAAAATTGCATACTGCACTGCATCCTCGCTTTTACATAGCATTTTCCTATTTCCCAACTACCTTATAGCGGTCTCCGTACGCTTCTACATTTTCCTCGCTTTAAAAAAAGCTACTCGGCCCGTTAACTTGTAATTTTCGCTGTCTAGTGGGGGCGACGTCAGCAACATCCTGTTTCTATGAAATGTCGACATTTTTGTGCGCTTGTTGTCACGTGTTCACGGGCTAGCACTTTTTGAGTAAATTTTAATTCGAAGATAGGAACGGTTACTGATTTCCTTCTTGTACCGTTATTTGTCGCTATGTAACGGTTTGCGAGGGCTTTAGATGCAGTCCCAATACACAACGCAATGAACGCGTCCTGTAATCCAACCGGGGGATGAAATTCCTACAATAGTCAAGGTTATTTCATCGCAGTGGCTTAAGGTAATAGGGCAGGGGGGTTAAGCAAGTTAAGCCCTAGCAACCGCTATCTTCAGACCATGGTTACTTAGTAGAGGAGAAGTCCTTGGAGGCCAGAATAGAAGGAATAGTTTATTCCATAAACAGAGGAATTATGAATGAGCAGGAAGAAGTTTGACGACGTCCTTCTGTGGAAGCGGCGTGGTCCAAAGTGATGAGAGCATCGGAAGTCGCCGGAATGCCAGTGCATGCTTTGGTACGGCAGCCAGTCACACGGCTGATGTCTAGACTAGCGTTCGTGGTGCGACCTTGAGATGGGCGAAGGCTGGCGTGGACGCGCGGCCACGGTGAGGCGTCGGTCAGCGACAGTTAGCGTCTGACCCCAGACGGCAGTGGGCGCGCAGTCCTTGTAGGCCAAAGGCGCCATACGTCAGCGGCTGATCTTGGGTTCCAGGTGGCTGCTAGGGGCTACTACAAATCTTGTGGCTGCGATCTTGAGGCCCGCCTCCACGTTAGATGAGAAGGAATGAGACGTGATGTGGGAGGAATTGCCTTTTTTGAACAGAGCTACTAGGGCATAGACTGGAGGAAATTGGCAGTCAGACGAGCCTACATATGCAGCCGCGAGGGCCGACGTCCAAAGTATAAGCGTGCGGATATCGTCCTGCGCCTCCGGCGAGGTCATGTATGGGTCAGCCGCAGGGAGGTGATTGACCAGACCGGTCTGAGATTGGCAGACAATGGTGCGAGAGGCGAGGAGTTAGGCGTTGCGCCCTGAATTGGGCCACTAAATGTTCTCGGGTACCCGCAATTCCTGGACTGAGTTGCTCATTAGCTAAAATAAAATACTACTTGGAAGTTCAGAAGTAAAAGGTGTGATCGCTGGCAAAGACGTTTATTTAACAGAAGTTTCGAATTACGCAGGTTGCGCAGTATTTTTAATTCAGTAACGATTTCGAGATCAGCTAGCTTAATTGTTGCATAATTAACACGCCTATATCCGGCAAGGATGGCGAAATCGCGACAGTTAACGAGTCGGACGCCAGTGACCAAGCCCTCGCCGTATCAATCACGCCCCAAGTGATGACCATGAGAGCTGCTAATTTTAGCCCGCTTGTGGTCGCGTGGCTGCTACTGTGTAACCTGTGCATTTATCACTTTATTGTGCGCTTACCTCTGATCACGTGGAACCTCCTATGGTAGTGACGAGAGATTATTGCCGCTGCCGTCTTCAGGCCGGGTTTCGTGTGGAAAGAGAGGAAGAGGGAGACCAGGTGGAAGGAACAGTATATTTTGTACAGATGTAGGGGAGAATAGGTAAAGTAAGTTGACTGTCGGACGGGCGAGCATCCGCAACCGAGAGTGGCGGCCTTTGACATGTGAGGACACTGAATTCATCACAGTGCGTTCATTTCTGAATCAGCCTCCGAGAGCTGATTGGTCAGACCAAATTGGGGTAGACAGGCCCCTGGGTGTGTGTGTGTGTGCATTTGTTACCCACACGCGGAGACCATAATATTGATATTGTACTAACTTTTCCTGCTCCGCCCTTGCCTTGAGCCTGACAGCAGCTGTAACAGCTGGTGGCATAGGCATACAGTATTGCCGGCAAATAGAAGGGGAATTGGAATGGCAATTTCTGGCTTATTAGCCATCGTCAGCCGGTCCTACGCAGCCCCCTTGTTGCAGCATTCGATGAATGAATATGCTTTCACCGATCATATTCCCGATCACAACCGAGAAAGCAGGAAACCCGTAGACTAGAGGTAGTGTCTTGAACACAATGACCAAAAGTCCTGTGTTCAAATCTCCTGTTAGACGGTTGCTTGCGCACAGCGTTTGTAATAAAAGGGCCCCTTGGACCTTAAATAAACAGGTTATTAGTATCCTAAGTTTGCGAAAATTCCCATTGAAAATTTCAGAAGATGAAATGGCGAACATACGTTTGTTTTCGATAATTCTCATCAGGCCTTTACATTTATATAGTAATTAAGAAAATGCACTATGCAGGTTGGTAGAAAAATAGAACGGGAATGGGGGGGGGGAGGAAAAGGGGGTCGAAATCGGCTCACCATTTCTTGGACAGCGTCTGTTGGCTACGGCAGAAGCGGCCGCCATCAGCCTACGCCGACCGATCATGTGCGCCCAAAAGAACTTCGTCACGCCGCCGCAGTTACCGTGGTCAAAAGCTGCTGATCCACCAGCCGGCAGCTTAACATCTCAGCCGACTACCAGTTCCCTCTAATGTTGAGCAGATTTTGATACCCCTTTCGTCCCCCCTTTCCTCCTGTCCTGACAACAGTTCTATTTATCTACCAACCCGCATAGTTCATTTTCTTAATTAACATATCAATGCCAAGGCCTGATGAGAATTATCGAAAACAAGCGCATGTTCACTATTCCATCTCCTGGAGGTTATTATTAGTTGGCTTCCCGAAACTAGGTTCAGCCTAGCGACTACACCCTGGTTACGGCCTCGAATAGCGGTCTATTCTACGTAAGAGTACCTAGTGCTATTTGTGTCCCCAACCTGCCCGGTACCTCTTTTCCCCATCCTCACGGAAAAGGCGACATGCAACCCAAGGTCCAGACTGACCGGGACAGCTCTTCCAGTAAACAAGACTCGCTACTTGGTGCGTACATGTTCGTACCCACTGACTTCCTTTAATTTCCGAGCCAATGCTCCCTCATTCACTCTGGTTGCTCTGATGGCTGTCGTGTCTGGTTACCTCGTTTACGACAGCCTTGAAGTTGACAGCCCAAGAGGAGGTTGTTTTGCTAATCCCACCCCTTAATAGGGTGTTTATGGGGCTGGTTGTGTGATTGGTTGACTGCGCAGACATCAGACAGGCACACCCTCGGCCTATTTTTGTTGTTGACGCGTGGTCATCACCTCGGCGCACGACCTGGACAGAGCTGAGGGGGACCTTATGGACAGTCATGACGGCGCCTACGAAATACGCTCCGTCGGCTGCGGCCCCAGTTAGTGTTCGTAGTCTCCTTCCTCTGTAGTTTGAGCCTCGAAGGTATTTGCATTCCATTTAAAAAAAAACTGGTAGAATCATAATTTGGATCCCAGATCAGTACGCGAAAGCCCCATCCTTCTGTAATGCAGAACCGGGTGAAATAAAAGGTAAACAGTCAGGAAAATACAAAGAAAACGATCTGTAGATGAAAATAATACAGTTTATAAAGGTAGAAAAAGCAAGAATAATCATTTAAATAGCCTAGTATTGTCAGCAAATTGAGCATGTAAATTAAAGGTATGCGCGGCGCTGCGTTTCGCTCCGCGAAATATACTAATCTCACTCCAGAACGGTAAGTTGGATCTCAGGTAATTTAAAGTGGATGACCTCATAACGACCAATTTCTTTTCAGGAATATCAAGAAACTCACTAAACTATAAAGTAAAGGTAAGTAAAAAATGTCCGAATTTTTCGCACCCAATATAAGTATACTTCTGTTGATTTATGACATGCTATTTTGGTGCCAAAACATTCGATTTTTTAAACAGTTTCTGGGACCCAAAGTAGTGTTCTACCAAAAACTATCTATAACAAGGTACCGATTGAGAAAGCGCTCTCATTAGATATTTCGGCGTTGAATATCTGCGTAGTTTACATTTATTTCGAAAGTTAAGATAAACATGTGAAAGTATGACCAAAGATTTTATATCCATGCTGACCATGAAAGAGCTCACCTTTCTGTCAATACTGGAGCAGTTTTTGGTATATTTGTTTACTTATAGGCCCATTCTAAGGTGGCAAATGTACAACAGAATGGCAGAATATATGCTAAGATGTAGCGAAAACTGATAATATTCTTTCGTGACCTCTAATTCATCTGCAAACGGTCATTGCCTTTGAATATTGTAAATTAACTGTCCAATTAGAAGGGTGAAGCTTAATAGGCGCGGCTTTCGAATTTGAGCCACCCATTTTTTTGCTCTCCATTCACCGGGGAATTTATTATCCTATACCATCCTCTCTAATCCTCTGCTTTGTTTGCCTGCATTTATGATCATGAGGTCATATCTACAGTACACTGCTACCTTTTTAAATGCACGAAAACAAGTTATATTATCTACAACATATCACCATCCCAGTATTTGTCAAATGCAGCCAATCTGTCGCATATGCAATTCACCAACAACACCAACATCGACAATTTTCCGTAGGATGACAACACGAAGAAAAAAGCGGAAAACCACTATGCATCCACATTTTTACTTATGTTTCCCACCCTATTAACCTATTAAGCTTCACCCTTCTAATTGAACAGTTAATTTACTATATTAACAGGCAATGACCGTTTGCAGATGAATTAGAGGTCAAGAAATTCGATGACGTCAATACATCCAGCTCAACTCGTGATCTTCAACTTGTTCAAATTTCTTCCGGGAAAACAAGGTTTCTATTTTCTACTAACCTCTGCCAGTTCCGTCTCAAGTCTCTCTATTCTTTTATACTCAACTGTAGATATAAATTTTTTGAACATCGTTCGCTTACGGCGTGATAGAGAACAGTGACGGCATTTCGTAGGTGTTCATGTATTCGCTTGTTTACGGTCCTTATTTTCAGTATGGTAAAACAAACTACATAATTTTATGGCACAAAACGTACTAGATTTGCGGAACAGAATTTTAAAAAGTGAATCCACTCTTCTTTTCCCGAAAGCACTTGCATTTACCAGATTTTCATCAGGGCAAGACTAAATTTTCCGTTCTTTTGAAAGATGTAGTGAAAACTTTTCTGGGCCTATATCAATGCTCTTCTATAGTGCAACACGCTTAACAAGGTGTTTTTATCTGCAGGGTTTAATAGCATGGGAAGTTCTTTGGATCTCAAGAAACGTCATATTTGGTCTACTTTGGTCGAACTGAAGTTCTTGTTTCTAGTAACTAGCATGTTGTGCCTCGAATCAATTCAATCAACAAAAATAACAACCTTGTTGAAATCCTTGAAATCACATTTCTTGGGATGCTTTGCGGTCCAGTTCATACGAAGCCCATAATTGTCTCAGCAAAAGGGGGGAAGGGGTATTTGAGTGGTTCTCGGAGCAGCCGCTGCTAACTGGGTCAAGAAGGGGACGGAGTGGATAGCTGGTTCTCCGTCACAAAGTCACTCTACGAGTCTTTACCTTGGCTAGTCGAAACAGTTGTCTCTTGAGGTTGTAGGGGACCGAAATCATTGTGGGAAAAGGTTATTCAAAAGCAAGGTAACCGACCTGGAGGTGGCGACAGTATTCAAGTACCGCTTGGCAGGGGAGGGCTGCTTTTGGCACCCGTGTGCTTTCGATTGGAAACAAAAAGGTCAACCACGGGGAGAGGGCCGCAGCATTCTTGGAGAAAGGGGACTTGGGCAGGCGGTTCAGAGGACGGGAAAACAATTGTAGTAGGTCTGACAGGAAGTCACAAGAAATTGACTTGGAGAAGTTCACACTTGCGCAGCTGGAAATACCAAATTCAATTGACCCAATTGTGTGGCCCAAATGTGATTAAATTCGCGATTCCCGGTGAGCCTCGTAGCTCGGCTGGCAAGGCGTTGACTGTACTCAAACCCTTCCTTGTTGACAGAGCTTCGTATCCCACCAAGGCTGCGGATTTTAAAAAAATGTGTCTTTTTAATTAAAGCCTTAATGCTAACTCTAGGTCTACCCTAAACTTTATAACTAACAGGAACTGGAAGCCTAACCCTCGACATAAAAATGTAACATATTGCCACTACAAGCGAACATGCGTGTCCCAGGAAGCAATTGAGAAGGAGAAGAAGACTCGATCGCGTAGGCTGGTTATGCGACGGTGAGGCTTCGAGGGGAAGAGAGCGAGCGTGTGCAAGAGTGCATGAGTGAGACCGCCCACTCTGGCAAAAAATTAACCCCGACAGCTGTCTGGCCGGATCTGGTCTCGATGATCCTAACACAAAGCCTATCCGAGCTGCGGGATGTTGACCTTTGCCCTCTACTTAACGGCACTACTATACGCCATCATGCAGAGACAAGGCGCTTGTAATAACACTACTAACCTCGACAGCATGCAGAGGCGAGTCTGACAAAGGGTATGACTCCCGAGTTGATTCTCTCCTGAGGTCCAAGCTAACCGTCGGGTTCCAGGAGGCAGTTCAGCTAAATACTTCACTTGCATAAAGGCATACACAAAGTTGTTGTATTGTAGTTATTGTTATTAAAATCCCTTTAACTTTTGGGAGCTGGTTTTTCAGAACAACAGTTGGCGAGCCTATGTAAGGTTTCGATAAATTTTCATCGGGCCATTATATTACATGGGAACGGGGTACAAGTTAAAACATGTGGTCAATAATGACTGTAGATCAGAAGAAAAGGGGGCGTTCACCGGGAGAGGTTTGTTACAAGTCTGAAGTTTCGGGTAGTGGTCTCGTCTACCCATCTTCAGAGAATGGATGCTCTGACTGAATTCAATTTTTCCCGACCTACAATTCACGATGGAAGAAGAGATGGAGGGCCGGCTTCCGTTCCTAGACGTTCTCGTATGCCGCCAAGCGGACGGCAAACTAGCGATGTCAGTCTACCGTAAACCTAAAAACACGTCCCAAATCTTGAGTTACAATAGCAATCATCCGCTACAACACAAGCGCAGTTGTATACGCACGCTATACCGACGAGTAGAAACCCACTGCAGCAAGCCAGCTGCCAAACGGGACGAGACAAAGCTCCTCCGAGAACTATTCAGAATGAATGGCTATCCACGAGCATTTGTTGAACGGCCTCAAATGCCACCCAAACCGTGAACCGAGGAACCCTGCTTATCAAAGTCGTGGCGGAGCATCCCGTACATGAAAGGCGTTTCCGAAGTTGTGGCTAGATCTCTCGCGCCTCTTGGAATAGCGGTTGCCCACAAGCCTACCTGCACCATCGGCCAAAAGACCCTATACCTAAACAGGAGAAGTCAGGCGTTGTATACCGACTTCAGTGCAGCTGTGGGACGTGCAATTATGTTGGGGAAACTGGCCGACAACTTCAAACGCGGATGCAGGAGCATAAGCGGGCCGTGAGGAGGCTGGACCCGAAGTCAGAGGTAGCTTCCCATGCTGCGGCGATGGGGCACGACATCAACTTTGACGCAGTTGAAATTGTGAGCCGAGGTGCTGATCACACATCAAGGCAGATTAAAGAGGCCTGGATGTCGACCGATTTTTCAGTCAACCACCATATAAATTTACCGGCCCCCTATTTTGTTTTAAGGACCTTCCTATCCGGGGACGGACGCGACATCCAACAACGGGTGGCCAGGAACAAGTCCTGGCGTGACGGGAGACGATGGACCGAACGCTCAGGAGGCCAACACCGACGCACTTGAGGTTAGCGCGCGGGTAGCCAACACTACGGCCGGCGTGGGCAGGCCGGAAACCACTCGAGACACCATGGGAGACGACGGAATGAACACATGGGGGACCGACACCAGTGCAAGCTGCATTATCACGCAATCAGCCGCCGCTGCCGCGGCCGACATGCTTATCCCGAGCACCAGTCATGGGGTCACAAAGGACGACACGGTGACAGGCAGGAGACCGATTGACAGGCAGGCCGAGGACGCGGCCAGAGACACACAGAGTGGCTCAAACGTGATTGGTCGAACGGGCACACGCAAGAAAGGACGGCATAACGACGAGAATTTTGAGCCAGAGTATCCATTCCCTGAAGATGGGTAGACGAGACCACTACCCGAAACGTCAGACTTGTAATAAACCTCTCCCGGTAAACGCCCCCTTTTCTTCTGATCTACTACCTGGGAATCGAATTTTCAACACTAATAATGACTGTTTTTACATATAAGTGAATCAAGGAAATGAAGGGGGGGTTGGGATCGATAAAGGAAGGCTGGATACGCGGCCAGGGGGAGGGGCGGGGAAGAAGGCGGGGAGAAGAAATGCATGTATTTAAGTTACCGTTAGCCCTGCCAGGCGCGGAGCCTGCAGGAGGTTCTTTTGCGCACAGAAGATCGGCTTCCTCAACTTAATAGCGGTCGCCTCTGCTGCAGGCGTTGGCCCTCCTGGGACTTTGGATAGTTTGGTGGGACTTTACAGATCACCCGGAAGGCTTCCTTGGGGTCCACACGATGTCCGGAATCAATCAGGTGGGGGAGAATGCCACTGTCTATTCTCCTGACTTCACATTTTTCAGCCATGCCAGGAGGTGTTCCCACATTCTTTTGGATAAGCACCTACTCGTGTGACCAATATAACGTGCCCCTCTCTCCACAGAAGCAAGTAAATTATTATATGCACATGGAGGTGGCCTGAACTGACTACCTATCCTTACCTTCCTCCTGCAAGAGCGGGTTGGTTGAGAATAATACCCGTACTCTCTTTGATCCGATGAGAATTTATCGAAATTTTACAGGTGCTTGCTAGCATATTCTTGATCCTTACTCCAAATCTGACCCTAATCTCAGGCTCCAGCTTAAGCTTAATCCTCACCGTAATCCTAAGCCTAATCAGGCTGAAATTTGGCGCCAAGCCACATCATGCATCCTGAACGGTTGCTGTTCCACCGTGTCCTGTTTAGGCGACCATGCGGCCGACAGCCAACATTGCTGTCCGACGGCCTCGTCCTATGTCCACTGCCGCCTCAAGGCCACACAACGTCGCAGAAAGCGGTGTCCGACTACGTTGAATGCAGACCTTTGACCAACTTGCACACGCAAACCCATACACACATGCGTTCAGTTAGTCGCGACTGCGTAAGGGGCCACTTGAATCCGCCAACTCTCTCCCCCCCCCCCCCCCCCCCCCCCCCCGCTGACACAGAATGGGTCACTATACACGACACCCCCGCCGGGCAATTCAACACAGCAATTGAACGCAACCTGCACTATCGGGTTTCAGTTATTTGTATGGGTATGAAACAAGACTTGTCGAGCACCGGATCGGTTGGTTTATTATCCTGAGCTTTCGCACTCTTTCAGGGGTCCATATTCACAGATAATAGGCAGCAAACAAACGGAGGGTAACGATCATCAGATCGTTAAGGCGTAAGGGGCAGACCTTTACTTAGCATATACTACTGTAATCGGCCCCTCCCTCTCAGCACTTTTGGTTGCTGTTTCCTACGTAACGATCTGATGACCTCTGACAGTTGATTGCCCTTTTACCACTATAATGACGCTCCTTTTGGTTTCTGCTTCTTATCCCTGAAAATTGACTCCTGTGAGAGTTTGCAAGCTCATGACAGTAAATCATTTGATCTGGTGCTCGACAAGTCTTCGTTCTGATCCATGTAACATATCAATAATCTTTCGTGTACTCATTCAGTAGCGACCTACACCTGCTTCAGATTGTATACTTGAAGAAAGCAGATCGCTCAGATTTACAAAACTATCTAATTGTGACATTTTTCAAGCCAATTAAATACCCATTCACAAATAATCTTGTCTTTCCATTGATTAATACTGCTTATGAAGTACAGGGCATAACCTCTATGGGATGCAAAATTATGTGAGCACTTTATGACGTCTTCCTCGTGGAGTGGAGATTTTCCTTTGACGGAATGTATGCAGTATGCAGTTTGCAGGTTGGTTTCAAAATGAAATGGGCACTGCAAAGGTTTTTTTTCAATCCGAAAGCCACACTTTCTTCAAGTATGGAACCTGGAGGTGTAAAATAAATGATATTTCATGTACATTTTCCCTGACCTTAACCCTACCCTCATCTGAATCCTTAACTTAATTTTACCAGAATTTGGCGCAAAACCACATAGTTTATCGTGGGCAGTTGCTGTTCCGACGCGTCCTGTTTAGGCGACCATGCGGCCGACGGCCGAAATTGCTGTCCGACGTCCTTGTCCTACGCCCACTGCCGCCGCAAGGCCACCCAACGTCGCAGAAAGCGGTGTCCGACTATGTTAAATGCAGACTTTTGACCAACTTCTATCACAGTGGGTTAAGTGAGTTAAACCCTAGCAACTGCGATCTCCAGACCATGGTTCCTCAGGAGAGCAGAAGTTGCTGGAGACCAGAGTAATAGTTCATTCTGTATAAAGAGGAATTAAGGCATAAGCAGGAAGAAGTTTGAGTTCGGAGCGCACGACCAGCTAGGAGGCTAGCCGAGTCCTAAGTGCGGGCTTAGCGGCAGGCAACCCAGCGCCCAGCGAGAGCGGTCATTTTCTGGGTCGGCCTTGAAGGTTTTTGGCCAGGCAGACTGCACCGGCCTATGCGTGCATGCTTCTTATTCGCCACCGGGCGAGACTAGCGTTGCGGCATCTGTGATTGGCTGTTCCCAGAAATCGAAAACAACGGCAGTGAGCTTTGGCAAATTTCGTTTCAACGCAAGCTAGTCACGACACTTACACATGCAGATCCATGCACCCGTGCGTGCAGATATTCGCAGTGCCCCAAGGGGTTACTTTTACCCGCCAGCAACTGGCCGATGCTGCATAGGCCAATATACGCAACAGCCCGTCGGGCAATGCAATGCATCAATTATACATCGCTTGAACGTGCTTCACAAGTATATACAAGCAGTTGTCACCACTGTCTCATGGGGACATGAGTGGACGCAGTCAACACTAGCAACGCAATGTCAGTACCATCAGTGTCCTTTGGTGGGAGAAAGGTCACCTCGATTACGTGAGCAACTGAGACTGTGTGTTGGTGGGAGGAAAGTTCTCGACTACGCATGCATCGGCATGTTGGTAGAAGATTGCTCATCTCGACTACGTGTGAGGGAGGAGGGATACCGTTTACAGTAAAAGTTGGATCAGAGTTTGGAAAGAAGGTCTGGGTGCTGGCACTCAAAGTGGGAAAATGCTCTGTAGGATGGGGAAGGAGCCATGACCTGGGGTCGATGGGCTGTGAGTGATTGAGAGTCTCTATCGTGCTTCAAAGCAGGCTGTCGATTATGAAATTCGCCATTTCGCGAACACATAAGATGACACAGGAAAAATCCAACTGAAGACGAGGGACGTTGGATGATGATTTAGCTCGGCCACATCAGAAGTTGAAAGTTCACCTCATGTCGTGGGTCGCCAGTGATCGCGTAGCGTTTAAGGCTAAGAAGGTTTAACCCTAATGGCTGCGATCTTCCAGGTCTGGTTCCATAGGAGAAGAGAGACGTCTTGGGAAAGCCAGATTGTTAGGATCGTAAGCGACCGGGACTGAAGATTGCAGTTGCCAGGGTTTAACGTACTTATCGAGCGGTCTTAAGGCTGCTAAGGTTTAACCCTTACGGCTGCGATCTTCCGGGTTCGGTCCCTTAGGTGAAGAGAGTAGTCATGGGAAAGCCAGAGCAGGAGGAAGAATATGTTCTTCACAGAATTAATTGGAGAAGAGGCAGTAGGCAAATGACTATCAGACGCTTGCACAACTGCGAGCCAGTGGACGGCGTCTGGAGTGAGGTCTGCCCGGCAGTCGTCACATAAGGGCCTGTGTGAGCCGGTCTGTGATTGGCTGTTACAGAGACCGGAGACAACGAGCAATTCTGAAAGTGCACTTCAACTTGAGCTAGTCACGGTAGGCGTTCACAAGTGCGATTCGTGTTGATCCAGTCCTGTGTAGGCGGCTATATATGTCATCACCTCACCCTACGGTAGATTGTAGATCTCATTAAATGTCCCTTCCCTCTGTCCTCGGCCGACACAGCCTATGCCATCGGACACGATACCTCTCGGATAATGTCACACGCACCACCTGGAAAACACTTGAACCTGCTCCGCAATCCTACTTAAGTAACTGAAACCACTGTCCCATGCTCCTTCTCAAGCCTGACTGGACGCAGTCAGCACTAGCCCTGGTTTCGCCATGGGCCACTGCCATCGACATGGGAACCACAGCAGAAGCGTCGCCGTCGCGTTCCCACCCGCCCTCACGGCGGCCAAGGTCTGATACACCAATCTCCCTTCGGTGGATCTACCTCCCCTGCTCTCCATCTGTGTTTTTGATGACGGAGCAGCCCCTTCCGACCATGCTGCTCCAACACCTCCTCCTCGCCGCTGGGCTTTAGGCCAACCCGGCGGGGCTCCGGATCCAACAAGGGCTACTAGCCAGCCAGCCAGCCACCTGAGATGGCAATTGGGAGTTCCGTGCACAATAAATGCCTCTCACAACCACTACTTAGACACAACAGTCAACAAAATGTAGTTTCGTTTTTAGAAGACTACTTACTTACAGCTGCGACAGTAATTAGTGTGTGGACTGGTTCCCAAAATATTTTGCTCACGTCGCGATTCTGGCTTTTAAAGGAGCTACTTGCTGGCCACCTGCAAAAAATGCACTCGCCAAAAAGTTACTACTTATATACTGTGCATTTTGTCTATTGACTTTAAATGTCCTTGTAAATTCGAATATATTTCAGCGAAAACATCATAAATAATAATAATATGTTTATCATGCCAGTTTACAGGCAATTGTAAAGAGTTAGTAATGCACCTCTTGGGCGCCTTCCAAAACCTTGAAGACCGGAAAAAACCTAAAACAAACTCCCTATGTTGTAGCCAGTATTGGTTTTGTTTCAGGTTTTCTTTTTGTCAATACTGGGTGAGATAGGGAGTTTGTTTCAAGTGAAAAAACCTGACTTCAAAGGTGTGATACAAACGGAATATATGTACACTAGTAAGCTGAGTTGACACAGCAGCTAGAGAAAAGTTGCACATCGTTTAAGGACATTAGTTCGAGACGGAGAGGGTTGGCATAAGAACACAGTGTTCTCAGTCTTCCTTCAATGGTTGTCGGAAAAAATTACGCGCTACCGGCTGAAGGGTTAGCAGACTGTGGGCTGCTGCTTCAGCAGCATTATCTTCAGCATGAAGCCTGGCGGGGTTCAAAGTCCACGAACGCCATTAGAGTGAAAAAGGGATTCCACAGAGTCAGCACCCAAAATTCGTGAAAGTTGTCCTGAATGTAGAAAACTAGTGATAGCTCTCTTAAACATAGGGTAGCTTTGTTGGGTTTTAATACTTCTGGGCAGCTTATTCCAGAGTGCTTTAGCGTTTACTGAAAAGAATTGACGGTACTTAACTGTGCGTGCCATAGGGAGAAATAAAAAGATATCTCGATGACTGGCGCGTCGAGAGTGCTCGAGCTGCCTTTTTGTATTGAGAGGATTAAAGGTTTGACCATTCAAGATTAAACAGTAAAAATAGACCCTTCTGCAATCGACGAAGCCACAGGGGATCCAGCTTTATAAGTTCGCACCTTTTTTGGTAGGCTAAGTTACGGTGTTCTGTAGTGAAAACACTTCTAGTGAAGAAGTGCTGCACTGATTCTATTTTCTTCCATTCACTAGTGCGCAGAAGACTGAATAGGGGCGAATAGTATTCAAGAATAGGTCTCACGTACATATTATAAAGGCTAGTTCTAACCTTTATAGTCTTAAAATTTCTAAGGATAAATCCGGTGGTTTGGCGTGCTTTCGGGACTATCAGGGCACAGTGTTCTGACAAATTGAGACTATTAGAGAAGGATATGCCAAAATCCTTTATAACTCCTGGGACATTTAGTTCGCGGCCGTCAATGCTTGATTTCGGTTGATGATCGTCGCCAACAACCATTACGGAATATTTGTGCCATGAAAGGGTGAGGCGCCATGTGCAACACCATTGGGCGAAGGCCTGAAGATCCTTTGTGATCAGCTCGAGCACGATGTTGCGATCTGCCAGTTTATATCGATAAGCGACTTTTAAATCATTAGCGTACATCACTTTTCTTTCCTGCACGCATTTGATAGCAAATTGTGTCCTTGAAGTGACTAGCTCGCGTTGCAGAGAACTTACCTGAAGTCCCGCAGCTGTTGATCTCGACGTCTGGGAGCAGCCAATCACATTTGCCGCGTAGATGCCTTCAGCGCCGGCGATGAATAGCAAACCTGCACGTGTGAATTGCTATCTCTCTCTCTTTGCCTACTAGCCTGACTGCTGTCAAGCGGCATTTGGACCCGGCTGGCTCTCCTGGCTGATCGTGTGCTCCAAAGTCAGATTTCTTCCATGAATTATTTATTCCTCTGCATACAAAATATACTGGTCCTTCTATTCTGGCATCCACTGACTTCTTCTCTACTAAGTAACCATAGTCTGAAGATCGCAATTGCTAGGGTTTAACTTACTTAACCCCTGCGGTATCTTCCCGGAATTTTATGCTTTAAGAAGGCGTATCGTTCGGTTTTTCGAAACTTTGTGATCATTAGACTTTTCAAGACCATGAAGTGCTTATTCACAAGGCATCTTATCTGTGTATTTTTTAGATACTGCTTATAAAATAAACGACACAAATCCCATCCGAGGCAAAATTATATGGTGTACTGTATGACATCTTCCGCATATAGTATAGCGAAGTGTGTAATTATCCCTAGGTGGAATGTATGCAGCATGTAATTCTCCAACTCTGACTTCGAAAGTGCTCTACAAATCAAAAGGCATACTTTGTCCCACCCCCTTTCTTTCTCGTGCATAATTGGACGCAGTCAAATAGGAGTCCTGACTTCGCCATAGTGGCCACTGCTGCCCTAGACAGTATAATTTAGGGTTCTCTGCACAAGCAATCCTTTCCGATGGTTTTTTCAGCCTTTTATCTACAACATGGGATTTTTAATCTGAGTACTGTAGTGATCTGAGTAGACCTGTAGCGGTTCTACAGCTCACCTCCTCCAAACGCGAGACGCCACGGACGTGTTCTCACAGCGAAAATCTTGGACGCCCAGTCGTGCTCGATCCAGCATAACAGCCCATCTCTCTAACTTATTATGTCTGTACTGACCGACAGTAGTTCATGTTTTAGCGACTGGCCGTCTTCCTTTTCAAATATCTTCTGGCATTTACTGTCCACAAGTCCCCCTTCTGTTCAGCGCATTTCCAATCCGTACTCTTTAATATTAATGCACATACAAGTGCATTTGTGCGTTTTCGTCAAGTACGCCAGCCAAATAGTCCCTCCCTTGCATAACTTGGCGGTTACATACCTCAGACACGCCAGACAAAGCGCGCCTTTGTTCAGCCACCCAAGCTTTAACATTTCTGAAGAAAATCAAGCAGTGTTGTTTGAAAATGGTTTATTGTTCAATTCAAAAAATGCGAACACTTGCTGCTCCTCATATTCATTTAAGCCTTTCCACGGAGCTCTTGGTTGACCAGATCCAATCCGTGAAGTCATTACCCCAGCTGCTGACCCTTCCAGTGCTTTAAAAGCCTCTTCTGCGTTTTCTGGCTCATCATATTGGCCTACAAATTGCAAATCATTGCAATCAAAAAATCTGACAAAAGAAATTAGATCATAAGCGAGTGCTTTTGGATATAAGTAGGTTGTGCATGAAAGTCCATTGAATTTCAGACCCAATTCATTGCAACCGCTGTCAGCTGCCGATTTTTGAATCATTTAACCTCATAGAATATATCCATGGGATATGGAATCGCATTAGAAAAAAATAATTTGCTTAGGAGCCAGTGCAGAGCAAAGGTGCAGGCAGCCTTACCGAGAGCAAATACCACGTTGCCGGAGCTGAGAAGGTATATGTTCTTACGGGGCTGCTTCATGCCTAGCTCGCAGATGGCGTCTGGTGGTGAGAAAATCTCAACAACGTTGACACCGTTTCCAACGTTCCTTTATCCGCCGGCGACCACGATTTTCCCTCGAAAGTGTACCGCAGCCAGCTTGGCTCGTGCATCTCTCATGCGGGCAGCTGGCTGCCAAAACGCCGCGGTGGTCGCCCTCTCCTGACAATCTGCCCGCAGCTGGCAATAAACCAGAGAATCGAGGCAGGAGGAGCCATCAAAACCACCGAACATGAAAACACGACCGTCACTGGGCAGGCAGGCAAGCAGCAGCTGGGCCGAGCCCCTTCTGCGGCAGATCAGGCAATGCATGCCATCCGTTGGAGCTGGTGTGAGGAAGGGCCAATAGAAAGCGCATGAGGAGAGCAGTGACTTTGGTACAAATAGTAGCTAATGAGGCATCAGGCATCTCCACACCTGTTTTGACTGACATCGTACAACTAACAGGTGGCCAGGCGTGTCCGCGTGTCGCCTTCCACGTAGACTCCACCGAAAACGCCAACCAACGCCTTCTCAGCGCCTTCCTGGCCGTCGACCGCAGCGGCAGCAGCAATACGTACGAATGCGGCTGCATGATCATGGCGTCAACCGGCGAGGGGTGCTCGTGAACACCAGAGCCGTTCTCGCACCACAAACTCCTCCTGCAGCTGTCCTGCTGCTCAGACGCTCCTCCAACTGCGAAAATGCTCCTTATCGTAGAGGAAAATAGTCTTAAACAGGCAAAAAATTTAGTTTGGAGGTTTTTTATAAAGTGTGTGCGCCGCTAACGGAAATTGTCATCGGTAGAAATCGCTGGCAGATATTTAGTTGACACCATACATGAACAGGGCAAAACTATGGCAAAAGCGCCAAACACAGCTGGTAAAAATAATATGCGTCCTAAGTTTGTTGAACAAACGCATAAGTTGATGTTATGGTTACCTTTGAGTGGTTTATCTGCTTCAGATTCTTCAGCCAATGAAATAAATAAGGAAGGACACATCTGAATTAAACTTACTGCTGAGTAAAAACGAAATGCAAAACGAGTAATGATGAATACATTAATTATTTAGATAGCAGGCAAACGTAGCATCTGTGCCGTACGTAGGCTAGCATCAATTGACCGTCCCTATTAGACTTCAGATGTTCAGCTTTGTAGGAAAAATGAGTAAGAACATAAATAACATCTTATAGTTACTGGTTTCACGCTTCCGACTTGTAAAGTGCGCTGTCCACGAACTGAGCCAGAAAAGCGTCTACTTCTCCTAAACATTCAGTAAACGTCGTTGATCATGCAATATTTTGACATATGCAAAAGATTAATACTCTTTCGCTAATCGAAATTGACTCCAGTGGTGATACTGATGACTGTGTAGTCTATTCTGAAGTCATTTCAGTCAGGATAGGATGCCAGCTTTTTAAAGAGCTTCGTTTCGACTTCGATCAAAATGTATCTATTGTAAAAAATGACTACTTAATTAGTATGCCTTTTTATTATTGATTTTGACTGCTTTAATTAATTCAAATATATTTTGTGGAGAACATAGATGGAGCAATTATTTTTCGTATACATTTGATAGAAAATTACGCCTTCTTTAAATTTTATACTTGAAGGAAGGGTAGCTTTCGGGTTTTCAAAAATGGCTAACTATGAGCTTTTCTACAACTGTGCGGTGTTTATTCATAAAACACGTATATATCAGTTTATTTACGCTACCTTAACTGCATGAAACATGTTTCACATCTATTTCAATATTTTATGGCAACTATGTGGCCTTTTCTGCAGATTGTAGGTGAAAACGTACTTTTTCTGAAACAGGATGTAGACAGTGCGCAGTTTCTTAATTTTAATTCGAGTATAGTGTAATTTGCTATCAAACATGTAGGAAAAATGATTTTTTCGTCCATGTTTTCCACAAAATATATTTGAATTAATGAAGGCAGTCAAAATCACTGATAAAAAAGGCATGATACTTAAGTAGTCAATTTTCACAATAGATAAATTTTGAAAGAAGTCGGAACGAAGCACTTTAAAAAGCCGGCATCCTATGCTGACTAGAGATGGTGTGAGGAAGGGGCAATAGAAAGCGCATGTATCTTAGCCCATACACAAGACGACCACCGCACACCCAACCCTTTCAATACAACACACACTCTCAAATCCCGCCTTGCACAACACCATACCCTCCGATATTTACACAATGCCATCAAATCCCATCACTTTCATCACCAATTTTTCCTAATAATGCACAATTCGCCACAAATAGTCCAACACCACCATATTATCCACCAATCACACAATTTAC
The DNA here is from genome assembly GCA_036362985.1 of Ligula intestinalis. Taxonomy (NCBI): domain Eukaryota; kingdom Metazoa; phylum Platyhelminthes; class Cestoda; order Diphyllobothriidea; family Diphyllobothriidae; genus Ligula; species Ligula intestinalis. Next base: position 25,094,934 of record JAYGXS010000008.1, read on the forward strand.
GCACATGAGCCCACAACGCAATCAAACAGGTAATAGAAATCCGTTTTTCACAACAGATTCCAGCTTCTGTATCCGACACTTTAAGTGTTGCTCTCATTAACACTAGATCAAAAGTAAACAAAGTCCCACGACTTAGGATTTTTATTGAATCCTACAATCCCGATAAAGTCTTTTTAACAGAAACATGGGTAAACGAGTTGACCTATAATGCTTCACTTTTGATATTAAACTACACCTTCTATAGACAAGACCGTGCTAATAAACGAGGAGGAGGTTGTATGATCTACATTAGATCTACCATAGAACAGAGTGGCTTTGAGGTTCTACAGGAAACGTTCAATGGTGAAGCATGCTTCGCTATAATAAAATCCAAGACCTTTGAAAGCATTCTAATTGGATGTTTGTACACCCCTCCGGAATATAGTAATGATGACATGGGCCTTACACATCTCCTAGATACTGTATCAAATATCCAAACAGAATATAAGATAATTGCAGGAGACTTAAACCGTCCAGAAATAAACTGGGCAGAACTATCAGCCCCATCCAGACATGATGAATTATTATCATCAATTGTCGTTGATAACTGGACGCAAATACTAAATACACCAACTACAGGAAACAATATACTTGATTTTATTCTCATCAATGACATCTGGCCCTTACATACACACTATGACAGCTTAAAATTTGATAGTGATCATAAGAAAATAAAAGCAGTGCTCCCTCTTAACATTAAAATAAGACTTGATTCTAGTTACACTTCTATAAACTCGAAAACTCTTGAAACGGAATCTATAAATAACTGCATAAGATCATTGGATTGGAGCTCTTTACGCCTAACAACATCCCCACTAGAAGCTGCTAACATATTATATGCTACCCTTAATTTAATTCGAGATACCCTAATTGACGAGTGATCCCCATGTAAGAAATCACTTATCCCAAACTTCCAATCCAAACGGCTAGAAAAAACTTAAAAAACAACTCCACGACCCTTGTATTAGATATCTATCTACGCTCAAACGCATAACAGAGATTCACGAGTTAGCCCAGAACATTGAAACAAATAAGACGATAGCAGCAGAACATCGGGCAATCGAGTCCCCAGAAGGGACAGCCCAAATCTTCCGGAAACAAATAAATAATTATCAAAAACAAGGCCCCCAAATCATGCTTGATGACCAAGGAATAGTAATAACAAATGATGAACAAATAGCAAATATTTTTTACGAGTATTTCTCAACCAACTATTCAGTCGAAGAAAAACCAATCCCCCAACCAACAGAAATGACGGCACTAGTATTAAAAGAGATATTTCTGACTAAAGAAACTGTTGAGAAAGCTATCCGCCAACTGTCCAATTCCACATCATATGGAACGGATAGAATCCCTCCTTGCATACTGAGACATATGACATATGCCCCAATACTTCTGTCTAACCTTTTCTCGTTACTGCAGTGAAATGGTACTTATCCAGAAATATGGAAAAAAAATCATGTATCACCCCAATTTTCAAAAACGGAAATCGGTCAAATGCCCAAAATTATCGTGGTGTTCACCGAACATCGGTTTTAGCAAAAATATTCGAAAAAAAAAATTATAACCAAATGTTAGACCATCTGACGAATGTCAATCGCATACTTTCCTCTCAAGATGCCTTTTTTACCCAAAAAGTCATGTCAGTCCTGCCATCTCACTTTCTTGGAATTCGTCTCGAGAAATAGTGATGACGGGAACATGGTAGCTACAATTTACTTTGATCTAAAAAAGCCTTTGACAGAGTTCCCCATAAAAAACTGATCGTGAAGCTATTGAGTCACGGCATTCGGCCTCCTCTTCTTGATTTTCTCAAATCCTATCTTCAAAACCGATTCCAAGTAGTACAACTTCGAAATATAGTATCAGAACCAGCTCATATAAGCAGTGGTGTTTTCAAGGCACTATCCTAGGCCCCCTCTTATTTCTCATTTACATTAATGAGTTATCCACTATATCAACTTCTGCTAAAACATTTTTATATGCAGATGACTTAAAACTCGCATATGCCTATAACAAACATTCGATAAGCAGTGTGCATAGAACAATTTTATTAGACCTCCAAAAACTAAATGACTGGAGTGTTGAATGAAAAATGCCGTTCTCCCCAATAAAATGTCATCTCATGATTTTTGGACCACTAAAACTTCCCCTCATAATTTTTAGTGGTCAAGAAATAAAAAGCTTACATCTTTAAAAGATTAAGGTCTAAGCTATTCTAATATTCTTGACTTATCTCCGCATGTTAAACAAATCGCACCAAAAGCCAATCGACTATGTGGCTTCATAAGTAAAAATTTCACATCAATTACACTTAAGACTTAACTTTACAAAATGTATGTTTTACCTATTCTAGACTACTGCTCAATATTTTTTGGTACCATGTCATCAAATCACAGAGAGAAACTAGGAAAATCCAGAGAAGTTTTACCAGATTTCTGTGTAAACACGATGACGCCCGAGACTCCTATGCAACAATGTACAATATATATGGTCTTAAACCCCTCTGGCAAAGCCGACTCCAAAATGGTTTAACTTTCCTATTTAAAGTGATACATAATTATAACGTCCTTAGCAATAATATGTTAACAAATCAAAACGGTTCCCATTCCACTAGAAACAACCAGCATACAATTCATAACACTAAAGCTAGGACGGCCCAGCGATCAAATTTCTACACCATAAGATATGCGATCATATGGGATGCCCTGCCTAACGATATTCGCAAAAGCCACAGTTTACCCGGATTTAGAAGGAAGAACAAACAGTTCTTCTCAAATGACATGACGCATATATATCTGAATAAAATAGGACACTTTGCAAACCAGTTCTTCGACATCCAATTTCGACTAAAAGGGATTTAACAGTCCAGGAAAGTTTCCACACATTTTGGGGCAAACTGGCTTTCCAGACGATGATTTACAAAGCTAATCAACTCACAGCCTAAGCAAAATTGTGCTTTGCCTCCTTTTCTAGTCCTTAAAAATAAAAAAATAAAAACTTAGAACAATTTACCTATCCCAATATTCTTCGACTACCATCTCAATGTTTATAAAATATATTATAGAGAAAAATAATTTTCGCTTCAGCTATGCTAAAATATAAAATGCTTCCTCTTATATCGTATCAGTAGTATAAATGTTAACCATGTTTTAGCAAAAATGTCAATCTCACTTCGATCGGATATTCGACGAACGAAAGGCCAAGTATCTTCTGCTGTCGCACTTGAATGACGATGGTGCCTCGTAATCAGCTTCCAGCTGCCTCGACCCACCTCAGACGTCTGCAACGTCCAATCTACAGTAGCCGCCGAAGACCATGCAACGCTTATTATGAAATTTGGCTAGATACTTAAGCAAATATTTGAAAACACTATTGTGATTTATTCAGTTTGTTGAATTCTGCGAAAGCCTTTTACTTAGTTAAATCGTCTTTTTAGTTAGGTTTATAAAGAGAAATAACCATTAGTTTTCAGGATATCGGAAGTAGTCTCATATGGAAGGAATTTCCTATGCTATTACGAAAGAGAGAACCAAACTGCACGTTAATGTTGAGACTACTAAGAATGAACGCCAAAATAAGCATAATAGGTGAAGAAGATATTCCTTTCAGAACTGAAAAAGTTTTTAACAAAGTTATTCAGATTGAAGTGAAGCCAAGTTCAAGGAACCAACTTCTTTTGCAGTAACATTGAACAGTTGTTTTAAAAAAATTATATTTAGCTATTCTGCTAATTTTTTGCACAAAATGGAATAAAAGTAGAGTTTTTCTTTGAGTGCAGCAATGAACCTCACATGTCCTTGAATCAAAACCAAATGTCTGACATGTTCTCGCGTATTAAAGACAAACGAGTGCTTATTTAATTTAAGTCGTGAAAAAAAAATTGTTTTTCATATACTTTACGTTCCCCTTTTACTTTATTTAGAAACGAAACAGACGAAAGAATCATAAGTATTTCGTAAAATGGCAATTTATATGGCCAGTTTTTTTAATTCGCCAGTATATATCTGAAAGTGGGATAAGTCTACTCATGCGGTAGGTAATCTATTATAAAGATAAAAGAGAGTTCTTTTATCTCCAGTCAAATTGAATCGTTTATCTTCAGGAAACATAAAGAAATTCTCGAATTTCGTTATGATATTACATTAGAAAAATTTAACATACGCAGAAGTTCGTCAGCCAAAGATTTAAACAAAGCAATTTCTAAGAGGTAACCTTTAATGAAACGTCTTTTAATAATCTAATTAATAGTAGTTTCAGACTTCCACTGCTGACATGATTCACTATCGACAATGTAATGTGCTCTTTCGGACATTTCTACAAATGAGCAACATGGTCATCATTCTAAAAACTCATATCCAAAACACTTTCTATTGGTAAATACTCTTTATGTTTACCTAATTTTAAAGGTCTTGGTGTAAACGTCGAACAGATGCACAATTTATGAGTTGATCAATGAACATAGAAAAAAGAAGGAAAATGATGCCACACTTTTTCAATGACACTCAATAAATACTTAACTGGTAAGAACAGAGTTTAGAGAAATTTTGACTGATGAAAAATTCTCTCATTGTTAAGAAGGTGGTTGCTTCAAGTTTTCAACGTTACCCACCATTGTTTATTTATTTCAGTACCATACAAATGTAAAGTCCTGATGAGAATTTATCGAAAAAAATTTATGTTCGCCAATTTATCTTCTAAAATTAACATAATATCTAAATTTATTGTTCTAATTTAGAGCTCTTTTTTACGCCTCTAGTAATCTTTTTCCACAAAATGAAATAAAAGCATAGTGATTGTTTGAGTGCAGCAGTGAACCTCAAATGTCCTTTTATAAAAACTGAATGTCTGACATGTTCTCGCGTATTAAAGACGAATAAGTGCTTATTGAATTAAAGTCGTTAAGAAAAATAGTTTTTTATACTCTAAGTTCTTCTTTTACTTTATTAAGAAACGGAACAGACGAAAAAATAATAAGTTTTTCGAAAAATGTAATTGCATATGGCCAGTTTTTTTTAATTCGCCACTATATATCTAAAAACGGAATTAATCTACTCATGCGGAAGATAATCCATTATACAGAGAAAAGAAAATTCCTTTATCTACAGTCAAATTGAATCGTTTATCTTCAGAAAACATAAAGAAATTCTCGAATTTCGTTATGATATTACGTTGGAAAAATTAAATATACGCAGAAGTTCGTCATCCGAAGATCTAATCAAAGCAATTTCAAAGAAAAGATCTTTTATTAATCTTAGGAATAAACGTTTCAGAGTTTCACTGCTGACATGATTCACTCTCGACAACGCGGTTTACTGTTTTGAGGCATTTCTACAAATTAGCAACATGGTCATCATTCGAAAACTAATATCCAAAAACACTTTCTATTGGTAAATACTCTTTATGTTTACCTAATTTTAAAGGTTTTGGTGTAAGCATCGAACAGATGCGCAATTTATGAATTGATCAATGAACAGAGAGAACAGAAGAAAAATGATGACACACTTTTTTCGATGACATTCAGTAAATACTTAACTGGTACGAACAAAGTTTAAAGAATATTTTGACTCAAGAAAAATTAATTTAAGTATATAGAAAGTGGTTGCTTCAAGTTTTTAACGTAACACAATATCTCAATTTATTGTTCTCATTAAGAGCTCTTTTTATGCCTCCAAAACCACGGAATTATCGAGAAAATTTTATATTCCTTTACGAATACTTAGTAATTCCTATAGTTATTTTAAGGACCTAATAGGCCTTTTGCCGGTCATTATTATTTCTATGTTTTCCTAAATACATTTACACTGGTATTGGAGTACTCATCAAACTTATACAAATTTAGGAAAATTGCATGGTCTATGGCGACCACTGTTTTTATCAAAATACTGCCGATGGACAAAGATTGTAATCTCCGTAACCAGCAGACTCATACATACGGAAGATGCGATATCCTCAGGTGATTATTTCGCCTTCAAACTGACCGCGGCTTACTCCACCTCAGTTAAAGGACATGACAGTTTTTCCAGACCCAAAGTATTCTTACTATGAAACAGTTACACGTACAATGTTTGGCTATTTTATTTTATGTTTTACTAGTATTGTAACTTAGAAGTCAAGTTTTTTTTTTTCACTGAAAACATACTCCTTATTTTGCACACTATTGGCCAAGCAAAAGACCAAATCAAAGCCTATAGTGACAACAAAAAAGTGGTTTGGGTTAGGTTTTTTCCTGCCTTTCACGGTTTTTACGGCGCCGAAGATGTGCTTTACTAATAAACCTTATTATTATCTCCCCTACTTCGGTAAGCCTTCAGGGGTAGAATCCTACTTCGGGTGTGAGATCAGCAACCGAAAGCCCCATCCTTCTGTGATACAGGACTGGGTGTAATACAGCGTATACAGTCTCGGCAATGTAAAGGAAGGAAAATATAAATTAAAAAACAAAGTTCATAAAATAAGAAAAAAACATAAATTATTATTTAAATGATAAAATATTTGCCAAAAGCGCCTTACGCTTAAAATGTGTAGTTATGTAAGCATTGAGAAATAACTGAATTAAAAAATAATTAACTAATCTAAAGTAAGGTTAACTCACTTAACTAAAAAATTCTAAAACTAAAACAAAATTAGTAAACAAAATAATGAAAAATTTATAAACTGAAAAGTAAACTTAAATATAAATACCTTAAATAAACCAAATTAAATTAATTAACTTAAAATTGTAGCACTTTTAAAATGAACTGTGTGGGGAGCTTCCCGAACGGTGAGTTGGGCCTCAGGTAGGTCGATCCAGACGAACTCCTAACCACCAACATTTTTCCAGGAATAGCAAGAAACCCAACAATCTATAAAATATAAGTAAAATAGGTCCACATTTGTCACACCTAATAAACTATAAATAAGTAAGAAATGTAAGTTAATGTATGTGTTGGTGTAGGGTGCGTTATTTTGTTGCGAAAAAGTAGATTAGTTAAACAATTTCTGGGACCCATAGTAGGATTCCAGCCGGTCAGGGAGACTTGCAATTGCTGACAAAGCACAACGCGCATAATTATACTGCCCTCATTTGCATGTATGTCCGACTGAATTCAAAAACAAAACACTGACAACGGCCAGTAATTTAGCGAAAAGCCATTTTACTGACAGTTGCTTCTTGGCCGATGAACATTTATGACGTAGACTTCCGGAAGACTAGTTTGTTGAGCGTGCGTCTACTTTCAATAAATCCTCGTCAGGCTAGTACATTCATATGAGAACCAGGCACAAGTTCAACAATTAGGCAATAATGTTCGTTTTTTTCTTACAAACGAGTCGTGGCGATCGGGGAATGGGTCGGTAAGAGTGGGATGGTTATGCGGGGGGGGGGGGGGGTCTAGACTAGGGGAGGGGGGGCGGGGGCGGAGACAAGCATAGCGCGGATGAGTGTATGTCACTAAGTGCCTGCGGGCCACGCCAGATGCGGAGCTTGTACGAAGTTCTTTTGCACACACAACGCCGGCTTCATCAACCTGATTGCGGTCGCTTCTGCTATTGCTAGCAGGCGCTGACCCAGGGACTTTGGATAATTTGGTGGGACCCTGTAGATCATTCGGAAAGCTTGGTTGGGGTCCGCACGATGTCCTGCCCCAACCACGTACCTCGTTTTCATATAAATGTACTGGCCTGACGAGAATTTAGATGTACAGCATCGCGAGTCCTGCAAGCAACTTGCCTTAGTTTCTAAATGTTTGATTATTGCTCCCATACCAGCGAGAAAGCATTTACGAAAACTTATATCTAATAATCAGCAGCATTAGGCATATTAAGTACTTAAAAGAACAATAAGAAGCAATAAGTGTTTGTTAAGAAAAATAAAATTTTCTCGATAATTTCCAGGTTGTTGAGACGTCAAAAATATCTATAAATTAGAACAATAAATTCAAATATTTTGTTAGGTATAAAACTTACAGCAACCACTTTCTTTATGTAAAAAGAACTTGCATTTAGTAAAAATATTTTCCATATATGGTAATGAGTTGATAACTAGATATTCAATATCGTGGAATAAAGTCTCTCTTCATTTCGCTCGTTTTCAGTGTCTTCATTAATGAGTTGATAAATTGCGCTTCTGCTCGACGGTTACATCAAAACCTTTAAAAATAAGATATAACTAAACGGCATTTATCGAAAAAAACGAGCTTTTGTTTATTATTTCCTTTGCAGTTGGCCATGTTGGTCGAATGTGGAAATGCTTCAAAACAGCAAACCACATTGTCCACCATGCAAAATACCTCCCATAATGGGTTACCTCTTTAAAAAGTGCTTTAATTGAATATATAGCTGAATAAATTCTGTGTATATTAACTTTTTCCAAGGTAATGTCACAGTGAAATTGGAGACTTTTGACAATTTCTTCAATTTACTTGAAGAAAAACGATTAAGTTTGACTGGAGATTAAAGAACATACTTCTCTCTTCATAACGGATTACTTTCCGCTTAAGGGGATTAATTCCACAATCCATAATAAACGTGTGGATGCAGAAAAAAACAGGCCACACCTATGACCATTTTTTGAAATACTTTTTATTCTTCTGTCTGTTCCGTTTCTAAATAACACTTGAGCGGAACCTATTGTTTACAAAAAAGTATATTTTTACCTGAATTGCATGCAAGAAAGCTTTCTTTAATTCTTCTTCACGGTAACATTTACGGCAAGGTTTGGTTATGTACAAGGTCAGCGGTGAGGTTTAAACAAAACAAAACACAACGAAACGTTTTTGTTATTGAATTTTGTGCAAAAAACTTCACAAAATAGCTAAATATAATTTTTAAAACTTCTATCGCTGTTTGTTTCTGAAAATAAATGCGATTTCTTTAACTTCGCTTAACTTCCATTTGAGCAATTCGCACAAAATTTCCCAGTCATGGAAGGGATTATTATTCCACCTTTTTTACTTATTATGGAATTCTTCCACAGCACAATTTAGAATAGAAAAAAAGTTTGGTTCTGTCTTTCCTTATTGCATAGGGCATTTCTTTAACAAAAACTTACTCATGATTTAGCCAAAATAAGTGCTTATTGCCCCCAATAATTTTAACTTAGAGGGCAGTTTCCCAAACCAAAGCCTTTTTATTATCAAATTCACTCTGTTGATTAAAATAACCTGTCCAACTATATGCCAAACTACCAAGTTAAATATCTTCATGAAAGTTGTTTGCAGGACTCGCAGGACTGTAGATGAAGAATGTACCTTGATGATCTTTGATGCGTACAGAAACAGAGTAGACAGGCACTGGCTTACCTGGATGCACATCAATTAACTATGCTCATAATGCACTCGCAGAAAAATAAGTACTGAAAAGTTGAAGACAAGGGGGATATAAATTGGAGTAGACACACCGCCGATGTGGCCAAATTTACGTCTGCAGGTGCCTGCGTAGTCACTAACCGAATGCCAAATGTATTTCCATGTAGGTCGCAAAAGTGGACCACCCCAGGAGAGTAAAGGCGGAGAGCGTGTACAGTTGGAATCGCATAACCGAGTTATTCCGTTAGACAGCAACCGCCGGACTCCTTGTACCTCTGGATCGTTTCAAGCTCATTGTATTGAGTCATTAGTTGCGTCAGTCTGTCAGTCAGTCAGTCTGGGGGAAACTTCTGTTTGTCGACACTACTAGTTGCGACAACTGGTGACCCCGACGTGATATGAACACGCAACCTTCTGATCTGGAGTCAGAAACGCTAATTGTCACAACTAGTAGTGTCAACGAACAGAGGGATGCCCCAAATCACAAGTCAAGCAAGACAGTGTTGGTGGACAGAAATTTACTGCCAGAAAATAGACGGTAAAGAGGCGTAGGCGGTTCTGCAATTGTCGGCCTGTTTCTCCCACATAATTACAGTCTCCGTCATTGCAACGTATCTTGTAGACAACTGCAGAGGTTTCGGTAGGGAGCAGTCTGTCTTTGGGTTGCATCACACGCCTGCGTATTGTTGCCTCAGGTCGATGGGCTATGCCCACTCCAGCGGGTTGTAACAGTCATGAGACTGCTTCAGAGACTCCTTTTATGTAGGGAATGGCCCTCCAGACGTCAGGTTGTTGTTGCATCGGCCGTCGTCTGTTCACTCGGCGCCTGCTGCGTTTGATAAATGACATCGGGTATCCATTGGCTTGGAAAAATTCATAAAGGTGTTGCTGTTCAACTCTTCTGTCCGCAGGAGTGCTACAGTGTGTTTCAACTCTTTGGAAAAGAGTACGAACGCAACTGCGTTTGTGACACACGGGGTGATTGCTGTTGAAGTGTAACACAAACACAAACGGGCGGCTCAGCAACTAGATCCTAACTCGCAGCTTGCAGCACACATCGGAGAAACTGGCCACAACTTCGACATTCAAGGAGCAACTATCATAGGCCGAGGAAACTCAAAAGCCGAAAGGTTGACACTTGAGGCATGGTACTCAGATGCCAACTCCGTCAACAGGCATCTAGACCTCCCCACGGCCTACAAAGTTTTGCGCCATTTTGTAAGTGAAGGACGAAACAAGGCCACGCCTTACGTCAGAATTGAAAGGGAACAGGAACCCGCTAAGAACCGGCCAGAAGAGGAGGCAGGATCACCGGGACCCTCTACCCTGGGGACAAGGCGTTACACTAATTACTGCTCATGACCCCGAACGACAACCGTCTTCACTGACAGTTAATTAGCGTTTACCACTATAATTGCTCCCCCCTCCCCCCCGACCTCCATCCTCCTGGTTTATGTGTCTTTTCCCTTGACGACCGCTGACAGTTGATTGGCCTTTGGCCACTATAATTACCCTCCTTTTGGTTGCTGCTTCTTATCTCTGAAGCTGAACTCCTGTAAGAGTTCGAAAGCTCAGGACAATAAACAAATTGATCCGGTGCTCGAAAAGTCTTCTGCCTAAAATTTCCGTTTGTCACATTAAAAAAAATTATTTCGAGAGTTCGAGTGCGACGAGGAGCAAACTGTTTGATAAATTCTGGTATCAACTTTACGAATTTCACAGTTTTGCTTTGTTTGTCCATAAATACCGATTTCGTTTAACCTATTTACCAAAAACGTAGAAATAAGAAATATCTTAAAAGCATTAACATAAATAATTAGTTCTTAAACATTCCTCCTTTGATAGCTGTCTGTGTGGGTCATGACTTTAGAATCACCCAAACATATGAACTCATTGCCGAGAAAAAAGTATTTCCACAACAAAAGCCGAGAATAAATACGACTACGATTAATTTTTAAAAAATCGTTCTGCAAAAAGTTACCTCTTCAAAAAGCGCTTTAGTTAGATATTTCAAAGTAGAATATCTGTGTACGATATGTTTTTCAAAGATAAGTCAAGATCGAAATGGCATATTTTGAACAGTTTTTGACTTCCCTAAAACTGAGAGGAAAAAATTGTGCTGGAAATGGAAAAACTTACATTTCTACGTAAACCAGAGCAGTTTTCGATGCGTTCTTTTACTTCAGGGTAGTGTTCTTTGATTTTAATTGGACAACAGAGTGACCCAAAATATCTTCCAATATCTTTCAGCATGCAGAAATATGAATCTTTTCTCCGCAGTGCTTAATAGGATGGGAAATTCTTTGTAATCAACAAACGTTAGATTTCGCCCATTTCTGCCTATATTTTCTCAAAGTATGTTGACCTGAACGGAATTAAATTCCAGTAAACAGCATTTTGCGCCTCAAGCCAAGCCCAGTGAACTTCATAAACGACCTCAAGTTTGTGTTAAATCCCCCGATCCCCAACATTGCATCAGATATGTGACCTAGAGTATTATGGGTATCACCAAGGAAACTAAAAACGACGGAATTCTATAATACAGGAATATTGGTAATGGGCGTTTTTTTACTTGCAACTTTAGCATTTTTTATTGAGTTCATGCATATTTTAACTTAGGGTTTTATATTTTTATTTGTTTTTCATTTATTTCTGACTAATATATGGCAACTGCTGCAAGCAAAATTCCGCAATTTGAACAAGACCGGTAGTCACTCGCAAACCAGTACTGCAATACTGTTTATCATGCAGTTCAATTTGAATTATTTTCCGTCGCGTTAGGATGCCAACTCTGTGATAAGCTTCTTTCTGACCGCTGCGAAAAAGTTGATTATGGAAAAATGGCTACTTAAATAGCATGCAATTTATCATTGATTTTGACCGCCACTATAAATTCAAATATATTTTATGGAAAACGGAAACGAAAAAATCCTCTCTTGTACTTATTTGAAAGCAAATTGCACTTTCTTTAAATTTTATTCGTAAAGGAAGAGTTTTCTTAGGTTTTTATAAATTTCATAGTTTGTGTTTTTTGACGACTGTGCGGTGTTCATTCATGATGTATCGTATTCGTCAATGTATTTATGCTGCCCCTGATATATCCAGCAGGATCTATGTCTATTGCGAAATACTATATGAGAACTATGTAATTACTTCCTCAAACCGTAGGCAAGAACGTACTTTTCCCTAAACAAGATGAACATAGTAAACTTGAATTCAATTTTAGCAGTCGGTAGGTTTCAAGATCATTCGGCTATTTATAAACTTTTTTAAAACCGAAGGAAACCCTTTTTTTCAAGAATGAAATTTAAAGGAGGCATAATTTTTTATCAGAGAGGATTTTTTCATGCATGCTTTCCATAAAATATATGTGAATTTATAAAGGCAGCCAAAATAACTGTTAAAAGCGCATGCTATTCAAGTAGCCATTTTTTTACAGAATCAACGTTTTCGCAGCGGTCAGAAAGAAGCTTATCACAGAGTTGGCATCCTAACGTGACTGAAAATAATTCAAATTGAACTGCATGATAAACAGTATTGCAACCCTACTCAATGTTGGTTTGCGAGTGATTACCGATCTTTTTCAAATTGCGGAATGTTGCTTGCAGCACTTGCCATACTGTATTTCTTTGCTATATAGTATATGGTCACAATAATTTTAACTAATATTTCTTGTCTTTTGTTTTATATATTTTGTTTTCTCTCCTACAGCTTCGTAATGCCCCACCCGTATAACTCCCATTACCATCGGTCTCTAATATCGGAAATCTGGGGATTTTGGTTTCCGCCGTGCTGTTATTATTTTTTAAGGAAGTATCTTATCTCAAAGGTTTTGACAAAAATCGAGTGGCATCTTTATTTATGGAAAACTTTTCCAGTGACGCAAATTTGCAAAATCATCCCTAAACGTTCGAGGATTTAATCCTGAAATAACTTTTACACCTACAGCACCACTATGCATAAAGAAAGCTTACAAAAGCGAATTTCTAGAAAAAATACCCAAAATGATATGATTACAACTTTATCTGAAACTTCCATTTGCATTTATGGGCTGTAGTATTAGCAATTTCTTGCTTTTTCAGCAGCTGAAACCTGTTCATAAAAGGTTGTCATTTATAAACAGACTGAGTATTCATTATACATTTCCTTAAAGTTTTAGGTTGTTTGTGTTTCTTTGTAAATTATCCAACATGCTTACATTCCATTTTGCGTTTGATTATCAAACGTTTGTGAATTTCGACACATGTGATTGTAACGAGTCCCCTATATCACAACTGTACCCCTGATAATCTCCATGATAATCTCCGTGATGTTAACTTTGTGGGATACGATGTGGTCGGCCGAGATAATAGATGATCGAACGTATCCCGACTGTTATGAGTTAGTGAATATGATAAGTCATGAAAGGCCAGAGTGTTATGAATGATTTAATAAGGTTGGAAGGAGTAGAATCTGAGTTACATGCAAGTGACTCCCAGACAAGTGCAGTCCAGCCGTGGTTGGGCCGGAGTCCAGAGGCGCAGTCCGGCAAGTAGATCACCGGGCCCGGAGCTCTGCAACCGAACATTAGATCGTCGGGTCGGGGAGTGACTGAGCGTAAACAACTCCCCCGCACCTAGTGCACTGGTCTCCCCTTGAGAAGTGATTGGCTAGCGAGGCCAGACAAGTCCTGACCTCGAGTGAGGCCGGAGTCCGTGAGCCAGACAGAGAGGGACCTTGAAGACTTGTCCCCTTGGCGCCCGAGGAAAGCATGGCTAAGAATAAGGGGTCGATACACCTTTATGGTTCATGGTATTTGAAGCGCGAGTGTTCGATTACTAACACACTAAGGTTTAGAGTGTGCGGATTATGGTGATACGGAAAATGTGAAGGAGGAGGAGAAGACTAAAGAGAAAAGGAGATAAAGAAAAGTATAAAGATAAAGATGATTTAAATAATAAGTGTTGCAGATTAAGAGGGGGCGCCCCTACGCCAAGTACTTTCATAATTAGAACAGGAGTTGGAATAGCACAGTAAAAGTGATGGTGAAGAAGAATGTAAAGATATGCAGGAGGTGAAGGCGAATAAGGGACAGATGGGGATAGGGGAGGATAGATGAGAATGAATAGCATTAAGCGATTTGACAGCAGAAAATATATACTCACACGAAACCTCTAACGAAATTTTGAAATGCGTTTTTGATTCGTAAAAGAATATTTGACTTTGGTGTAGAACTGGCTTTCGTTCACTGCCTAATCGCACACTTCTTACCCTGCTTTCATTCCCAACCGTTATGCCGTCTCTTCCAATAATTCTACTCGGCTCTCTCCTCTCCTACATTCCCTGCGTCCCCTCCGAATTCTTCGGAACCGTAAAGTTTGCGAGTTCCTCCAACTTCTTCCCGTTTTTACCTGCTTCACTATATCCTCCTCTTGCTTCTCATTTTTATTCAAAAACATACCTCGCCTCCATTCCCGGCCTTTTCTTCTTAACGCATTGCTTGTCCTAAGCTCCACCTATGCACACTTCTTACGATCCACCAACTTTGCGTTCACTCCTACTCCATACTTCCTAACCAATGTGTTGTGGCTAGCCTGCGTCGTAGTGAACTTTGTCAAAGCTCACTGACGCCGTTCTCGACTTCTGGGAACAGCCAACCACAGATGCCGCAAAGGTGACCCGGCAACGAATAGCACACCTGCACGCCTAGGCCGAGCGGACAATAACCGCTGGCTGCTGGTATGACTGCTGCTAAACCGGTACTTAGGACCCGGCTGGCCTCCCGGCTGGTCATGCGCTCTTAAGTCAATCTTCTGCCTGCTTATTCTCCGTTCGTCTGTATACATAATAATCTATTCCTATTACTCTGACCTCCACCGACTTCTTCACTCCTAAGGAACCATGGTCTGAAGATCGCAGTTGCTGGGGTTTAACTAACACAAACCCCTGCGATACATGTTCATGGGCTTTTTCGCCTTCTCCTACACTGTGCCCTTTCTTACCACCGACCCTTTGTCTGACTTCTTTGCTGAGTGTTCCACCTGCAAATGTTCCTCCTTCTTTTCCTATACTCGGCCTCCTCCTCCCCACTCACCAAATTTGCATATTAATTTTCCTACTTATACGTCGGTTAGTCTACTCTTCCCAAGTTAAATCGATTTTTACTCCCCCTTGTTTATCTGAACTACAAAGATGTCCTGAGTGCACAAGGTCACGACGCTAGCGCCGTTTTGAAAGCAGCCAAATTTGGCTTATATTTGACTACGTTTACAGGACCATGTATGCACGATGTCGGAACTTGCAGTTGTCGGCAATTATGGATTAGGAAGAGTTTTTGGCGAGCGTATGTAGCTTTCTATAAATCCTCCTCGAGCCATTACATTTATATGGGAAAGGGGAAAAGGTAACATGCGGGCAATTATGTTCATAATTACAGGCAAATAAGCTATGGGGATAGGGGAGGGGGTTGTTGTTGGGGGTTGTTAGGGTTGTTGTTGCGGAAGGATGCAGGCAGTTATGTAACCATTGGTCATGCCAAGGTTGGAGATTGTAGAAGGTTCTTTTGCGCACACAAACCGGCTTCCTCAACCGGATCGCAGTTGCTTCTGCTGGATTATGGATTACTTTTGATTGCCCGGTTTGTGAGTTTGTGCGCCTAATTTTATTCATTGTGAATGGAGGATGATCTCTGCTGAAAATGTTGGAATGATATTTTCAAAATGAGGCGTATCCCTCGCTCTCAACTCATGCCGCATCTCCTACATCATCTCCGAAGTCATCGGCACCGTCAATTTTATCATGGGTTTTATATGCTTTTATATGATTTTATATGGTTTTTTATATCCTTATCATTTAAAGGAGACAACATCGCGAATACAATCAAGCGAAGACTACTTTGTTCAATCTAAAGAAATTACTATGCAGCCAAACTTGTTTTCCTCACTCTAACAAAAAAGGCTCCCAATTAACCGGCCAAAGGATGCCTTACATTTGTATGCCACCTCAAACTGTGTATACGAATTAACTTGCACTTGCGGATGCGAGTACATTGGCCGTACGCAAAGGCAATTGGCAACCAGGGCTGCTGAGCATTTGCCAACTTGGCTTTTAAAACAGGAGAACAAAGTACCACGTTCATCCATTACAAAAAACTTACTAGAAAGTGGTCAGACGGTTGACACTAACACATGTTTCCACGTCCTTGTTCGAGCACGAACAAACCGGACCTTACGTTACATGGATGCATCCTACATACGGCGGGAGAAACCGGACCTATGTAAGCAACTAGAACATGTAGTCAAGCTTAAATTGCCCTAGTAAATAACTACCACACTTTTATTTTGTTAAATCCCCTCCCTACTTTTCTTCCCAAGTTTAAAGTTGACATAACTATTGACCATTTGCCACGTTAACACAACCTTGCTATTATCGATTTTGTGTAAATTCAAATTGCTCTGTTCTCTAAATATTTCGTTATTCATGCATGGAGCGGAAGCAGCTGATAAGCGCTCTCGAATTTTATTTGCGCAAATAAATTCTGCTATTTTGGCTGACTTCAGATTTATACAGGGGAAATAAATACTTTAAATTATGGGTTCTGTGTGCAATAAACCTCCTCCCTCAAAGATGGCTTATGTCTGTTCTTTCAACCCGAGATTTAGCCTAACAATAGTAGTGCTCGGAATGCAGCCAGGTTTAGACGCTACAGCCATACAAGGCATCCTTAATTACTACTGCAGTACACTCACCATTGGTGTCCAATTTCGCCGCCGTTTGTGTTCGGAACGATGTCTGAAGGTCGTGGGCTGCCGCAACAGGTGCCCACCAGCCGTCCGTCGGTAGCTCTGCGCGCCACACAGCTCCACTTGTATTGCAACGGGGGCGGCGTCTGTCAGGGGCCAGAATGTATGCATGCGGTGTCCGTTCTTCAGTTCGCGCCGGTCGGATTGGCGCGACGGGCATCCAGGGCCGCCGGCCGGCCGTCTTTTCATGACAAAACAAAAAGTCACTCTCTCACAGCCGGCTGCGTGTTGGGTGACTCATCCGACGACGAGACCCCAAAACAGAACGGACACGCACAGGGTGGACCAGACCTGACCGGCAGGGGAGTAGGCACGAGGGCGGGCGCGCGCAAACCGACCCATGCCGCTGCACTTGGGTAAGGGGTAAGCGGTACGGTATGGCCGACTAAACAGGACATGGGAACAACAGGAACCGTTTACAATGCGCGTGGCTTTGCGCTAAATTTCGGGCAAGCTTGCTTTACGATGAAGACGTGGGTTAGGATGAGGTTGAAATTGAGGTTAAAGTCAGAGTTGGCGGCATATGGCCAGGATTATAGTAAGACTTACGGTTTGGCTTCATGCTACCTGTACGCATAGACTAATATAGAAATGGCGTAGCGAATGTGAGACTGCTATCATGAAGCCCACACTAGCCT
>JAYGXS010000008.1:25112778-25164277 GCA_036362985.1 Ligula intestinalis
AAAATCAGGTTAGTTTGACACCTCAACACCGTCTTTGATAGTACAATTCGACAACACACGTTGCATTGGGCCAAATTTCAGAGAAATTCGGTTCGGTATTAAGATGAGGGCGAGAGTAAAGTATAAAGTTGAAGGTAAGGTCAGAGTTGGGGCTAGAGTCTGGACTATGATAAAGGTTGGGGTTCGGATTCGTGTTAACCGTAGGAGATGGGTTAAGGGTAGGGCTAGGGTAAAGATTAAGGTTACGGTTTAAGTTTTAATGTTAGTTTTAGAGTTAAGACACGGGATTGTAGTGGCTGTAACCCTTCCTATTTCCTTCCAACGCGCACACACACCAACGCTCACCCGTTGGCCTCAGGCATCATTGTGCATGTGCGCCCCGATGTCAACCTACCTCAGTCTGCTCTGATGGCTCTAGCAAATAATCGTCCTGAGGTTGACTCACACAAAGGCCACTCTGGGCGCTTCTGACAATTCCCACGCTGACTAACGCACCGGATTCCGTCCCGCCAGAGAGCGTACGTAAGCAGCGTTGTGATGACCCCGCACTCCCATACACTATGGTCGGACGCATGCCGGTCCGGGTTTCGAATTCCTCCTACATATTTTCCCACTCCTTCTATGCAGGATAAACTGATCCTACCACTCTGGCCACTTGCTGTCTTCCATTCTCCTAGGAAACCGGACCTGAAGATCGTACTGGCTAGAATTTAACCTTATTAATCCCAACCCCCCCCCCCCACGATAGAAGAAAGACCAAGCCCCCATGGATACTGTAACTCACAGGGTCAAAAGTACCTGTGTCTGATGTTGTCTCCAAGGCGGTTTTCGATCAGGGAACTTCTTGTTCCAACGATCGCATCTGTGTCTTCTCAACTACTGTATAGAGTTCACAATTTCGCGTGTATCAAAGCCCCTTCGCCAGTTCGCTGTTTGTGCTCTGTGTGAGTCAGCCTTTCACACGCCGGCGCCGATCGATACTATCGGTTTCAAAGCTCGTGCACGCACATGCGCACCTCGTCCCAGGAGACATACAACGACCATCACTGAGAATAGGTTGATGTGGAGAATTGTTGCTGCCACTCCCACCAGCTCCTGTGTACCATGCAGCATGCCAAATGTTGAACTGTTGTTTTACATGCTACTACCTTCTTATTAGTAACGAGAATTGTACAGTTCACGTACTCTTATTTCCCATTTGGTCATTCATCGTTCGCTCTACTCATACCCATCGCCTTCCGTGATTCTTTGCTCATTGTCCCTTGTCTGCTTCCGCCTTTAAACCAAAAACTACGTGTTGATGTGTTTGGCAAGACTGCTCGTGGTCACCTTTTTCTGATTTCTATCCCGCTCTGTTAGTCTTATCGTTTATTACTATCGAACCACAGGGAATTTTCAAGTTCATCTGACTACCATCTGACATAGCCTTTGACTGCACATGCATTTAGTCTGGTGGTAAAAAAACAATCCAATCAAGGAAATCTAAACAATCTAAACAACTGCAGTTCTGTGGGTCGGAGACACTTTGCTGTTTAACACTGCACCTTTGACAGAACGATAACTACTAAAACTGACTGTGACATAGACTACGTTTAGATTTGCATAAGGCTAAAAATTGTCCATACCGCATATTTTCGAGTACTCTTTGACCCTGTATTCCGTCGTACCATGTACGTCAATCCCAAATATTAACAACAATTGGTTTTAGCACCGTACTTTTAAAAAGACACTGAAGAAAAATCCACCTGCAAATCTCAACGGTAACAAAGGAGTCGGCCAAATATGACGTCCAACTCCTGACAGGGAGAAAACGCATTTTAAGTAACGTCTGTCCCTCGCGCACAGGAGAACAATTTAGCAATTGAAATGATTCGCAGTTTTGAGGTTATAGTCGAAGAGGTTAAACAAAAAGGGAAAGTGAACATTATGTATGTAGGTCAGACACAATTTCACGATGGAAGAGGAGAATTCCAAAATTGTTCAACCAAAGATAACACCATAATTGTTTTTTCTAGCTCCGTCATTTTAATTTGCCACTTCGCTGTCTGAAGAGTTATAGTTTTACTTAGCTTATTTTTTTATTTGATTTAGTTTTTTAAGCAACATATGTTTGCTTGTCGGCTTATCGTACTCCAACGTCTGTCCAAATGCATGAAAAGCTATTCCAAGTTTCAAAAAATGCCGAAAAAATCCATCTCTCACGTTTTTAATTCCTAAATTTCGATATACAGTAGACGCCGTTGATCATGTTATATTTCTACATATGCGAAAGACTAATACTCTTTCGCTAATCGGAATTGACTCCAGTTGTGACACTGACTATAATGTAGTGTATTCTGAAGTCATTTCAGTCAGGATAGGAAGCCGGCTTTTTAACGAGCTTCGTTCCGACTCCTAGCAAAACGTATCTATTGTAAAAACTGACTACTTAAATAATATGCCTTGTATCATTGATTTTGTGTGATTTTTTAAATTCAACTATATTTAATGGAAAACACGCAGAAAAAATTATTTTTTGCACTTGTTTGATAGAAAATTACGCGTTCTTTAAATTTTATACTCAAAGATAGGGTAGCTTTCGGTTTTAAATTAGTTGCTAATTATGAGATTTTTTACGATTGTTAGGTCTTCATCCATAATAACTCGTATCCGTCAATTTATTAGTGCTGCCTATACTGCATAAAATATATTCCAAATCTATTTCACTATTTTATGACAACTAGGTGACGTCTTCCTCAAACTGTAGGCAAAACTGTACATTTCCTTAAAAACGATGCACACAGTACACAGTTTTTAAACCTTGAATTCGAGTGTAGCATTCACTCGTTTAGAAAATTGTTCGGCAGATGAGCAACATTTTAAAACCAAAAGCTTCCCTTTCTTTGAGTATAAAATTTAAAGAACGTGTAATTTGCTATCAAAGAAGTACAAAAAATAATTTTCTCGTGCATGTTTTCCATAAAATATATTTGAATTTATAAAGGCAGACAAAATCAATTATATAAAGGCATACTACTTAAGTAGTCAGTTTTTGCAATAGATACGTTTTTCTAGGAGTCGAAACGTTAAAAAGCGGGCTTTCTACTCTGACTTAAATGACTTCAGAATACACTACACGATAATCAGTATCACAACTGGAGTCAATTCCGATTAGCAAACGAGTATTGTCTTTCGCATATGCGAAATATTGCATGATCAACGGCGTCTACTGTAGAGTCGATACTGGTTTGTAGTCTATTTGCATGTACTTTTCCCGAAGATTTTTTCCCATTGGTTGTACTTGTCCTTTTAATTATCATGTGCAAGTGTTTAGATATTTATGAAAGTGAAGAAGTGGATCCGACAAAGCAAAGGGAGACCAGAATGGCCATTTCTGGCTTATTAGCTGTCATCACTTCATCATCATATCACCTTTGTCACTATTTGACGGTCATTGAGGGTTTGCGTTGCGAGCTCCTTGGCAAAGCGGAGCTTAATTGTTCCTTGACTAGATCGGTGAAACACCTGCATTCATTCATTTATATAAGTATTTCCTATGATTTTCTGTTGTTATACACTCAAATTTTTACTTTAAATTTTTCTTTCCTGTGATATGACCCCACCATAAAACCCCTATTAACACTGCTTCCGTAAGACACAGTAATGGGGCTTGCGATATCCTAGTACCCCGGCATATGAGGATGTTGCTGGAAATTGTTATAAATCTGTAGCGGTGCTACAGCCCACCTCTTTCAAAAGCTTGACGCCACAACTGTGAACTCGCAGTGACAAACTTGTTCGCCCATTCGCGCTCGACCCAACGTGATTGCCGATGGCGAATGCGACCTTTGGCCTCACGCGATCGGGGCGCACAGACGCACCTCAGACTGGTCTGGCCTACCAGCGATCTGAAGCTGACTAACACGTGATGCCCGCTCGGTGGCCCTTGTGATAACGGACACTTGGGATTCCGTCCCCTGAGGGACGGAGGCGACGGTGCCGCGCTCTTTCGCGACCTAACGCCATGCCGGACGGAGTGGCAACTTTCCCCCTAACTCTTCCGTAAACAATATATTGTTCCTCCTACTCTGGCTTTCCCACTGTCTCTCTCTCTCTCTCCTATTTCTTAAGGAACCGGGCTAGGAAGATTGTAGTTGTTAGGGTTAGCCGTCTTAGCCCTGCGGCCGTTTTGATGCCTTCTCTGGTAATTTTCCTAGCGCCAGGTTTGGGACGAGGTTTAAGCGTATTACTAAGTGATAAGAGTTAAGGATAGCGACTTCATCTCAAATGAGACAGTCTGCACCCGCTGCGATCGTATCACGAGGATACCTCAGGCCATTCAAGAAAGGCGAATGAGGTGGTTTGGACACGTTCTCCGCCGTCCGCCCCACGAGCTTTGTTATGCTGCCCTCGACCCGGTGCCGCAGTCCACCTGGAAACGGCGAAGAGGAGGGCAACTGAAGACTTGGCTGGACACCGTCTGTCAAGACATGGAAGCAGTTCTTGGACCTTCTATCTTCGGTCTTTGTCGCTGGAGAAGAGACTGGGTGGAGCTTTCCAGATCCGCTTCCGCCAATCGCCACGCATGAAGAGGTACCGTCCGTGATATCATTGAGGCCGGCTAGATCAGGCATGATTACAGCCGTCACAAGTACAAGTAGGGGCAAGGCTGACGAAGGTAATAAGAGTATGGGTAGAATAAAGGTTAAGATGCACTTACCCCAAACCAAAGTTGGATGCTAACATTAGACACCTCACACTAGTCCTACTCCTAGTCAACCACTCCGAACTGCAACTTTAACCGTAAAAAGAACCCTACCCTGCTGCCTAGCAATAAATGCGACCCTATCGTGGGGACTTCATCTCACTCATATTTTGCACCCTGCATCAATTCTAACTCAAATTCCAATCCCATGCGTTAGTTTAAAGTGAACAAAACCGTTGCTTTTCCCCTCACAAACTCATAAATAAAAACTATTAAAATGTAAGAAAGTAGCGAGGGAACACCTGCTCCTTTGTAGGCGTTACATGATATGCTTTTCAGCAAAAAGTTATCGAATAGCATGTTCCATGCAATGTACGAAATTACACAACATCAAACCCGAAGAAGGCAGAATTGACTGCAATGTCCATCTGCGTCCTATTTGCAGTCGGTAGTCAGTCGGTCCTAGTTCCCGCTACCACGCGAATCAAATGATGTTGGGAAAAAGAGCCAGTCTCGACAGAGTTATGCAAATGGAAATTACCTAAAGAGTTGGCCGAATAGTCCTGTACGTATAGCTGTATTATGCAACGAAAAACAGGTGGCCAAGATCACAACCGACAGCAAATGGCAGGTGGCGAGGCACTGATGAACTGCGGTTCGATTAAGTGCTTATGACCCATCTGATAGACTCCAGTGGTGGACCAACTGCGCCGTCTGTGAGTGCGTTTGTTTGTGTTGTCCGACCAGCTGGTGTTCAGGGTTATGCTTAGCTGATGAAGGCTAATAAGCCCGAAACATTTCTGCATCAAGTTACCCCAGACGCTGTCATACCCTCCTTACTGCTATATATATATATATAGATATATATATATATATATATATGAGTCAGTTATCATCTTAGATTCAGAAAACTTGCACCCACCTAAGCACACAACTTACCGAATGAATAAAGGAGCAAAAATTGACGTTCTTGAACTATAGACACTTCGTCTACCCAAGGTAACACCCTATTTTGTGTATTTAAGTGGGTCTCCGTGTCCTCCTGAGGGCGGCAATGGGAGGGAGCTATAAAATTCCCTACCAAAAGGGACTGTGGAACCAAACGACCAAGTATCTTCCTCGGTTTAATGCCAGGTACTTGTGGCTGCATGTTCGAGAATTGGAGTTGGTGTTCAACTCTCTCCCCAGAAATGATCTGCTAAATCTCAGAAATGATCAGCTAAATCTCCCCTTTTTCAGGAACACTTCTTCCGTCTGAAGACTGAGATGGCCATTTCTGGCTTATTATTTGTGATCAGTCAGCCATACCCGAGGCTCAAAACCTCAACCTGTTGGTTAGAAGTACGTATCCCGTGCAACTGGACAGTCAACGTCGTCATAAAATTCAAATAACCCTCACTACCTTTTCAAAATAAGTAGCACATAATTACTCCCTGACCGTCTGATCGATTAGTCGTCGTCAGACGATCATGCCCAACCCCAGGCCTGGACGCCTTGAGATTCAAACCGGGGTTCTTTGTTTATTTACTGTCAAGTGGCCCAGTACTCTAGCACTGAACAAGAGGCCTGGTGTCTTGTCCTATGACCTGTGTGTTTACCGAGCAAGTTATTAGGCGGGCTTGTCCCGTTGTGCCCTACAGCGCTCAAAGATAGTCGTATGAGGACTAGTAGTATATACAGGTTATCCAAACCCAGAATTAAGTATGGCTGGCTGAAGAGGGTTAAAAAACGAGAAATGCCTATCCAAAACTTGGTTGGCCTTGTCAAAAACGAGCAAGTAGGCAGTTTCAAATATCTCAAGGCGAGGTTGCTGCCGATTGGTCAGAGTAAAGATGATCTTGTTTCCCGTGTCGATGCTGCTCGTCGAGTTTTCTTAAGCCTTAGAAAGTGCCTATGGGTCTGACGCGACAACTCCACCGCCACGCAGGTTTGCATGGGCCGCGCGTCCGCTCGGTCTGTCCATCATTATAGCTGTAAATGCTGTGCTATGCGCATAGAAGATGAACGAAACTGAAAGTATTTGATAGCTGAGATGGTTAGGACACGTTCATCGTCATCTACTTCACGTGCTCAGTGTTACTGCCTTCGATCCGGTACCGTTACCCATATGGAAGCGTTGAAGAGGGGGTCAGTCCAAAAGCTGGCTCAGTACTCTTCGTTTGGACATGGTAGTTGTTCTTGAACCTTCGGTGTGGGGTCTTCGTCGTTGGCGATGGAAAAGGATTGAACTGAACTGGTCTGTGGCCACGGATCGTCACGCGTGGAAATGTACAGTCCTAAACATCGTCGGGCTTGGCTAGATCGGGCCTGATCGCAGCCGCAACAAGTACAAATAAGTTCATCTCACTGTATATTACTGCCTGTAAAAGGTTTTGATTGAACCCCATAGCACCGCTTGACAAATACATTACCTAATCTGATTGGCGTATACACATTCCTACAAAACATTTTTTTATATTAAAGTTTAAAATAAGCTCCTCAGATGTAAGCCTTTTCTAAGCTTAGGCCTCCAGACCTGTTTGAGTTTCATTTAACCTGTTCAATCACTGTTTTTCAGTGAAATAAGGCATAACCCAGTTTTCTCTATGCCTAAATAAAATACAGTCATTTAAACCTTTCTCATTATCTTTTTTGACCTTTTTCGTTTAAACTTGATATTTTTTGAGGCTAGAGATGGTAAGGAAAGATGCTGTTAGTTGGCACTAGAAACGGTATCAAAGTTCCCCCACTGTCTTCATGATACAGAACACACTAAAACTAATTTTTATAATATTGAGTACGCAAGAGTTGCAGTTTACAGTGTATTGCTCAGCAACGTCCACATGGAAGACGGGAAACTGCAAACGAAAGATAGCCTAACCACATCCTTAGCTCCCTTCCCCTCTGGCTGTACCGAATTCAGTAGTCTACCGTAATCGTCTTCGAAAGAGGTGCCTTTTAGTCAAAAATAGGGGTGATTCTGTAAAGGTGGCCGGGCTATCCAAAAGTCCCAATGACTCCTCCCGTGGTAGTACAGCGGCATTCTGGTTACTGCCGTTAGTGTTTGGAGGCAACTTCACAGTTCCAAGGCTGTCAAGCAACTGCGACCAACCCTCCTTTCCGAGGACTTCGGGCAACAGCTGATATTTACTCTCCATTGTGTCAGTTTCGCCGTTGAGATCACCATTTATTAGGGCCTGATGCAACTCCGCAAACAGCGGACGCGTCTTAATGAGTTTACCCACTAACGCATCGTTGGCCTCATCCATGTCAAGCAGAGTCTGGACAGCACTGTGAGTGGCCAACAAGCTCTCCACCAGTTGCTTCCGTCGATTTGCCAGTTCTTTCGTCAGGTCCTGATGCCGACCCTTGGTGTCTTCAAGCTCCTTCTTCAGACGACCCAGCTCCTCAAAGACGCGTGTCCCAATGTCCTGCACCTTGGTGGCAATGATGCTCAGCGTGGCCGGAGCATCCTCAATTTTGCCCTTGTTGGCATAGAGTAGACCTCTGGCATCGTTGACCGCGCCATCTGTACTCTTTGCCTTTTTGAAGCATCCCGTCGGCTCGTTGGTGACCAGTTCATGGTTGTCGTAGATGCCCTCAGTCCAGAGACCAATGACCAGAAAGCTGAATTCAGCATGTCTGTGAGCGAGTTCACGTTGCACTTTGGTGATCCATTCGGGGCGTGACTGCTCATCCGATGTCCCTCCCATTACATAGCTAATGTCCGAAGAGCCCTTCATCGTCGGTGTTGGCGTCCCCATGGCTGCTTCCAGGGTCTCCTTGGTACTCTTCGGAATCCTGTATCGGTCAATATTGGAGGTTTGGTTAGGGTGACTATTTTTTGCCTTACTAAGGTTAGCCTTTCCGGCCTCTATACCTTCCTGCATGCATTTATCGAGGGAAATTAGTTGGTCAAACAGACGCAAATTGAATTTCTCCGTATCCTTCAGGGAGGCCATGAGATCGGCCACTTCCTCGCGAATGACAATCAATTCAGTTATGGCCCGAGACAGGGCCTGTTCTAGACCGTACATGGCAAAGCGCAGACTCTCAATCTCCGCCGAGATCTTTTCAAATTCATCCAGCGAATCAGAGCATACTTCTATCGCAGCCTGCAAATCTACCACGGGCTTCGACATGCGTCTCTTGTCCACATAAATGTACGGATAGTAGGTCCTTGCGAGGCGTTTTGAGGCCTCGGAGAATTTGGCCGAGGGCGGAACATCGGCGGAGCCCCCCGATAAATTAGATCTGATCGACATGCTGAGCGGGTGGCTGCCACTCGTGTCAGTTTATTCGTCCGGCGCTAGGCCGCTTTCAAATAAGCACGTGAACATCAATCCACACGCCACCCGCCTGATCAATATTTCGCTGCGTGCCTCTGGGGCGCAATTCTGCCGAGCAGGGAAAACTCGCGCGACGCGGGCGGTGTGGATATCTGAGTCGGGCATAGGGCCCTATGACAGACCTATTGAAGTCTGTCGGTTTAAACTTTGCTGACTAATGTAACGAACCACCCTGACCCTCGTTTGTTTTAATTGGTTTCCTTGGTTGTCTAGTATCAATTTTTGGTTTTGCAGGAGAAGTCGCGGCTCGCGGTTGTCGTTCCATCTTCGG
Organism: Ligula intestinalis; assembly: GCA_036362985.1. NCBI lineage: Eukaryota > Metazoa > Platyhelminthes > Cestoda > Diphyllobothriidea > Diphyllobothriidae > Ligula > Ligula intestinalis. The sequence continues at coordinate 25,122,062 of JAYGXS010000008.1, forward strand.
ATTTTTTTACTCCTTCGTCCCGTTCTCCTCCCACACGTTAAGTCTAACGCTTTTTACTACCCTTTCCTTCTATATTTTTCTACACGGTTGTTCTTTCAAAAAAATTTACTCGATTCTCAACATTCTCAAATTTTCTCATGGATTCTTTCGGAGATAATCATAATTCTCCTTTTGATGAGATGGATAATCTCTTAGGGAGCATCTTTTGCGAAAGACCCAAACACGTGCAAGCTCCACTGATTCCGATTTCGGCTCCTAACAATCCGTTTGGCTGTCCCCGTTCGGACGTTACACTAACTAGTTTTGAATTTGGAGGCAAGTCGTCGCGAGCGGACATTTTGGGTCAAGCAAATGAAAGCCTGGGTAAGGAGTCCCTGTAAACAACGCCATATTCTACCATACATAACTAACTACTTATTTCGATTCAGTCTATTATTTACTTTATTTTAGTTATTAGTTTATTAGGCAAAAGTGACTTGTAGGTCCATCTAAATGTATATCCCCCGTCCCAAATGTATGACGCATTTTTTGGTCAAATATGTAATTCTTAGCTAGTGAGCGTAAATGAATGTTTTATTGTGGCGGAAGTGGTCAAAATTTGAAATCAAATAAGATTATATTTGTTTTAATATACGAAAATAGAATCAGATTCGATCAACATGAACTCCGATTGCGCAAGATACGGGAACCAATTGAGGGCCATTCGACCGTATGCAGGCGGAATTTAATGAGACTCGAAATTCAAACTCCTGTTGGTGGAAGTTTACGAAAAAAGGGGAAAGTCAGGCTACTGAAAATGTTAAATTGTTTTTTATAATAAGTCGACGCGATTTAGAGCCTCTAAAGTCAGTCCTGCTGTTTATTATTTTGTTTTCTTAATTTTACTTTACTTTTTAGTTTAGGTTAGTTAATATTGTTTTTGTTTTACTCAAGTTCAGTCCAGTTTTAGCTTGTTTAATTAGCTAAAGTTAAGTTTAGTTTTTAGTTTATTATTTAGTTTTATTAGTTTTAATTTAAAGTTGCAAAAATTCCCATCACAGAATTCAGATGAGTATCTGGTGACCATACGCAGCTTTCGATCGTAGTTCTCGGCCGCATGAGTCGACGCTTATCCGAAAGAATACGGAAATACCTCCCTGCATGGTCGGCCAAAGGTGACATCAGAAACATCAACAGCTCCATCCTCGCCTACATGGTTGACTCCGAACATCAAGCGGACCCCAACGAAGCCTTTAGGGTGATCTACAAGGTCCCACCAAACTACCCTAAGTCACTAGGTCAGCGCCTGCTAGCAACAGCAGAAGCAACTGCTATCCGGTTGAGGAAGCCGGTTTTGTGCGCGCAACAGAACCTCCTGAAAGCCATTAACTTAAATGCTCAGTTAGAAATGATGCTGTTCGTCTCTCCGCTCATCTGTTGCCACTACTTAAATAGTATGACCGCCCTATCAATTTTTGGTTCCCCTATCGATTCAGACATATTTTATATCACGTTTGCAAAAATGCCCTCAGTTTTATGCAGTTGGTAGAGAATAAGGTCTTCGCCGGAGAGTTTCTACTGAATGATGAAACATCTATCGATTCAATAGCTTTTTCCCGCTTCTGGGTGAGATGGAATTGGGCCATCACTTTAAATTTCGTTTGGGATTCCCAACCTCTAAGCAGCCCTCTTTCCAGTCGATAAAAGCCATAGTTTGCTGGGTATTATTAACAAGGTGGCGTGTTGAACTAATTAATATGTGGGATATGATGTAGTTCAGCCAGATAATAGATAATAGAACGTATTCCAATTATTATGAACTATTATATAAGGCCTGGAAGGCCAGAGTGTTATGGATAATTTAATAAAGTGTAGAAGGAATAGACTGTGAGAAATAAGCAATTGTAGAGGCTATATCACTACAAATATGCAAAACGTCTAGGCAAATACACAATGGAAAACTTTCTAAGGTAAGCAAACTGCTAGTATGTGATTTACTAGACTATTCTAATGGAAAAATGGTCAAAACCGGTATATGAGGATGACGATGAAGATTAAAAATGATACAACTCACTAAGATCCTTCACGGTCCTAGCCGGCAGTAGTCAAGCAGTCGACTTGCCAAAAGATAACTCCGTGAAGACCGAGATCCAAGTTCGTTGGGCCGCGATTGTGAAAATTGAGGGAAATCTCGTTCGCAAATTGTTGCTGGATTCTCCTGAGCCCGAGAATGATCACCAGAGAGGTGTCGTTGAAGGGCAAAAAATAAACAGCGGCAGGTGAGGAGAGAATTGAGCTGTGGAGTGTGTTTAGCAAGACAGTTGCTGGCACGCGTCAAAACCGAAAGTGAGCTTGTGTGTTGTATTCGAGTTTAAACAAAATTGGTTATTGATAGGTTTAAACAACGCACAAGTTGAGCCAAGAGCCCACATAATTGACTCCCAGACAAGTGCGGTCCATCCATGGGCGGGCCGGAGTCCAGAGTCGCATTCCGGCGGGTGTAGTTGCCGGGTCCGGATGTCTGCAACTGACCCTAAGGTCGCCAGTTCCGGGAGTGTCTGAGCGTAAGCAGTCACCACCCTAAGGTCCTTTGTGAACTGGCCTTGGGAAGTAGTTGGACAGCAAGGCCAGACAAGTCCGTAACCTGGATTGGAGCTTTGACATCGTCTGGTGCGCACTTACTAGTGGACACGAGAGCCAGACATCAGGGACATGGCCCAAGGCGTACGAGCAAAGCATGGGCTAGAATACAAGGTCGCTACACATGTGAGAATACTTAAAAAGATTCAAATAAGATGTTACCAAATAAAATTTTCATGCCTTTTAAATGTATCGTAATTAACCTTTCTTTAAATCGGGCAGGGATTCATCATGGGGCCGCCTGAGGGAAGGCATTAATAATAAAAAAAGACTTGCAAATTTTTGATTGGTTTATGACTGCCCCACTTCGGACACGTCAAACGCCGCCCCTCCCGGGAGTGCATGTATGCTCGTCCAACAGCCAAGTTATCCACGTCCTTCCGTACAGAATAAGTTATGCCTCCCACCTATTGTCCCACTTGTGGCTTCGTCAATTTGTGCCATTCAGTTTACGTTCATTAAGGGAACCGGGTAAGGGTTTCTTATAGGCAACACCGCAGTTTACTATAACCTTTCTAACTAACTAAACTAACCTAAACTACACTACACTACACTAAAATAACTAAAAACTGCACTAAAACTAATCAAAAAATAATAAACTTCATCGAAACAAGGGGTAAACTACAGTGTTGCTTATGGGAAACCCTTACCGGGAACCATATATGAACGTATTTTGATTCCTTCTTTGTTCCAAGTGTCAAATGAAAACCGTAGAGGAATAAGGAAGGTGGAGTGCGTATTCCGGTGCTCCATTTAGTTTTCCTCTTCCAGCGACTGATGCCATTTCGGAAGAGACTTCTCACTAGTGCTTAAACCAGTCAACCACAATATCTGCAAATCTAGCAGAACACTTTGACATTGCCTCCAGTGGCATTTTTGTTACCTTAGAGATAAACTAGTTCTAACATTTCAAAGAGCTCAAAATTCCAGTAGAGACGCCCGTCCATTTCACAAGAAGGCGAGAATTCATGCTCCCTCATGACTGACCGAACAGATTCGTGACCCTCTCTTCTGCCTCTCCATATCGGTGCATTCCGTCCACGGACATTCTCTTCCATGAACATCTCCGGCCCAGTGCTCTTGTGGCGAGATTTTTTCTCTACTAAGAGACCATTTCGAAGGAGATATCGTGACGCCGCTTTTCCGCTGTGCACAACTTTGATCTATAACTTTCGTAAAAAAGGTTGCAGGTATGCTAAACTAGGAGTCGTGTTAGTCAGATTGTTTGGTCATTAAACATTTAGTAAAGATTCCTTATATGGATCAGTTCGTAGTTTACTATGCATAACAACCTTATTAGTTCATTATAGTAAGCTTGTTCTGTTCCGTTTTTTCTTCATATAATCGTCGATGACAGTGCTTTTCATGCATACGGCTACTTTTATTTTTACTTATTTATGTTAAGTTTTCAGTTTAATCACTTTATTTTAGTGTAATCTGGGTTTATTTTTACTTTACTATCTAGTCCTAGTGGCATGGGACTAGTATTCAGATCAGTTAGTTTGCACTAGTCTATGTGACTTTTGTAAACTTGCTTTGATTTTCACTTTAGTTAAGTTTTTCATTCATTACAAAGTTAAGTACTAACTTCTGTTTTTTTTTCACTTAGTATGCTTTAGCTTATCTTACTTTATTTAAGTTTCTTGGTTTTATGGTTTACTTATTGTTAAGTTTTTAGCTTACTCTTTCGATTTTTTAGTTTTATTTTGGTTTAGATTACTTTTTCGTTTAGTTAGCTTAGTTCCCTTAGATTTGCCTTAATTTTATTTCCCACCTATTGCTGATTTTTAGCTTAAAATAGGGGAAACTTATAGCTTTCATGAATTTAGTCTAATTTCGAAAATTAGTTGTATTTCTCATTTTAAGTATTGCGCGTTTTTCGTTGCCAAACATCAAGTTATTTCAATAATTATCGCTATTATTTTCTACTTTTATTTACTCAAACATTTTAATTACTTTTTTCGCTTGATATGCCCCCCATAAAACCCCCTATTATTACCGGTTCCTTAAGACAGAAGCCTGGGGTTTCTTTAATTCACGTGCTTTAGCATTGAACCACGAACCCATTTTCGTGTTGAAGGAGAACGGCACGCGTAGTGTGGCCGAAATGTATCAACTTTGGTCCTTAGTATCGCCTACCTGAACCTGGCCTATGGCATCCTCCGGTAGATGGCGCAGTGAATTTGCTCAAAAATCACTCGTCGAAATAGCGCTCCCTCTGAACTCCGTAGTCTCGATGCCAGGACAAGACGAAAGGACCGATCCATGTCCAGTTGGGATAGGTTATCTGAGCCCCCTGAGTGTAAAATACAGTAGTCGCAAAAGACCCAGCAACTTTTATGATGAAATTTGGCTGGGCGCTTTAGCATACATTTGAAAACACTTTTGTGATTAACTGAGTTCATTCAATTCTGCAAAAGCTTTTTTCGTAGGGGAAAATCACCGTTTTAGTTAGGTTTATTAAGAGAAATAGACATTAATTTTCGCGGAAATGAGAGTAGTCTCATATCGAAGGAATTTCTTATGCTATTACGTATGACAGAACCAAACTTTTTATTAATGTGCATTATACTATGGAGGAACTCCAAAATAAATGAAAAAGGTGTGCAACATATCTCTGCCAAAACGAGCAAATGTTATCCGAAATTGTTCAGATGGAAGTGAGCTCAAGTTGAAGGCATCGTATTAATTTTCGGAAACAAGGAAGGATTCCACTTTTGAATATTTTTCTGGTATTCTGTGACGTTTTGTGCCACAAAATGCAGTAAATCATTGGTATGACAAAGGTGTTTTGCCGCAGCAATAACTATCAGTGTGAGCTTGATATAAAAACGGGAAGGCGCGATATATGTCCTTTTTTGGTTTTGGGCTGTGCCTTCGGATGTCAGATCATTATTTATGTGAAGCTGATTGGTCCGCTTACGAAAAATGGCAGACGAAGGGCTGGCGCGTAGTTCATTAGCTAGTATATTTGATGTAAGTGAGGCCACTGTATCCCGAATTATTCATTATAAAACAGTGCCTAGAAGGAAGAATCCTGGACTAAAACGGTCTATAACAAAACAGGATGACGATTTTATTCGTCGAACATTAAAAATATACCACTATATACCCATCACCGCTTTCACAGGGAACATTTGTCAATTTTCTCTCAGACCCTAGTTAGGAAAAGAATGCGGGAATTGAGCCTCCATCAGCGGATGGCTACGGTTAAGCCATTTTTAGGTAGGAAACATATTAAGGAACGTTTCTTATTTGCACAGGAATAGATTAGTCACAGACTTTCATTTTGGAAAAGCATTTCCTTCTGTGATGAAGAATTGTTCGTAGACCAGTCATTAAAGTCGGCACATACGGTCATATGTGGAAAGATCTTTCCCAAAGAACAGACTGCTTCGATATCAACCTTCAAGTACTGTCGACGCCTCATGGTGTGGATGGCGATCAAGTTCGATGAGCGACCAATCTGGCGGTTGAAAATAGAGAACATGAACATTTTCGTCTATGTCAACATTGTCAAAGATATATTTGGTTATAATGACATTCAAAGGCGTCAAATGGATGCTATTATACTACAAGACAATGCTCCTGCTCACCGATCAAAGGCGGCATGATTATAATTTACCGTACGACTATAATCTAATTTTTCAAGACTACAGCCAGCCTTTCTGCATGCGGCCTGCGAACAATTTTCATCGCGCCCAATAGTCCCGACATCAGTTCAATTGAAAATATATTCGTCTAAATCAAGTAAAACTGGCACAAGTCTCCGACATACTTTTCAATGGAAAATAAATTGGCGTTCGTTGTTGATAATTATATTTACCAAACCACAATTGAAAACATAGTTGTATCTGTGTCCTCCCGAATTACTGCTGTTATTCACGCAAAAGTACACTCAAAAAAATGCTAGTATGTTACCTATTTATTACTTTCCCTCATTTTTTGTCTTTTGATTCTATTTTCTTACACTTTTTTCCCTGACCTGACTAACTGCCCTTTTTGGATCTGACAGTTTTTGGTAAAACATATTAGTTCTAAGATAATAAATGATACTTCATAGATCGAAATATGCTTCCTTTTGAGGATTTATTTTTCCTTTAACGCAGTATAACTTGCGGGCCCGTTAGGTGAATGCATTGCGAGCTACAACGGTTTTCATGCAGACTTGACGTTATTGCATGATCAATGGCGACTACTGTACAGAGCCTGGCCTGGTTTAGTTTTTTCTTTCATAGTTATGGGAACTAACCTTCTGTGTGTTAGATACTTCGGCAGTTCGACCGTCGATTTCGACGACGTCCGTCACAACAGGCTGGTGCAAAGACGGTGGCTCGCACGTGAATCAGTTTTAAGTGATAGTAGACTGGTAGTGCATCTACCCCCCACCAAGTCTCTCCCCTCACCCACTGGGGCTCAGTGTCAAGACGGAGTAAATAAGACTGGAGGCGCGTTCGGGTGCAGGTGGCTGGCGCGACCGAAACCCTCCCTATGCGCGCCACCAACCTCCCCCCCCCCGATGTTCGGCACTTTTTATCGGCACGCAACCCGAATAACGCCTGCCGTACCCTGATATGGCCCCATGTTGGTCCTGGGTGTTTAGTGGGCTAGCTCCAGTTGACCACACAGCAACACGCACACACACTAACGTTCGGTACCTGCTAGGCCGTGCGCTCGTAGCTCAAACGTTAAGATGTTTGCCCTGATGGGCGAGATCGCAAGTTCAAATCCCGGTGTGGCAGCAATTTCCGCGGCCATACTGGGGTTGCGTATCACTAGCCGATGACGCCTAACAAAGCAGAAAAGGGCTTCCTAGTTTTGTTCCTGTCTTTGCTGGTAATGTCCTTCTGCCTATATCCTAGCCGCCTCACGGTGGAGGCTCGAGAGAGCGCTCTAAAGGCAAGATGGGGGGACGAGTGGGTCCTCTGAAAGATCGGTGTACGCGTCTATGCCACTGTACCTGCACTCAGCTCATGGTTTAGAGTGCATGTAGTTAAGCGACCGTTGACCATACCAGACGCGCTGCTTTCAGGAGGTTCTGCTGTGCACGCAAGACCGGTTTCCTCAAACTGACAGCGGTCGCTTCTGATATTGCTTACCGGCGCTGACCCTCAGAGACTTTGGATAGGTTGGTAGGACCTTATAAATCATTGAGAAGGTTTCGTTGGTGTCAACACACTGTCCGGAATCAACTATGTGGACGAGAATGGCGCTGTTAATACTCCTGACTTAACCTTTTCTCTGTCATGCTGGAGGGTGTTTCCCTACTCTTTGGGATAAGCGCTGATGCGAACGACCACTATAACCTGCTTAGTACATGGGTGTACTCCGATCTTGCCCAGGATTCACCAATCCTCGCTTGTTTCGTCTAGCGAAATTGTGGACACTTCCACTTTTTTACTCAACGAAACAATTATGTTACTCGCAAACTTTCAGTAACCAATTTTTATTACTGGCAAACGTCAGGACTCTGAGATACGCGTATTTCTGAGTCATTTCCCTTCATCGGTCAGAGTTACCTGATTCAAGTATAGTCGCAGAAACTGCCGCTACACTCAAGTTTTGAACCCGGGACCAGTGAGCTAGAGACGACCGTCCAATCCACTGAGCCACCAGGTTCACGTCTTGCCAGTTTTTCAATCGGGATGTAACTCTGACCGATGAAGGGTAATGACCCAGAACTACGCGTATCTAAGAGTCCTAACGTTTGCCAGTAATAAAAATTGGTTGCTAAAAGTTTGCGAGTAACATAATTGTTTCGTTGAGTAAAAAGATGGAAGTGCCCACAAATTCGCCAGACGAAACAAGCCAGGATTGGTGAATCCTGGGCGAGATCGGAGTACACACATGTACTAATTTACATTCCAATCGAAAAACTGGCAAGACGTGGACCTGGTGGCTCAGTGGATAGGACGGTCGTCTCTCGCTCACTGGTCCCGGGTTCAAAACTCGAGTGTAACGGCAGTTTCTAGGGCTAAACTTGAATCAGGTAACTCTGACCGATGAAGGGTAATGACCCAGAAATACGCGTATCTCAGAGTCCTAACGTTTGCCAGTAATAAAAACTATAACCTGCTTTTTGTGTTTGCTTTTTTATATCAGTCTGAATTTGTGTAGGCTAGAAAAATATAGTTCATGGTAATTTACTTTTTATGCTTTCTTGTACACATTTCGCTGCTTGTCTGTGGTGAGGCCCCACCCTTAAATGCCCCCTATTACCACAATCACCGCTATAAATGATCTTGAGGTTGGTGGTGGCTAGGAGGTCTTTCTTAACTTACTGTTGCTCTAGATTAGTGAGTGTCACCGATACCTGTCGTGGATTCAAATATCACTTATAGTTGTTACACGTGTGTCGTCAACCTCTGCATTCGATCAAGAGTACCGCTGTGCGGATTGAAGTCGTACGCCTTTGCAGTAAGCTTACATTTCACAGACTTTCGTAGTCCAAGTTGGGGTACACTTGACCAAACCAGAACTGGCCATTGCAGTCTAACTGGTTGTCGTCGTCAAGTGAGGTACTGAGGAAATTTTGCTTTGTTTAATATCAGAGGAAATTAGTGCGCGACCTTACAGTAGATCCTTCAATCAGAAAGGGGATATGAAGGCGTGAACTGAAATTCATCAGCCACTGCGGAATGATCACAGGAGGTAGCGTGCAACAAGGCTTATTGAGGTAGAGCGCACCACACGACAGCGGGGTGGTGTTTCTATACGCCTAGCTGTTGTGACCCTCAGCTGGGAGCCAATCAACGTAGAGACAAGTATCAATCGGCATCACGCTGTTTGTCGCGTCCGTGACAGGCTGAGTTAGATGCTTCGCGAGCTGTGCGCGATAGATGGAGACTTTAGTGGCGGAGTCTGCGCGAGGACTCGATTGTGCGAATATCGGGTGTTTATGTTTGGAGGGGACAGGTCGTGTATGTGGCACGCGTAGAAGATGGCATCAAATATATCGGTGCATGCACCCATTCCCGGCGCCAGTCCACTAACCGGCTGGGACAGTGCCTGGGCCCCGAGAATGGGAGTAGAAGGAGTGAGGTCGACAGTTAAGGGCATTATCTTTACGAGAAAAAACCGGTGTACTTGAAGCTAACACAGCGCGCTAACTGCCGTAGCTTAGAAGGGTACCAATTGACGGGATAACTCGGACACCGTGGTCAGCAAAGTGTATGTTTGCGTGCAGTGGCGAACTAAGAGTCAGGCTGCACTGGCTCCTTCTAAATTTGGCCTCAGTGGGAGCCGAGCAAGGTGTGGCGACAGGTGTATGGGTGCTCCGACCGCGCCAGCCATCTGCGCCCTCTTCCATCTACTTAACTTAGTCATGACACCAGACCGAGGTGGAGGGAGAAGAGAGTGGGCGCAGAAGAAGCAGTACAGGTCTACTCTCACTACAGACTTAGTAGCGCAGAATTAATCGTATCTGATCTCACACCTGTGTTGTGCATTCGGTGGACCTCATCCGATACGATTGTCATGTCTTTTCAACCGGTGGGTCGACGCAGCGAACTTCCCGCACACATCCAGTAGAAAAGTAATTACTAGCTAAAACGTCGGTTCGCTATGTGGGCAGGTGTCTCCTTCGACCTCTGGGTCACCCTGAACATTATCAGCGCCACCGTATAGTCGGTTGCAGACATCATCGAACCTGGTGCAGTGTATGACGGTTGAATGTGTGTGCGCCTAGTGTCCCGAGCAAGTGGTGAGTTCTGAGCCGGCGCAGAAGCATTGCCTGTAGAGGATCCGTCCTGCATTTTCGTTGATCCTACGGGCAGCCACATAGGGGTGCGCGCACACGAAACCAACGGACAGTGAAACAGGGGACAACATTGCCTCGGGCAATCCCAGCCTGTCATACGCGGGTGAAACAAGACCCCTCGGTGGTCAACCTCTAATTTGCTTGTGCTCATCAGCCCTCAAGGTGAAATTGAGCACGACCTGATGAGAACATTGAAGTCAAATCCTGCCCCCACCCTCCCCAACCCCCGAGAACAAAGGCAGTGGGACGCTCCAGCGGCGAATTAGTGCCCCCCGCCACAGTTCTCCGCTAGTTGGTATGTCAGTTTGGTCAGCATTACGGATCAACCGAACTGTTTAACGTCCTCCACAGCGCGGTTTTTAGTCCTTCATAGGAAGGACTGGCATATGAGTTAGGCTCCTGAGAAGAAAGCTGGCGCAGCATCGCAGTCTCTCAGTTTCTGGGTGATTTAAGTAATATGTGGACCCGCCCGGTGGTCTCCTGGTACACGCTTGAGAGAGGTCTTCAGTGCGTCCCGGTAGGATCCTTTGACCCACGTAACCTACAAACAGCCATAGAGACGTTCTCATAGAGCAATGCCTTCATGAATGAACGGGAAGGTTGGCGGTGTTCCAGGTATTTGCATGAGTGGAATCGGATGCTGCTTGAGCCCCGAAACTGTTTGGCCATTGTTCTGAGCTTTCAAACTCCTACAGGAATTTGTTGTTAGGGAAAGCGACAGCAGCAAGGAGGCGATATATATGAAGGGTGTTAAGCCAATTACTTACAAATGATGCAACTCTAGAGTTGACTGCATTGGGCTCCGTACGCCTGTGTCAAGTCGATTCATCAGTTTATTAAGTTTCCATCCATGCACCAGGTTTAAATCAATCTTCGGTTCGCCTTGTTTCTAGCATGAGCGATTATCTCGAAGACTGCAAAGTGGGGACAGGAAATTGCGATCATTCGTTGCCCCGTCACACAGCCAGCTTATGTTCACGTATGCACGGTCCGAGCATGCGTTCAGTTTGACCAGTGTAGCCACTAGGACAACTTAAGCATGAGATACGCGTACCACGATTGATCTTTGCGATGTAGTCGGTCTTTGATTTTTGTTATCCTGCTGCAAGTTTTAGCTTTGGGTCGATGTGCAAGTCCAATACCTAGCTCTGCAACGATGTGCTCAGGCGTTTCTTAGACGTCCCTAGTGTATGGCAGAGCGTGTCATATACTCGGTGGTATTTCTGTTTGGGTGCTCCGAGACCGACGCATCGGCTTATAAATGCTTTCAGGTAACCGTTTTACATAAAGTTATCGCCGAGGTATCGGGTGTCGCGTGTTTTTTTCCTCCGGCCTGTTGCAATGAGTCTGAATGTGTCTGGAGAATTTTCTCATGCAGCTTCGTTTGTGAGCAACTGGATAGTTGCTGTGAAAGCTGAGAAGTAATTACTTTGGCAGACACAGGAGACATGGTCAGTAAGAGCGAAAATGCGAATCAGCTAAACCGGTTGAGAAGAAGCAGACGTGATCGTTGGAGCGACAATTTCAGTCACCTGACGTTTCGGATTCATGCTCGAAACAATCATCAGAGAGACAGCATCAGTTGCTGTGCTGGGGCTAACTCTATATAATACAACACCTTGTGTGCAAATTACCCGTATTTGATGCTGTGACTGCAGCCCAGCATGAATCTGAAAATGCTGCCGAATTAAACTCTTATTCCGGCGATCGCATCCTCAAAATTTGGCCGTATAATCGAAGTTGCATCTAATTTTAGTCGACGCGGCATGGCCCTCCACACAAAGTGTATTATTTATATGTGCGCAATGCTTAAGAGTATGACAGAAATAAGATCATCCACGGGAGTACAAGCAGCCTTACTTTAAATTCTCGCGTTCCGACCCAAACGCTCTCCTTGAAGTTTAGCGTGCGGTTACTGTATTTCGGGAGGAGGTTCCCCAGTCCAGTGTACTACTTTATTTTAGCACCCGCACGAACTCTGGGCCGATCAGTCAAAGCTGTTCATCAGTCAACGTGACCTTCGTTTTGGCCCAGCACAATGGCGAAATAGTTCAACTGGAGAACATCGTTGCATAGCTTTAATAAAAACCTGAAGAAAATATGACAAGCGTAAGAAATGTATACTAGCCACCAAAACCGCCCACTAATTAATTGTGTCTGGCAGTCATCTGGTGGATTCTTGATTGATTGCTTATGAAACCCTGTTTGGGTCATCGACGTACTGTATAAGAATTGGTGGATTCCATACGTTGCTGTGGGCTGGGGGGGTAACTCACGACTCCGAGTACGGACCTTGTAGCTCCGTTGGCTGTACCAAGGCTTTCCCCTTGCTGGCAGAATTTAAGTGCCACCAAGGCCACCGAGTTTTTCACAACTGATGCAGATGAATCATTGAAGCCTGCCAAAATTTCATACTAAGACGGCTGTAAATATGCATTTGACCCCAAACTATTACTCATCTTGCGAGTTCCAACTACACGGACACAACCTTCCCCCACTTTGAAGTGGCTCACATCCCGGTGGCTAAGGTATATTTGCACAACCAATTTTTACATGCTGTTTCATAGTTCTTTTGTTCAAGACAGCCTACTCAACAACTTACAGGTCTTGTTTTTATCAAGAACTCCCGCCCCGTGTGCGGAGCAAGTTGATTGATCCAGTTGCGCGAGTTGAGTTATACTCTTGAGGCCCTCCTTATCGATCGCGTGAAATTCCCACGTTCCCTTTAGCCGTGCAACGACCGCGAAATAGAATAACGTCACTAGGACAACAGATTAGCAGTACAGGCATCTTCATCTTATCTGTTCGAGCTCCAGGCTGGAAGGTTGGCCTACCTAAACACGACCGACAGAGTTTAGAGCAGGGTCAGTTCAGGGCTATACACCAGAAAGGTCAGCTATCTTCTCGCCGCCGCATCTATGATCCACAAGGCTTGACGGTGGATTTGGGTAGGACGGGGCTCCGCGCAAACAAGCCAACCTGTTAGTTGTCGACGTGTCGGTCCGCAAGAACCCTCACCGTCCACTTTGAAATCCCTCACATCCCGTTGAGTAGCGACCGGTGGTGGGGGGGGGATGGTTATCCAAAAGAATGCCGTCCGGTGTGGATAATCCCCTCTTCTGTCGCTGCCTGATTTATCTAGCCAGTGGCGGGGCCTTGGGGCAACTGCACCTCGGTTGCCAAGGCAATTCCGTTGAGATGCCTCCGGCGATCATTGCGCAATCCCCCCGTCCACCCGCATGCCACCAGAGGTGTCCCCACGCTCGATTGAGCAAGCAGCTCCCCAATCGCGTGGCTGTGCTAATCTGCGCTGTCATCGGCTATTGCTGTCTTGCCAATTATCGGTGGCTGGACGTATGCGCGATTGAAAGGGCTTCTGGCGTCCGGGTGGCCTTTTCTGTTTACGTATCACCACTAATGAGTAGATGGCGCATGAGGGCGGAGAGAGCGAGAGAGAGACGGACATGGGGGAATCCGCCAATACCACAAAGCGTGAGAGATAAACTTTATTTTAAAAATATAGTTCCGAAATTTTCAGAAAAACCTCCTTCATTCGCAGTGAATCAAATGAGGCACACAAAACATATACAACCGGAAGATCGCAAACAATGCATAATGGTCGAACACTGCGATTGTCGAAATCATGACGAATGGTCCTCGGATGATTCCCAAAATTGGACTTCTTTCAAAACGGTGTTAACATCGAGCACTAATAAACTCATCGCCGTAGTTCGAAAAAACAAACGTGGGTTAAACCTCGGTTTATAATGCATGCAGGAGCCCCGCGGAGAGCAGACGAAGTGGCGGTTCAGTTTCAAAGGCCCACACAAGTTTATGCCACAATAGCGTGCTTCCTAGCCTATTCGTAAAAAATCTGCATCGGGTTGATAAACGTCCTTTGGCCGCTCAGCCTCATTTCTCATGGCCTGACAGCAGTTGTAGCAGCTAATAATACATGCACATGATATTGCCAGCATTGGCAAGGGAGACCGGAATGGATATTTCTGTCTTAATAGCTGTCGTCAACCAGTCATATCCAGACCCAATTGGTAAAAAATTCGAGCCTCGAACTTGTAAATGTTCTGATCAGGATCCAACGCCCTAATCCTTGAGCCACGAGTTCGTTGTTTTTGTGTTTTAGGTCGGGAAATATTGACACTAGTCGTTGATGAACGTTCACGACCGCTAATGGAACTCCATTGTCCTGCTCCGCTTTTGCCATGGGCTGCTCGTGGTTCAATGCTTAGGGCGTTTGAGTCGGATCAGAACGGTTACGATTTCGAGACTCGACTGGTTCACCATTTGGGGTTGAGTATGGCTGGCTGACGACGGCTAATAATCCAGAAACGGGCATTCTAGTCACCCTTGTCTTAGCCGGCAACACTATGGGGCCTTCGTGGCATTCTCGTCTGTATTTGAGGTTTGATTCATCCTGAGACGATTACCACTGTCAGTTACAGTGGATTTAGTGGATAAGGGTCACTTGCCTGAATTAAACTCCCATCGAGGCCACCGAGTTTTTAAAAATTGGGCCAACCGCATTATGCACAATGCATGTGGCTTTTCATCAAATGCCGGAGAAATAAGATTAAGGATTAAGTTGAGGATTACTGTCAAGTTTAGGGCTAGGCGTAAGGTTTGGGTTAGGGCCAGGATTATGTTACGTGTTCAGGTTTGGGTTCGTGTTAACTGTATGGTTTGCGTTTAGGTTAGAGCTGGGGTTAAGACAGAGGTGACAATATAGTTTATGTTAGGGTTAAGACACCGAATATTCAGGCTCCCTGAAATGTATCGCAGGGCCACCCATTTTAAGTGGAAGAGGCGTTCCTATTCCCGTGTTCTCTTCAGTCCTCCTTACCGTTTAGTGTCCTTGAGAGTTTCTCTGGGCTCATGTTAATAATTACCCAAAGTTTGACGCATCCGAAAGGGACAAGAGCTAGAGACGGTGCTCACCGAACGTGTTCTGGGACACACTCGTCCCGTTGTCTTGGAGCTCACCCTCGAGCCCCGCCAGCATCCGCTCAGCGGCTAGTATTATATACAGAATAGCGTTAAAAACGCAGCCAAAGTGGACTATAATCCCCGTTTCTGGCTTGTTAAACCACATCAGCATTTTTGCCGAAGATTTTGGAATTACTCTCTCAGAATAACGTGTATATCTCCTCTCCCTCCGGTAATTGTTTCAAAGTCTTTGGACAATGGACTGCCAAGCTTTTCTTCTCCGTTGATAGGAGCACTCCTAGCTCGTGCTAGGAGGCTGGACATGGGGAAGATAAACTGTGGATAAGTACAGCTTTGGGGAACACGTTGTCCGCGTTGACTGGTACTTAACTTGACCGTTTGGTCGGCCCTATTTTGGCATCGGCTCGTGACCTGGGCCATCGTGACACTGGAGTGAGAGGCACCAGTCGTGAAGGGTGATCCATTAAAGTTCGACGGGCTCTCGTCGAGTAATCCGTGCGCCCCCTTCCCCTCGCTCTCCTGCCGCTCAGCAGGGGGCATGGAAAGTGTGCGGAGTGAGGAGAGGGAGACCAGAGGTCCTAACTGACTGGTTGTCGGTAAATTGGCTGCTCACAACGTTCAAAAATAGGTCAAGCTGAAACAGTGAAAGGATTAGGAGAGAGAGAGGTTCCTGCAGATGACTTGGGTTCCGAGGTGTCGTTTACTGCTCACGGGAAAGACGAGCGATGATTCCTTGAAGGGAAGTAGGCAGGGAAACCTACAAAGGACAAAGACCAGTAGGCAGTTCAAATCACAGAAACAATACGTTCAAATTAACCAGAATATTCGGTGGTTACATATCACTTGAGGGAACCTTAGTGGTTTCGATGGGCTACCAAGATATGTTCTAATGGGCAGGTCGACAGTCATATTTGTCATGTCCACCGCGTGCCCCAGAAGGCTGAAAACAAACGTGATGACCATGTGTGTGACTTAGTTTGAACTGATGGTAGACTTTCGCTGCATCTAACGCACTCCCTCGCCCCACCTGGGCCCGATGTCAAGACTTAGTCAAGAAGACCGGAGATGGAAGAGGGTGCAGGCGGCTGGCGCGATCGAAATCATCTCTAAGCGTACCGTCACACCTGGCTCGGATCCTATGGAGTAGGAGTGTCCTAGACGCCGCATCAAGAAGGATCCGGGGTTCTAATGAAAGGATCAAACGCGGGGTTTGTCGTTAAACAAAACTGCTAGCTGAGGATGGCTTATAAACCGAAAATGGCCATTCCACTCGATCATGTACTTCTGCCTATAACAAGGGCCGGGAACGTATGGCTCGCAAGCCAGGTGCGGCTCTTTTTAGGATTGTTAAAGAAAGTTCAGATTTTGTGATCATGGTATCATTAACAGTGAGTACTGTTGTAGGAGCCTGCCCTGCCAGCGTTGCCATGAGCACTCATCTGTTTGCTCTGTCAACGCGTCTGTTAATCAGTTAATCGATTTTGCGCATCGCTGATTACTGGTTCACACTAGACTCGCCTCGTCAAATCAGTTAATCGATTTTGCCTACCACTGATTGCTGATATGCGCCGGATTTGTTGTCAGTACCAGCAGAAACAAACTTCACACTAAGCCCATTCATTCGGCCTTCTACCTCGGCTCGAGACGGGCGCGACACTGCAGTGCTCCCTCACGGTCCTGATGGTCGAACTCAACGCCAGGCCAAGTCAACCACCTTTCTACCATCTATTCTCCTACTTGTTCTGCACAGAATAAAACCTTCTCCTACTCTGGTTCGCCACGACTTCTATCTTCTTCTTAGGAACCGGGCCTGGAAGATCGCAGTAGTAAGGGTTAAACCGGCATAGTTTAAACTCCCTTCGCGATAATAAAATAGCGTTATGTAAAAGCATAAAGCCAGATGATTCTTATGCTCACCTTCAATTGAATTCAATCTTTAAATATATTATATGCCTCTCACCGAAAATATTTCCAAATATTTGCTTTTTTGGCTCTTTGAGTCAAAAAGGTTCCCAACCTCTGGCTTATAATATGCTGATCGTTTTTAGGAGCAAAATTTGAGGCTTTAGTAGCCTAAAATTTTGTTTCTCTGACCTGACTAGGGTAGTCACACTAAACCAAACTAGACCCTTCAACTACCAACTTTTGGGGGCTTTAATGAGACCCAGACCACCAACAGTGGGAAGGCGGTGGTAAAGCCAACGCTCTACCAATTGGGCTACGAGGCTCCCCATGAGCCGGTAATTTAATCACACTGAAGTCGATTTACTCGCCCAGCCTACTGCACGAATGGAATCCACAATTTTAGGTACAGTAAGCTGATTGGCCAGACAGGATTCCCTAAGCAATCATCTAGTATCCACCGTAATGACTATCAGGCACACTTAATTGGGGATTTGGGAAATTTGAATAATTCATTTTGCCCAGTTTTGAAAAATTCGGTGACCTCGATGGGATCATAATCCCCAATCGTATGTGCAAGGCTCTAGTGTGGCCAACACTCTAGCCAATTAAGCTACGAGCACCCGCAGCAATGTATCTTCAGGCGTGATCTCGTTAGCAATCAATCTAGCATCTACCAGATGGCCACCAGGTGCACTTAATCTATTGGCGTATCGCAGGGGGTTAAGTGAGTTAAACCCAGCAACTCCGGTCTTCAGACCATGGTTACTTAGTGCAGAGGAGAAGTCCGTAAAGGCCAGAGTAGAGTGAAGAATGTATTGTGCACACAAGGGAGAGGAGAATAGATAAGAGTATATTGACTCGGGATAGCTCACGACCAGCAGGAGAGCCAGCCGCGATCCAAGTGCGGTTTTCAGCAGCAGGCAGCTGCTAGAATGGCATTGTCTGGTTGCCTCAAAGGCTATTGGCCGGAAAGACTGCATCGACCAATGCGTGCATGCGTCCTATTCGCCACCGAGAGAGGCTAGCCTTTGAGGGACCTGATTGGTTGTTGCTGAGGTCACCTAAGTGCAGAAGTACTCGTTAGCGGCAGTGAGGCTTCGGACATGCTCGCCTATGTGGAGTGAGTCGCCACAGGCATTTTAATAGATTTGAAAAATTTACTGGACCGAATTGTGGGGCCTTCTAACTCATGCGCTTACAGCCTTTCCTTTTACTGTCGAGGCTGCCAAGTTTTTGCACAAGTAGTCCAAACAGCCAGTTATTTGTACAATTATTGGTCAATTATTCCCGGGTGGAGATTCTACCAATCTATGAAAATAAATTCCATTGAAGCGTCTTCCCGTTTGTACTACTCATAACTCGTCAACTGCTCCGATTGTATAGTCTAAGGCATCCATTTAAGAAATGGTTCACGTCGAGTAAAACTACAGCAAAAAATAATTTAATTGGCAATTAACTGTTAAGAAATAACAATTTGTTTTTAAAAATCTGCAAAATTGGCCACGGGAACAAGTAAATCCTGTCTAACACATTAAGCTATTTCCTAACCTTGACTATTACAATTAGATCTCTTGGGGCTTAGCACAAGGCCAGTGATGACACGGAGGATGCGTCTTCTCGTATCCGCGTGAAATATTGAAAGTGCAAAAAATTGTATTGAAAGCACAGGGTTGATTTATGGGATACAGTACAGAAGCCCATAAAAACAAATAACCAAACAAACACAGTTTAAAGACTTTTTCACCATTGTCAGGTTAAATACTTTGCAATGATTCACATGACACTGAAAATTCCCACTGGGTCACTGCTTAATGGTGAATAACTTCCTTCAAAATAAGACACCGAGTAATGGCTCAGCGTGCTTCGTTTGTGCATTCTTGGGAATGTGGTTGGCCAGGATACAGCCTTTTTCATCACTTGAGTGGACAGATTTCATAAATGATGGTTTGTACAAGGTCAAACAGAAAGAATTACAGTCATCTTAATACTTGCTGTATAATTGACAAGCGCTAGACTTTTGTTTTGCTAAGTAATTGCCTTCTCTCTAGTGATGGTGCGGATTACTGAACTTCAGAGCGTCCTTTCATCATTAAGGTTGCGTTTTCTGTTTTGTGCTTTCGTACTTCATCCACTGAAAAGACGTTTTCTGGATGGTCAATGCTAGCAAGTAAGCACTGAGAAGCTTTTGTGTAGGCTCTGCTAGCAGCTTGGAAAAAATATTGCCACAGCTCTGTCTCAGAAGGCCCTGCATTTCCGCAAACGAAGTTTCACGGCGTATATACGCTCGATCAAATAAAAACTTCCATCAGCAAGATCTTGCGTCTAAGATTTTATGCCGGAGGATACTTTTGGCAGGTGAATGGTCACACAGTTCATCAAGTTTTTGAAGTAAGACTGCGTTAGAAACTAAAAACACTCGCTAGCGCATTCATTTCACTGACCCATATTTGTGCAGTAGGTGATCAAACTTCAGAAACATGGAGACTGATCTCCAAGCGATGTCTGCTTTTCGACGCTGGGCAATTTACACATTCTCCTAACGTGCTACGTAAAAGACCAGTTTCCATACTGTCCAGTTACTTTCTTAGCGAAAATCGACATTTATGTGAGGGAACCAACGGTACTTCATGTTCCAATAATTCCCCATGTTAAAGACTACTATAGATTTCGTCGTATTTCTTCGGTAGATGAGGCATTAATAAAAATGGGAAAGGATGTAGCAAATGACATGCATCACTCTGGAAGGTGTTTGTTGCCAGTCCGCATAAATTAGATGGAATAAAACATAAAAGAGCACGCTATTTCGTTTCTCATTTAAAAGCGCTTATTCACAAATACATGCAAGATTATGTCTTAAACTGACACATACCGTAAGCTGTGGGAAAAAGCACACCCAAGACCCCAGTGTCTACGTAAAAGCTCTTAATGGTTCTTTTGCGTTGCATATTTCGGTAATTCGGAACTATAAAAACTTACCTTTCGGGCAGCCAAACTTAAACCCTTAAATTACAATGACATCAACTGATTTCACTTTCACCAACAGGCATTCACTTTACAGAAAATGACATACATATGATTCCGAATGATCAAAAATATGTGAGACCCAGGTAACTGAATAGAAGACGGAAAGGCGTTCACTGGGGCTAGTTGTTTTGTTTATCCGTTTTTCGCACTCTCGCACGAGTCCATCGTTAAGGAATAAAGGATTTTACGGCTCACTGCATCTCTGCCGGGTGTGACATTCACAAAACGCCTGCTAAGCAGACGTCAGACCGATATGTCTATTAATAGGGTCCTCGCATGAGTGGATGCTTTATGCAACAGGCGTGCAATCCCTTCGTCTCACTCATCCAGCATTCTCACGCTCTCGAAGTCAAAGCCATGCCCTGGTGGTAACGTGCTCATACAGTCTTGTGAGAATCCGGTTGCTACCTTCGTCATGTACCGGATAAACTGTCTTTGTGGTCGAGCCAATTATGTTGAGAAACCATCGGTGGCCTCAGTATGATTGGAGCCCACGCCAGCTAGGGAAAGGCTTTTGTACAATCAATGCTCTAACCAATTGAACTGCAAGGTCCCTGTCGGGAGTCGTGAGATCAATCACAGTTGGGTCACTTAAGACTACCATTAGCACTTCTTGCCCTGAAATGTAGACAAAGGCCATCCACATAACATGCGATCCCTGTTCTAGTTCTCTGCCACGGGAGCTGTAAAGCGGGAGAGAGCTCTAAACTCGATGTAAGCGACACCGAGTTATCCAGCCAAGCCCTCACGGTGGCCTAGTAACACTGCATCAGGCGGGTAGCCAGGTGAATGACGGGTCTGGGGCGCGATAGCGATCGCTATGATGCCGACCCCCTCGGGGGCCATGACACGGGACCCTCATCTTTTTGCAGGCGACACCGAGCGGCAAGTGCGGCCCCGCAGAGTGTCAACGTCGCGCTCGACCCACCCCCCGCTCCCCACCCCCCTACCACCACCTTTGGGACCCCAACCGCCCTCGAACGGAAATGCAGCGTCCGCTGCCGCCCTCAGGTCGTTCTTCCAAAAAACAGCTTGCCATCCTCATTAAAGATTAATGCAATGCGAAGTGGGGCGGTTACAAGGGTGTCAGACACGTTTAGATTTCAAAGTTAACCCTTTCGGACGGCGTCGGTGGGGCCCGCTGGGTGTTGGGCAGAGAGGGGGGGGGGCTAATTTTGGGATCCTCGCCCGCCCCCCTCCCTCCACCCAGGTGACAAATGGGAGGCCAACCATTCGACATTCCAATTTTCGTCCACCCTACTGATAAACTTTGGCGGAACATTCGACCAGTGAAATAAAACTGTGGTGGGTATCTGAGGCCTTCTGCGGAACGCAAGCCCCTCCCCCCCCCTTTCCCCCGGCATTTGACGAACATTCAAGCCGGATTTAGGCGAACGGAAAGCCCAGGGTCGAGGAAGCATGGGGGTCGCAAGGGCTTGCTGGCTAATTTGTGCCAACTGTATTGGCACACACGGTAAATGCACCGGGTTATCACAGCAAGGGAGGGGAGAAGGCTTGCATAGCACCTAAGCGATAATGTCGTAAAGGCCAGTTTAAGAAGCAGCCACTGCGACCTAGCTCTAAGTGAGTGAATGCAGGTGTTTTACCGATCTAGTCAAGGAACAGTTAAGTTTCGCTTAGTCTTTAGAAGGTTGACTTTCCTCGACAAGTGACCGCATTCCAAGCCACTGCTCATAGAGCGTCCGATTTATTATAGCGAGAGAGAGAGAGAGCTAAGCTTTATTTTGAAGATACACTTCCAAAATTTTCAGCAAAGGTAGGCGAAGAAACCACAGAACACCGGGGAATCACAAGTGATGCGTAATGGCTAAAGACTGCTATTTTTGGCATCGTGGAGAAATGTCCTTGAATGAATCGTGTTGTAGATCGAGTAAACAACGTGAGGGATACAAAATCTGTCTATGATGGGCACAATATGCCAACCGATAGAACATCTACATACGGATAGAGGTCTGGAAGAAATGGCGGCTTGGTTTCCAAAACTCGCGCAAGCAGGTATGACATGCTACTTTGGTTTACCGTGCACCCTTCGACTGTTTGGTTGAAAATATTTCTGTCACACGAAGGTTCCAGCAAAATACCAATAAATGGGCAACATTAGTTTCAGTGGTGCACCTCATATACTCCTAGTCCTAGTATTTTTTCCCACGGAAACGGTGGTTAAAAGGGGTGTTGGGGTGGGAAATTAAGACAAGTCGTGCAATATGCTTTAGTAACTGCTATATGCCTTTTATTTTATTGCATTCAGAAAAGTTGTAGATTTACATCTGAAGCTTTTCCAAATCTGTAATATTGTTTTACGTATTGTGGAAAACTTGATTACAAAAAGGCAGGTTTCTTGAAATTCCTGAAAAATATAAATGAGGATTAGGAAGTCGTCTACCTCAACTTACCTGAGGTATAGTCCGCGGCAAGGAGCGCAGCACACACTTTCAATTTACACGCGGAACAATTTACCCCCAGTGTTCGTGGGAAAAAATTCAACTAAACTTTCCACTTACTGTTACTAATTTTCCCCACTGCATATCCTCCTCAAACCCCCCCCCCTATCACCACCGCTTCCGTAGGACAAAATGCTGGAATTAGGGGTATGTGAAGCACACTAATTAAACTACCTTTGCCCAATCAAGTAGTTTTTTAATATATTTGCTTTGCCGGCCTTTAAGCAAATGCGTTCAATCTGAACACATGTCGTTTATTTCTCGCGTACGCCTAACCCGAAGGTAACATTGGTAAATGTATTTTGAAAGGTTTTGAATTATGCTAGATTTCAGTCCTGTGGTATGATGTTTTCTGGTTCGTAACCATTGCACCCCTCGAGTGAGAGGAAAGTTTGATCTTTGACTCTTTCTTCCCCTGACTCTGTTGTTGCATCCATGATCCGAGTCTGAGACTACATTGATGGAAGAAAGCTTGAAAACACAGAAAGTTGTCGAAAAATTGCAGGAATTTGAAAAACGATCTGAAAAAAATTGTAATCCCATACCTGAAATATGCATGAAGATATTTGACGCGGGGAAAGTTTTTTTGCTAGGAAGAAAGTGGTATGGTTATGATTTCACTCGACGAGTTTATGTACATTTATTGGCCTAATTTATAGCTATTTTTCCCTTCTGTAGAACATGGATATGCTATAAAAACTTCGATATTTCTAAACGAAAAATCAGTATTTTTTTACATTTTTTAAGTTATGAATTAACTTGCAGCTTTTCATCATCATTTCAAATTTTTCGTGCACGCGTTAAGTCATATTGCGAGTGATTATCAGTCTATCGCAAAGTACCATCTACGTGGACATTGGTTTTACCTCTCTTAGCTACATGGCCAAATCATTTCTCCCCAAAAGTCCTTTTTTAAACATTTAAGCGCCCATTACAGACAGAAAGACATTGCTAGCAAACACAAGTGAGACTGAACTGTCCATTGCTGGCTTATTAGCCGTCCTCGGGCAGTCATAGCCAACCCTTGTCTTGGCGATAATGTTTTCCTGCCTATCATATACACTAGCCGTTGAGTGGCTGCTGACGGAGCTGCAGAGTGAGTCTCAAGGCACAGCAGGACGATCGATGAGCGCCCATCTACCATTTTACCGTGTACTTTACCCATAGGGACGCATGTAAGGACCAAGGCAGGCGGATCCTCATTGCCGAAGCGACACCGGTTTCGGGCTTGATGTAGCCGCCAGTCTGCGAAAACAGCATGACGGAGCGTGTGGCTACGGACGAGGTTCTAACAAACAGAAAGGGCTCCCGGTGCAATCCCAGCCTCAAGAAATGCCCACGGGGCTCAAACGATAGCACTCCTAAACCACGAGTACATGGCGGAGTCGCAGTGAGCCCTACTCACAGCTGACTTCCTAGTCGGAACCCCTTCACAGCTCTTGGTCAGGAGGACTAAACCGATGTGTGAACAACAGCTCCGAGGGCTGTGCAGACGGGATTTTCGTCCCCTCCCCCTTCGCTCGCGATTTCCAAGAGCTAGAACAACACTCCACTAGCGGGCGGAAGAGTTTCAAAGTAATTACTATGGGTGTGAGGCGATCTCGACAAGCACTGAACATGCGGGTCCAGTTGTTTGGGTACCCAACCTTGTCGTCCCATCATATCTAGTCACTAGGAGAACAACATACTCAGAGGCTTCACCATCAACGGTGACAACAACGGCGCCGTCAACAGACACAAAATTTGCGATATGAGCCGAAATACGAGTCCCATGAAGAAATTGAGAAGTAGCAGACACTTACCTGGCGTTTTGAATTCATATTCGAATTCATGCTCAGAGGCATCATCAGATATACTAGTAACGAATATAAAAGGTGTTGCAGTAGTTATATGGGTGCAGCCGCTATACTACCACATGCCTATGACAAATAACATTTTCCCTCTTCATGAACAATAGTGCGATACTTGCTTCTCTTCCTATTTTTTCCTGCAAGTTACATATAAGACCCGATGTTGTTGCTGTTGTGGTCCGTTACGCTTTAAGAGGTTTAGATAGGAGTTGCCGTGCGTACGCATATGCATTTCTTGATTACTCCTCAGCCTTTAATACTATCACATGCCATCTCCTCCTTGCTAAAACCTCTGCATGCGGCTCTCCCGGCTGGGCTCTCTCTTAGCTTATGGACTATTTCACTTGCTGCAGTCAATTCCTCTGATGTGACAAGTGGTAATACATAGCCCTTCACAACATCGGTAGAGACCTTCAAGAGTCTATCTTATTCCCTCTCCTCTTCCCCCCCCCCCACTGACGACCTCCGATCGTCATATTAATGCTTTTATGTAAAATTTGCTTGGTTGTTTGTCATCCTTTCAAAAGTCAGACCCAGCTCCAGGTCGTGAAAGGTGGCCTGGAGCAGGTCTCAATATGGTCATTAGCCAATTGTCTGCTATAAAATAATCAGAAGTCAGCCCAGTGCGTTTTGTGACTGCGACCCTCTCCCAGCCCTGTATCATTCGACATCCTCTCCAACGAAGTATCTTCTTTCCGTTACCTTGAAGACACTCTGAAATCTTATCTTTCATTTTCTCTTCATATTGAAACCTTCCTCATTTAAGTTTGTAAACTCTTACATAATATCTCGGTTATGTTCACATCACACAAATTAAGCCCTAATCTGGCGATTTATAGATGCCTGCATTCTCGCCCCCATACCCAACTGCTCTCCGATTATTTTTCCAGTCTTGCTTAAAAAGACTTGTTCATATTTGAACGTATCCATCGAGTGCTCTATTCGGCTGCCGGCGTTTCCCTATTTCTCTCTTAATGGCCGGTGCTCACTGAAATCGCATATCCCTTTTATATCTAAAATAAAGGCCAACAAAAAGATCTATTTTTATGACTTGGTACTTGGAAGATTGAAGGTAGGACCGAAATATAACCACCGCTCCCTTATCCCAGAAAAATTTATGCTTGCATAGTTGTAATCTGCTTTTACTGGGCAGGATTCTGTATTTTCTGATAGACTGAAAGGCACAATGGGACTATTACCACGATCGGTGAGCGTCTCGCTATTATCGTTAACACACCCGCTCGCAACCGACTGGACAATGGGCACGTGGTTGAATGGTTAGGGAGGGGCACTTCTAAGCACCAGGTTGCTGACTCGAGCCTCGGGAGTTTTAACTCCTGGGACTGGCTGATGATAGCTACTAAGCCGGAAATGTCATGTCAGTCTCGCTTGTCTTTGACGGTAATGCCACTTTTCGTCTGAACTTATGTATAATTTTGGCATTGCCCACTCCATTTATTTGGCAGGTGGCCGCCTACAAATTAACGCCAAAGGTGAATTAAAAGTTATAACCATGTGAGGCAGCGTAATAGGCGAGGAGGGGTACTTTGATGGGCATAGTAAAAAAATTCATTCATTGGTGCTCCTAGAAACACCTATCAATTATTTTTTTGGGGGATTGGCAGATTTGAGTAATTCAACTGACCCAATTCGAACCCGCATCAGCAGGGAAGGTTTTAGTACAACCAACGGTCTACCAATTGAGCTACAAAAGAACGCTAGAAGCCTTGAATTTTATTACACCTTGGTCGATTTACCCGTTCAGTCTACTGTACGTATGGAATCCACCAATACGGATACAGTAAGTTGACTGGCCAAGCAGGATCTCCTGAGCAATAATCTAAAATCCGCCAGAATGACTACTAGATATGCATCATTATTAGACAGGGGAAGAAGGTTGACAGACTTGAATAATTAAGTTGACCCAATTATGAAAAATACGTATTCTCGGTTGGGCTGGGTATTCATCTGGGGGATTCTCGATTTATTACATAGAAGTTTCTGTTTGAGCGGTCAGATTGCTGTACCAGAATTGATGGATTCCATATACTGAAGAAGCCTGGCTGGATACCTTGATCCAAAGGTGATCGAACCCAGAGTTGCCGATGGAACCTCGTAGTTCCGGTGGTTAAAGAGTTGAATATACTGAAGTCTCGCTCGTGGTGTCGTGATCCCACCGAAACCACCGAGCTCGTCATAATGGGGTCAGATGAACGAAATTTGATCAAAGCGAGGTATTTTAGGCGGGAACGGTTTAATACTTAAAGGATGCAGGCTTCAGTAGGTGAGGCACACTTTAATATGGGATGCAGTAGTCGCCGATTATTATGCCCACGGTTAATTAGCCCAGCCGCGTTTTAAGCCCAAATCAGCTTGGGACGAAATTTAACACAACAAGATCCGCCGGCTAATAAGCCCAGTCGCCGGCTACAAAGCTCATTTTGTCAACAGGAAAGAGTGAGATTCTCATCTCTCTGCGTGCGCAACGCGGTCTACAGGCATCAGATTTCACAAAATTCGACGACTTTTGGTGCCTGGAGAAGGACATCAAAGAGCGCTTGCGAGTGAAGTTTCGTCCAAAACAATTTACACTAGACCGCTTTTTTTAAACGTGTCGCAAATCATTGTTTTGTTTTTTTTTATTGCGTAAAATACAGACAAACAGCATTATTTTCTTGTACATAAACAAACTCTACATATACTACAGTACGTATGTAATGTATAGTGCCTAGCCTGCGTTTGCTAATAAAGAACTAGGACTCTCCGGCTAGTGCGCTCGCCGGTTACTAAGCCAAATTTGGTGTGGGCCCGAGGTGGGCTTAATAACCGGCGTCTACTGTAGTATCACGGGGGATTGGGTCTGTTG
This sequence comes from Ligula intestinalis, assembly GCA_036362985.1. Lineage (NCBI taxonomy): Eukaryota > Metazoa > Platyhelminthes > Cestoda > Diphyllobothriidea > Diphyllobothriidae > Ligula > Ligula intestinalis. Next base: position 25,149,509 of record JAYGXS010000008.1, read on the forward strand.
ATATTGTTCTCATAGGCACTTCAACCAACATCGAACAAGGACATCGGAAGGCTGCTGAGAGGATAAAGTGCCGCATGGGGAGTTTTGTTCGGCTGCGGTGGTTATATTACAGTTTACCCAAAAGAAGTATAAAGCTGAAAACAAAAGAAGTCTCAGCTTCCGGAGAAACTGATGTAGCAAATCTATTGCTTCCGGAATAATGGTTCCGATTTGCGATCCCATCTGTCCACGTGTTCGACAGCTCACCCGCTGAGCAGCTGTGGTGGCAGCATCCGCCACGCACGTGAAACAGTTTTATGCTCTGCATTAAGGGAGAGAGTGGGGGTGGGATAGTCGGAAAGCCGAGGGTTATAAAAAATGAACAGCCGAATAATTGCCGCGGCTGATAGGAGTCCTCAGATATAACCGCCGAACATGAAACAAACCACATTCGTGGTCACCGACCGTCCTCTGACTGAGGAGGGTTTATCAATCAGCCACAGCCTTTTATATGCATCGAGAGCCCAGAAGATGCTTCCCCGGATTCTTTTGCAAAGTGCTTGGAGGTTGCCAGTATCATCGCACCGTAGTCGGTACAGGCACTTTATCCAGAGGATGTGTTGTTTTAAAGGCCGCTGTATCTAGATCCTTGCTTCTAAGCAATTTTAAACCACGGATAGTCCAGACCTCGTGGTTACAAGTGTTTGTCCAAGAGTTTGCTTAAACGGAGTCGTTATGAAGTCGTCCATGTTCATCTGTCTAAAGTACTAACGGCTGCTGTCAGGGCCCGAGAAATAAGCCCCAAACCAGAGCTAGACGAGGGAGTTCTGTTAGCGATCTGTGAACGTCCATCAACCAGTGTCAGTATCTTCCAATCTGAACCGGCAAAACGACGAGTCCGTGGTCCAATGCGTTAGAGTGTCGGAACTTGCCGCACTGACTCTGCTTTCGCCTTGCCAGGGCTTACACCCGTGCGTGTTATCGACCAGCTCGCCACTTCATACGTGCATACACTCACAGGCAATCGATAATTCCGCCTCGTCTGATTGGCGGCAGACGATTGATTACTCATCAACGGCCCGACAGGCAAGGCCTGACTGCAGCAAGCACACAACATCGCAGACACATCTGCAGAGCAGATTTATTGGTGGTTGGTGCACTACACAGCCTCTGTACTGTCTATTTTGCGGCCGTAAACTTTTGTCCACCAACACCGTCTTCCTTGACTTGTGATTTGGGGGAACCTTCTGTTTCTCGACCCTACTAGCTGCGACAAGAACGTTAGAGTTATGATAAGACAGTTGCGGGTTCGAGCCTTGAATGAGCTGTTGTTACCTCGACAGCTCCAGGAGATGCTCCCCGAGTTTGGAGGTTGTCATTGTCTACGCATCCTATTCAGTACAACTGCGTTATTCAGAGAACGTGACCTCACAAAGGTTGCTGTTTCTAGATTCTTGGTTCTAAATAATTTGGAACCACGGGCAGTTCAGGCCCTGGGTTTACAAGAATTCGTCCGAAAGTACGTTTAACTGGAGTCGTTATGAAGTCGGCACTATTCTTTTGCCTAAACTGCTAGTTCGAAAGTGAGCCCCAAGGCAAAACGAGAGGAGTGAGTTTCGTTAGCGATCGGTGAACGTTCATCATCGAATGTTAATATCGGGGCAAATGTTCGCATTCCAGGAACGTGTATATTTTAAGAAGAAGAAGAAGAAGAAGAAGACGACGACGAAGAAGGTTTATCGAACACCAGAATCATTATTTTATTTGTCTGAGCTTTCGGGCTCCTGCAGGAGTCCATCGTCAGAAATGGGAAAACAGCAACAAATGAGATGGCTAGTTCTGGCGTGTGCACAAAACAACTAAAATTTGAACGTGTAGAAAATCAATAATTGTGAGGTTCGGCCGTCGGCTCGCTACTGCGGACTATGTCAGTGTGTGCTAGTGAGCAAGATCGGCGTGTTTGGTGGGAATATTTACAAGCTCGTGGCCCTATGATTAGAGCGTTGAATTTCAGGTGAATAGGTCGCAGGTCCGAGCCTCGGATAGGGCACTAATTGCGATTGGGTATGACTGGCTGCTGACGGCTAATGAACCAGGAATGGTCATTTTAATCTCCCCTGACTTTGTTCGTCTGCCAAACCTTGCTAAATTAATTCTTTCCAATCGAAAACGTATGTCAGAATTTTGGTTAATATTTAGCGACTTTGGCCACTTCCTGAATAATGAAAAACAGTAGGGTAAACTGACTCTACGTGATTGACGTGCAGAAGATCAGGCAGATAACAGCTGCAAATGCCTCTGATGAGAGTTTCAAGCGAAAGTCCGAAACGCCATGTTCCAGCGATCGCAGATACTTCTTTTTAAATGCTTGCACGACATCGCCTGTTCGCTCTTCTCAATGACTCCGAGTGGTTGAGGGTCGGGCAGAGGACCAGGCTGACTGCGGCCAAAACAATGGGGGCCGGTGTTCGGGGCACACTCTTTGTTTGGGCTGGGAGGTGCGAGCTGGTAGTCAAGAGCAGCGGGGGCAGTGTTTGTCGAGGCCAAGGGTTGTGTTTGCGGTGTACTGTTGGGGGCATGTTTGTGGATTGAACCCCCTGGGGCTCGGCTCTGGACATCCTAAAGTTCTGCAAAGTTTTGCGGGAGGACGGTGAGATGGGGGGTGGAGGCTGCAGCCATAGGCAGGTGGACACGTTGGCACCCTGTTGCGGACCAGGGGAGGAAGTTATTCGCCCAACACAAGGCCCCGTACTCAGCCTCTACAAATACCAAAACTCCACTGTTTGACTGGCCTTTGAACTCTTCCTGCTCCTGGTCCTCCCACTCAATATTTTGGCTAGGAGGATAAAACTAGTAAGTTCTTTGAGATTTCGCAAAAAGGACCTTCTTGAAATCCCCGTGGTGGAACGAAATACTAGAGCCGGCGACTGTATACCCACCCTCTCCATGCGAACTTCTGCTTCTATTCAAGTTTAAGATAAATTGCAATCTGCATTGCATAGTTGGCGGAAACTATATGAGTCAGATTAAAACACACTGGGTATTAATTCATCGAACTCCTAACACATATATCAAGTAAAACCCCAGACCCCCTAGTTAACAGCTCCCCATATTTTATCGTTTACTTGTGTCAGGAGGAAAGTTAAACAATTTTCAATATATTATAAATGCGTTACCTGTGAAGATAGCAAGATTATTTAACAGATTTTCATAACATTAAACAAAACTGTTACTATAAATAGTCGGGCTGAATCGGTAAGTTATGTCTGATTCGAAGACTTTATTTCGTGTTTGCTCGATGTCTCCTGACGGGTTTTTAAACAATCAGTATGATCAAGACTTAAAATCGCAATTTTTTTTTACACATCTGAGCAAACAAACGAAATCAAAGAACTGGACTGAAGACCCGAAAATTATTTAAAACTTGCATGGACTGTAATCGATCAACTTATGCAATAGGAGTCATTTCACTTCTGTTATAAGAATAAACTTGTTTATTGGTACCCGGAACTTTTACGACGGTTTATCAACGGCTCGCTATCGCTTTGTAACATGGATAACGCATACTGATTACATATCAGGTGGGTGGTTTACAAAAAATCGATATGGAAACAGCCAAGTTATCATTCATGGTGGGAAATGGTCTAATCGATGGCAAATTGTCACTTAAATAACAAGGAAACAAGCGCGATAACGCACACACAAATGTGTAAGCCAAAGCATTAGGAAGCAGCACGACAAGTCCGGGTCTATCACACAATCGAACCTTTGCCTCCATATGTAGGCTAACTTCAAACAACGCGGTGTCTGACCTGGTCCTGAACGAGCAAGGACTCGGATGGCTCGTTTTTTAGCAGCATGTCATCCGCTGGCGTTTGTTTTCAGCCATTAAGCAAAAGTGCTAACTGACCCGACTTTCAGTTGGCGCTGATTTCGTCCGATACCCCCGGATCCTCAAACACGCGGGAATGAATAATCTCGTGTTGATATGGTGTACCCAAATGTTTGTTAAAGCCGACGATAATAAATAGAGTAACCGAGGGGTGAGAAGCCATCCACAGGAAAACGAATTCGTGGCTCATTGGTTAGAGCGTTTAACTTGAAGAATATGTTCTGTGGGATATAACATAACTGTAAGTAGTGAATTTTCTAGTTTGGTGCCGCAGTTCGTCTTCGGACTAACAGGAAATGTGCAACGAACAACTAAAATTTCAAATATGCGGAAAAATGAATCGTTATATGGGGTGAGACCTGATTGGTAGGTGTGGCCTCAGTCAGTCTGTGTCCTGCCACCTTCCTCTCTTCCACTGTTCTTTGAAGTGTTCATTTTTGCTGAAAATTTAGGTTTGTAAATTCCTCAATATAGCATTCTTATTCTTCTTCTTCTTCTTCTTCTTCTTCTTCTTCTTCATAAATACCATCTTATTGTATGTGCCGGTTGATGCATGATGCATGGCTTCAAGGAATTCTACGCTATTTTTGGAGGGGCAAACTCCGACGATGCGTGTTTTATCCCATACAAAAGTGTGTCCAGTGTCGAGGCAATGCATAGCCACTTCGGCCAAATTATTACCTCTCTTCACGGTCAGTTGGTGCTCGTGGATGCGTGTTAAGACGGATCTTCCTGTTTGGTCACAATATACAGTGTCACAATCTCCGCATGAGATTGTCTAGATGACTACTTTCTTATTAAGGTAGCCAACCCTATCCTTAGGGTGTGCAAAATAGGTGCGTAATGTAGCCATCGGTATGTGCGCCACTTTTACTTGGTGTTTCCACAAGCGCCTTTCAACGAGTTCAGACTCATTCCTCATATAAGGAAGGATTCGCCATGTATTCGTTTTGGGCGCTTGAGTGGAACCATCTGGTTCCATTTTGTTGCGTTGTTGCTGTTTCATCCATCGGGGTAACCATTTCGGAAAAACAAATCAAATAGATAATTGAGCTCCATTCAGTAGGTTTCGTCGTCAGAGCAGTGTATCTTTGCTCGGCGTAGCAGACTGTTGACGGCACTCCTTTTATGAGAGACGGGGTTGTTGCTTTCATAGTTAAGAATAACTTCCGCATCTGTTTCTTTGCGGTAAGCGGATGTCTGTAATGTTCCGTCAGTATTTCGCTGCACGAGAACTCCCATAAATGGGCGTTTGTTATTAACTTCCGTCTCGAGCGTGAATTGAATGCCTGGAATAGTTGAGTTGATGGCATTTAGAACAATAAGAATCGGTCCTTTTTAACGACAACAAATGTGTCGTCTACATATCGTACCCATAACTCAATGTTAATCGATGGAAGGCCCGTTGATTCTAGCTTCTGCATTGTTATTTCGGCAAGGAATCCGGATGTGGTTGACTCCATTGGAGCTACTTTTAATTGTTGATAGTATTGATGATCAAATGAAAAAAATAGTTTCTAGGCAAAGGTCTACAAGTTCAAGCAAGATACCTGCAGGAACCTTCGTTTCATAGGTCCTCAGGGCTTCCTCTGTGCATTGCCTTGCTACATCAAGTGGTATGGAGGTGAACAGGGAAACGACGTCAAAGGAGACCATTATCTCATCATCGGAGACCATGATTCCTCTTAGTTTCTGCAGAAACTTGGTAGAGTTCTGAATGGAAGTTTCGCAGTCCTTCGTAAGTAGGTGGAGTTGCACGTTTACTGTTAGTTCGAAGACGAGCTGGGGCACCAGACTCAAAATTTCACTAATTTAAGTTAAGTTATATTCCAAAAAACATCTTCCTCTTAAAATTAAAATTTATTAAGTGTGTGTTTTCCAATTTATAAGAGCATTGAAATTCTAATAAAAAGATCGTGGGTTCAAACCTCGGGCAGTGCATCACTTGAGACCGGGTATGATTGGTTAATTAGGGCTAATAAGACAGAAATTGTCATTCCAGTCTTCCCTTTATTTTTTGGTAGTGTTTATTGACTCGCTCTTCCGTAATGACTAATCTACTGGCCTTAATGGAGTTCTGTTTGGTGCACTACCATATTTTACGGAGGAGTAAAGCTTGATATGTGTCTCGAATGAATGATAAGGTTCGCGAACCAGGTATTTGCATGGATGAGGAAGAAGGCGGGTCAATCGATTTATTGTTCTGAGCTTTCGAACACTCACAGGTGTCCATCTTCAGAGAGTTTGGATACCCAAACTCGTTTGTCAAACACAGCAGACGCCGCGTGAACAGACGACGGCCAGTAAAAAAGCAGCCCGAAGTCTGGAAAGCTATCCCCTACATAAAAGACGTCTCCAAAGCAGTCTCACGACTGTTACAGCCTGCTGGCATAGACATAGCCCATCGACCTCATGCGAAAATACGCCACCAGGTGCTGCAACCCAAAGACCGACTGTCTCCTACAGAAACCTCTGCAGTCGTCTACAAGATACTTTGCAATGAGGGAGACTGCAATTACGTTGGGGAAACAGGCCGCAAATTGCAAACTCGCCTAAAGGAGCACAAACGAGCGGCCCAGAGACTGGACCCAAACTCGCAACTGGCAGTACACATCGCAAAAACTGACCATGACTTCGATCTGCAAGGAGCGACCATCGTAGGCCGAGGAACCTCAAAATCCGAAAACCTGACGCTCGAGGCATGGTACTCAGATGCCACCTCGGTCAACAGGCATCTAGACCTGCCAGCGGCCTACAAAGTCTTGCACCATTACGTGGGAAAGAGCCGGAACGAAGCCAAATCAAACGTAAGAATGGCAAGCGAACAGGACCCCACAACGAACCGGCCGGAAGAGGAGGCAGTGTTACCAGGGCCCTCTACCGGGTGACAAGGCGTCACACTAATTGCTGTTCATGACCCCCTGCTCCACTGACAGCTAATTAGTGAACACCACTATAATTGTCTCTCCGACCGCTCCGATCCCACTGAAAGCTAATTGCCCTCCTCCCCCACCGTTTTTCGATTGCTGTTTCTAACCCTTTGACAACCTGACGATTTCTGACAATTGATTGGCCTATGGCCACGATAATTACCCTCTTTTTGGTTGCTTTCTCATCTCTGAAGATGGACACCTGTAAGTGTTCGAAAGCTCAGAACAATCAATCAAGTGATCTGGTGCCCGACTCACCTTCTTTCTCATCCTTGATATGTCTAAACGCCTAGGCCTTGTTTCGATAAAACCTAGCCACCCGATATACATCTTCATTCTTACGTTACCATACCTTTTCTCGTTTTATATCACCTTATAAGTGATCTTTATTCCTAAACGAAGCTGTGTGTTCCAAACTGTGACCTTTCTATGCTAAAATTTTGCATTTATTACTCGGTATTCATGTTATGAAGTCGCGAGGAGTAGTCGATGTATAGTCACGAATCCTCTTGTAGTCAGTGAAGCCAGCTCTTTCTTAACTATATCGTGAAATTCCTGGCACTCCGCGAAATCCAAATAAAGGCGAGATAAATGGGGCCCCTGCAGATTCTGTTGGTCCAGAGATAACTCACCCCGATTTTTTACGCTTCGCTGAAGTAAGGAATGGATATGAACTTTCCGTATCGTCCTGGAGATGTAGGCTAGAGCACACAGGCTAGCGAAACGTCAATTCCGTAATTACTTGTATTTTTTCCCAATTTCCTCCCAAGGTGCCAAGCCAGATATCTAGATACCAGTACGAAACTTGTATCGCTTCGCAAGTAATAGTCGAAAGCCCGAAAACTGACTGTGTTCATATCTTATAGAGCTGTTTATATGCTATTCGATATAAAGATCATGGATTAACAGATTTAATGACAATAAAATGGCCAAAAATACCTCGTGGCGCATAAAACAACACAAACCACTATAGGAAAATATACGAGTTCCAGGCAGCAGTTCAGAAGAAGAAGATGTGATCACTGGAACAAGGACTTTATTTTCCTGACGTTTCAGATTCCCTCGGGAATCCTTAATCATAGGTAATCGAAGAACAGTCTGAAACATGCGCAGACCTTATCTGTGACCCAATTGGTCACAAACGCAGCTGCGTACGGGCGCTTTACCGGCGTGTTGAGACGCATTGCAGCGAAGCGGAAGACAACATCTTCGACTGGTACAGAGAGCGAATGGATACCCGCGCAACTTTGTCAACAAATGCATTCGCAAACGAGAGAAGAAGCCACATCCACCTGACCCAAAAGTTTGGCGAGCTCTTCCGTATGTGAGGAATGTATCGGAAGCGGTCAGCCGACTACTCACCCTGCTTGGAATAGGAGTTGCGCACAGGCCAGAAGCAACCATCAGGCGCCAGGTCATGAGGCCGAAAGACCCACTGCCACGGCAGGAAACGGCTGGAGTCGTTTACCGGATCTAGTGCAGTTGTGGACAAAACAACTACGTCGGAAAAAACCGGGAGATTAATCCGGACGCGAATGGCCAAACACGCAGCGGTGGTAAGAAAGAAATACGCTTACTCCCAGGTTGCAGCTCACTCGACGGGACCCGGCCATATTTTCAAGTTTGACGAGGCCGAAATCCTCGCAAGAGGGGACAATCGCGTGAGCCGCGAGCTGCTCGAGTCATGGTTCTCAGGCCCCCAGTCCATCAACAAACGTAACGAATTTGCGTTCCCTTACAGTGTACTGAGTCATTTTCTGAGCAAGAAAATCAGTAGTCACGTGGGAAGGACTGGGTGCAGCATCAACTTCGACGACAGCGAGCATAATTGCCCTGCAGTTACCAAACCCGCATCCGACGCTGACGAACAAACTGTGGCAATTAGTGAGTCGATCGCGAAGTTTCAAGCCAGTACCGCACCAATTAAGACCCCAGCGGTGGCTACAGAAGTGAGCAAACATCACACGCACGAGGATTCCCGAAGGAATCCGAAACGTCAGGAAAATAAAGTCGTTGTTCCAGTGATCGCATCTTCTTCTTCTGAAAAAAACCACTATCCCTTAAGTTATGCCGCGCTAAGGAAACGGCCGAGCTGCAAAATAAGGCTTATTTTAGTTTATAAATTATTCGTTTTATTTACTAAGAAATAAGGTATTTTATCAAAACAATCAAATCAGAAAACGACAGTTTAGGTATATAGGGCCTAATATGACTGAGAAACGAAAAACCAAATGTGATTAAATGTCAAACTAAATTATTATTATAAGGAGGGTTTGGAAGTTTTGAATAATTCACTTGACCCAATTATGAAGGATTCGCGGCCTCGGTAGGATTCAAACTCACGAGATCATGGCATATAAGCATTAATATCTACGTATGCTACTAGCTGCTACGGCTGCTGTCAGGGCTCGGGAGATGGGGTCCAATACAAAAGGCGAAGCGGTTGGTTAACGTTACTCGGCGAGTGTCATGGCGTATTGCCGGTTTCGATCAGGAATATTGACATTGGTTGATGAACGCGCTCACCGATCGCTAACGGAACCCACTCGTCCGGTCGAATAAAGGACTGAACAGAGTACACAACAACCCCTTCTCCCCAATGATGATTGTAGAGTCCTCAGCTCTTCTTCTCAGTCTTGTATCGGGTCAACAACCCCCGTAGCCCTATCAACTTACTAACAGTGGTCCTGGTGATTACCAAACAACTAAGCTAGTGCCTCGACTACCAGGAGCGCGGGGTGGGAGAGAAGGGCGTGTACGGATGGAGTATTTACTCACAATTAAAGCAGCTATTGCCATCGCCTCCACGGCTGAAGTGGATGCCCAAGGGCTCTCAAGGACCTCGGAATCCCCCACCCCTCCACCCTTCGAGTACCGTCCGTCATTATTAAAAAGACCCAGCAACCGGTCGGTCCTCAGCACTGCAGACCTTACTTGACGTCGGCATCAGGATAACCCCCACCTAGCCGTCACTCTCAAGTCCCACTCTGGTCCCCTCCCCAGCCCTCTCTCTTCGGGCTGCAGGTGTCAATTTCGGACTGGCCTAAAGGATGACGGAGACCAAAGCTTGACCAGAAAGAAGAATACTTCGGGCTCTAATTGTGATCTCCAGGGCGAAACGGAACTAAATTGTTCCACTACCAGATCAAAGATGTCCATTCATTTATCATATCCTTGATGGTAAACGACAAACAACGAGCCCGTGGTGCAATGGTAGGGCGGTAAACTCAACAGCCAAAGGTCCCGGTTCAAATCTCGGGGATCGCCACACCCTGGGATTGGGTATGACTGGTTGATGACGGCTAATGAGCCAGAAATGGCCATATTCCGATTTCCCTTGTCCTTGTCTGTTCCACTACATCAGTTAAATCTGTCTTCTATTCGTCAGCCTACGGTAGACAGTCAAGATGACATCTTTGTATGTATGTGAGTCCGTGGCTTACGGAAAGGGCATTCAATGGGAGCGGTGAGTGGCTGAAGAGTTCTGGCTCGAACCGCGGAGTTTCAGGGACTGGCACTGGGGGAAGGAGGTGGCTGGTGCTGCGGATATGCAAAGAGTTCAGTAGGTGAAGTAATTCATGCAAAGTTATGATCTGAATAGTCGAAAAGATGCGAGTCAAAGGTAATTGAATAGAAGGTGGCAAGACGTTCTCTGGGACCAAAGTTATGATAGAAATTGTACTGGTTAATTTGGTACGCATTTGGTTACCTTGTTTTGATCTACTGAATAGGTTTGATCCTAAGAAGGCCTTTTACTAAAGAAAACTGACTGGTCAGTATACTTAAGTATAAAAGGCAGAATTTTGGCGAAATGGGAGTTTGCCCGATTTGGAACAAATTGCTTATGCTAGTTCGTACGACTGATCCAAACTTTTCATGCACTGTGCTATGGGCGAACCACAATATAAGCTAGAACAGTTTAGAATACATCCCTTTCATAATAGTAGTAGTTCTGGTAGATTCTAGATGACTGCTTAGGAAATTCTGCCTAAACAGTCAGTTTGCTGTATCTGTAATGGTGGATTCCATACGATCTGTAGGTTGGGCGGATGAATCAATGCAATTGTGATTAAATTCACGGCTCACGATGAGCCTCGTAGTCCATTAGTAAGGCGTTGGCTGCGTAAACATCTTCGCTGCTGTGTGGGTTTGACTCCCACGGAGGCTGCAAGTTTTTCACAATTGGGTCAACTGAAAACTATATTTAAAAATGTCGACAAACGTGTTTTGATTTAGGTACACAGTTTTTTCCCAAACTTCCCAGAGCACGTAAGTCGAGGTTTGGATCGCCATCACATGTCCAAGTTGAAGTTTTTAATTAACAAAATATGCTTACAGTGTTTTATTCGGCACACGGTGAGCTTGTTAGCCAAATCTAATCCTGCCCCGCCATGAAACCTGCCGCGATTCAAGATCGGATGCAACATTTGAAAAACATTTCTTCAGTAACAGCACAACTTGCCTACCACCCTTCATTCTGTAGGGAGTATATGGTAAAAAGCAATAGATAGCCTCGTTTCGGTCGAAAAGGCGATAGGCAGACGAGTTAGAGTTTTGAGATAATAGTGCCTCGGTGTTGGGCGTGAAACTGGTGATTCGCAAGGATAGGACGACGAATGCGTGCTCAACTGAGTCGTGCTCACCCATTTACGTTTCTATCACACCCACCTCAAGCCCTAAGCTGGCGACTTAGAGATGCAGACATTCTCTCTCTCATTCTCTTCTGCTCTCCGGCAATTTTTACAAACCTGCTTCAAAAATTGTTGATTTTTAAATAAAGTCCTCAGAATGCTCCCGTTTAGCTGTCGGTGTTTGTTATGCTTTTAGCTGATACTTTAATACAGCGACACTTTACGGCGATCAAGCAAGTTGCTGGTCGCATTCTTGCTGAGGTTGCGCGTTCCCTTCAGCCTGAATTAATGACTGCAAACTCTTGTCGTACTATGCGTGGAGGCCTCCGATATATGTCCTACCGTACATCGGCATATCAACATTCCGTTCTCCTATTCCTAGCACACTACCTGACGCATAAAGAAATAGAAATCCAGAAGTTGAGATTGGACCCATATGCATTTTATGTAAACCTTTAGATTTTGGCGTATTTCGTTCATTTATTCCATAGTCTCAGTAGATATGGCTATTTTGATGAAAATTTTGGATTCTACCTTCAAAATAAAGCATACTTTTCTCTTTCTCCGGCCTGAAACCTGACGAGACTGGGACTCAAAAAGCTGATGAGACATTCGAAAAGTATTCATAAAGAGGAAGACTTTTAACTTCAGTTACAGTCCTAAAATCAAGAACTTTCTGACCACACAACTCGCCAGTCCCCTTTCATTCGGTAGGGATTAGATGGTTATAGGCAATGGATATCCTCGTTCCAATCGAACGGACGAGCAGACGAGCTAGAAGCGATTATGTTTCGAGTTAATAATCCACCGGTGTTGAGCGTGAAACTGATGATTTGCAAGGATCGGATGACGAGTGCTTGCCCAGCTGAATCGTGCTCACTCGGAGGACGGGGGGTGCGGGGCCTGGTGACTATGTGGCGACACCTCGACACGCAACCGCTTTGGCGCACGGGAGCCCGCATCGGGGCCACACGCAACCCGCTTTCCCTCTTAGGTTACCCGTTCACACACCCCAAGCTCCCCCTCCCCCCCCACCGTCGTCTTTCCCCTCGGGGGCACATTCGGCTCAGAAGCGCGAGGGGTCTCTCCAGTAATGTACAGGTTTGCACACGTCAGTACACAACGCCCCGGCAGCACAAACTCCCCTCCCTGCTGCAAGAACATCGCCAGGGAGGCGGAAAGTAAACTGTCACTGTTTAGATTTCTCGGCGGGGCGTCCTGTTTTAAGTCTTCTTGAGGACTTGAAAGAGTCGGCTTAGAACCCCACGATTTCCAGGGCAGAGGAGGCGAGAATGGCTGATGAGTCGGCCTGGGATTTGTTCTTTCGTTAGACGACAAGGCAACAAACAATTGACAATGTGAGCCTTTGTGAGATGAAGTAGACACTTGTTGATACGAAGATGGAGGTGTTAGTGCTGTCCAGAAAAAAAGACCAAAATCGGTTTATTTTTTGACGGAAGTAGGCCTCGAAGCACAGATAGAAGGCCTGAGATTTGAACTCAGACCCAGTAGGTGTCGACACGAACCAATCTTTAGACATGATGGTTCCCGTTCCAAAGGTTTGTGTGAGTAGAGAAGGAAGATGGTCGAGCACCAGAACGTTTCCTCTCTTTGTTTCGAGTTTTTGAACGCATGATTCTTAAGTTCTCTAAAAAATTTTAGTTGAGTCAATTGTGAAAAATCTCGAGGCGTTTGGCGAGATTTGAACCCACGCATCAGCGAAGACCTTTGCCGGAGATCAGTGCTCTCTAAAAAAGCCTGTTGACGAACTGATTGTGGTGGGCGAATCATCAGTCAGAACGCCAAGACGCCGAAGATGTTTGAATAGTGTTATATGCCGGGACTCCTTCACTGTCCAGCCTCGATGAACTACGGAATCGAGCTAAGGTCGTTTATCAGACTTTCAGAATGTGTCGGTTAGTCGGCGATATTACATCAGCGTTCGCCAGTGTTCTTCGCGTGTCGGCAGATTAACGATATTGAGCCCACATTGGAGATAATGACTAAAAATCCCTGTAGTTACCAGGGGTTCATTTTTGAGGAAACCGGAGTTTGTTGGTGAGAATCTTCTCGTCCTTCTAATTTGTGCAAATTTTGGTAGACAGCTTTTGGAAGAAAAACAACCATCAAACCTCATATGGAGTCACAAAAAAGAAGTAAAGGAGAAAGAGGAGGATTAGGAGATGAGGCGCCCAGCTTTATCGCCCATCTTTTGCTAACGCACTGAAGTCCTGGGGATTGAGGGTGGACACAAAGTCTCCCAGACGAAGTAGACGATTTTACAACCTCGAATCCGCTTGAGCAGAGTAACGTTTTCCATGGTAAATATCTTAGCTTCAAGCGCGTCAGACAGAGTGATTAATAAGGACTGTGCACTTAGTTGTCGACGTATTTATCTCCACCCCCAGGACCACGCCACAGTCCGAGCCGGTGCGGATAAGCACAGGCGTAAACGGATATATTGGCTTTTCGGATTAGCTGTGCTCCTTTCTGACAACAGAAGTCACGAGCGACTGACCGCCTATCGAACTGAACTCAGCCAAAGTACAGTAGCACCAGTTTGTTCATAATCTGTTCTGTGCGCGCGCGACTATGCTTGTGTTTCTACTGTCAGCTGGCTGTCCAACTTACGATTGGCTGAATGGAGGCTGAACATGCCCGAAGTCATGTTGTCCCGATGGCTCCGCACCTTTCTCTCGGTAAACTGCCAGTCTATCCTAATCGGAAGCGCAGGACTACAATGCTTCACACAACTGTTTTTTTCGAACTAGATCATTTTTTTGGAAAATGAAGGCATCAACTGAGCTCTGTGTGAGATATTTGAAAGAAAGGCTTAAAATTCTGCACACTTTTAACAGAGTCTGTAAGCGAGTAGTAAAATGTTAGTGACTGACAATTAATGTAGTTACTAGGAGTTTAGATTTTAGAAAGCCAGCTTTTATTGGAGAGAATTTTCTCGTCTGCCTTCTTAGTGTAAATCTGGTTAGGAAGTTTATGGAAGAAAAATAGTCCTCAAAGCTTTATATGAATTCAGAAAAGAATAAGTAGTAGAAGAGGGGGAGGATAGTTAGACGAGGTTGCCAACCCTGTTTCCCTTCTATTGCTAACGCACTGAAGTCCCCGTGATTAAGGGTGGACACAAAAGTCTCCCAGAGGAAGTAGACGTTTTTACAACCTCGAATCCACCTGAGCAGAGTAACGTTTCGTTTGTCAAATATCCTAGCAACCCCGCGCTTCAGCGGCACCCGTGGATTCACTGACTTGTCAACAGTGTCAGTCTTATCAGTAGAACATAATTAATGCGGCCCAGTAATCCCTGCTTTTCCTGGTCCCCCCC
>JAYGXS010000008.1:25164287-25193466 GCA_036362985.1 Ligula intestinalis
ACAAGGTGGTTCATCGAGGTATAAGCGAGGAGTCAATGCTGTTTTGAGTATGCTCAGATGTTCGTTGGAGCGGGGAGAGGGGTCTGGGCTTTGATTGAAGATCATAAGGACGACCGGAAAATGGAGGCAGGCATAGAGAATCTATACTCTCTGAGCCCCGTTCCTATTGAGTGTGAGAGCAGGCACATCCCCCACCCCCTTAAAATGCTCAGGCTCTCAATACCGGTTTTACACACTAGCGATACCTACTGCGTACCTACTTCCGAACTGGACAGGAAATATGCGGCCATTGAGGCGGAGTTTACGTCGGCCGATTGAACCAATCTCAATTGTTTCGGTTCCGAGTGGCCTACTGAAAGGCAACATTACCCTTTCTTATAAATCGCACTTATGCCTCTAGTGGAGAATAATTGTCAGTGGCGTCGCAGGTTACTTCGATTTTTGGTCATCATTTGATCCCCAGATCTATGCAAAGGGTGGAAATAATTGTGAATGAGTACTGCTCATTAGTATCATTTTGCTCCCGTCCCGTTTCAAAATTGGGCATTCGTGGAATTTAGGTCATATAAAAAGTATCCTACCAAACGCTTCACATAAAACCTATTTTTGTGGGTGGCGGAGGTGGTCCGCAGTACGACGTTTAGTATTCAAAATGGCGGGAAATGTCTGGGAATTAAAACAAGCGACTGCCAGTAGGCGGTATTACTGCGTTGTAGAGCACCAAACCACAAGTCTTGCTGTGTAGGATCGAGTTAAAAATGGGTTTCTAAAAATAACCTACTTGATTGCATCTTGCTTCGTCTGCCTTACGCAGAGGAAAAAATAAGTTTTCGAATGCGGCAGGTTACCGTTAATAGGACTATCATGTTTACATTACTTTCGCCTAATAGCAAAATGCGCGAATGCGCAAACTTCGTCTGAGATAACAAGTAGCTTAGGAAACAGTAAGAATATAAGGTAACCTGGATTTATGGTTATATTTGTCGACAGCTTGATCCATAAACATTATTTACGGACATAATTAGCACGCAACGAGGACCGTTTTGGTGCTGGCTAGGTAAATAAAAAATGAGGCATCATTACTCGTCTCAATTTCTGTCCTACTGTACGCTAAGAGCAGGACTTATTATCTATTAGGCCCCTTAACTCTAATTTGACTGATATTTGGGTCGCTGAACACGCTGACAACCATCAGCATCCTTGAGCGAATTGAGTGTGATGTGAAAAACAGGAAAGGATACTTGCACAGCGTCAAAGTAATTCATTTCCTAATGGCATAACTAGGTCCAGGGGACTGGAGTTTGGTTTGCGCACTATAAGGTCCCGTTTACACGTACCGCAGCACAGACACTCCCTCCTTATTATTCGAAGCAGACTGCAAACACAACCTAACTGGATGAGAGAAGCACCGGGTAGCCTAACTTGGAATAACAATCCGATACCAGATGGAGTCAGTAGACGTCCTATGGTCATTTCTATGAGATGATATTAGCCCTCTCATCAGTCCTAGCCTGGGAGTTGAGTAGAGACACAGCAAGAACTCGCTCCCCCACGCTGATCCAGCTACCCCTCACCTTGTCGAGAAGCGGGTGTCACTTGCCGTCGTGACAACGAGGCCTAGCAACACACAGTTTCGGCTCCAATGGGCTGAGAGCCGGGGCGGGGGAGGGAGGCGAGGGCTTAACAGACAATGACTCGCATCGCCCCCCCTTCCCCCACATCTCGTCATTTTATCGCGCGCGCGTGGACTTGTGGTGATGATGATGATGAGGGCTCCGCTTGCGCAACACAGAGACGTCAATTCCCCTGACTTACGATGACTGCTGACGCGTGCTGTACGGGATTAAATGTGAGGGTCGCAACTAACGGGTGAGTTGGTGACGGGCTCACGCCGACAACGACATTAGCTCCTCCTGGCGGCCCAGGGGGACGCCAACCATTTGGCAACTGATGCGAGCCAAGCGAGTGATGAGTTGGGCGAGGGCGATTAAGAGGCCTTAAACAGGCACAGCCAAGACTGGCATGCGTGCCAGAAAATGGAACCGGAAGAAAATCTTGTAATCTTGTAGACGACGTCTCTGGGACCCAGAAAGATCCTCCCAAGTTATCATGTGGAAACCGAGTTTTTACCAACGTCATGAACGATTTTATATGGTTACTACTACTACTACTACTACTACTACTACTACTACTACTACTGCTACTGCTACTACTACTACTACTACTACTACTACTAATACTACTACTACTACCACTACTACTACTCCTATAACTACTACCACTACCACTTCTACTACTACTACTACTACTGCTACTACTACTACTAATACTACTACTACCACTACTACTACTACTCCTATAACTACTACCACTACCACTACTACTACTACTACTACTACCACTACTACTTCTACTACTACTGCCGCTGTTGCTGTCGCTTCAATTTATTCAGTTTATAATTCAGTATATACAGAATGACATTGCGGAAAAAGTAATGGGAGACTGGAATGGCCATTTCTGGCACATTAGCTCTCTTCAGCCTGTCATACTCAACCTCAAAAGGTGCCCGACCCAGGGTTTCGTTGTCTTTCTGGTTTCAGTATATAAAAGGGAGACAGGCTGAGGTTTTGAAACTCCCTTAACAAATAAATTCTGGCAAGGCATGCGTATGTTAAAGGGCGATATGGGCGCGCACAATCAATCATCGATGTCTAACAGATACATAGCCATTAGGCAAGGATCCATCAAGTCTACTTTTAAATGCGTCAACACTTTCAGCAAGAAGAACTGAAGAAGGTAGTTTGTTCCAGTCTTCAATCTCCCGATGGGGGAAAAAAACTTGGCCCGCACTTCAAGTTTGGCGTAGTGTTTCTTCAGTTTTTATTGGGGACCTCAGAGATTTGTTACTTTGCCAATTCAAAAAAATCGGCTATCTGAAGAGCACTCCTCTAACGAGTTGGAAGACCTGTATTGTCTATAAGAAAGAGGAAATAGTTTGAGTTTTTCTAGACGACTCTCGTGTGGTAGCTGACTAGTTTGGTCACCTTTCTTTGAACTTTCTGCAGCAGAACGTAAACTTGCTTTACCCAGGGCATCACACCCGAAAGCCATCTTAACACCGACGGGACAAATATTCCAAGTATGCGCCCAAAGGCTCCTCGTCAAAATAGAGGAAGGATCTCCTGATCGCGCCCAGGATGCCCATATCCCTCTTTGAAGTTTCGGCACAGTGAGTTGATGGTTTAAAAGTGGGCGTCATGTAT
The DNA here is from genome assembly GCA_036362985.1 of Ligula intestinalis. Lineage (NCBI taxonomy): Eukaryota > Metazoa > Platyhelminthes > Cestoda > Diphyllobothriidea > Diphyllobothriidae > Ligula > Ligula intestinalis. The sequence goes on from JAYGXS010000008.1 coordinate 25,167,551, forward strand.
ACACACCTAGATCCTTGAGCTCGTTCATTTGCTTGAGTTGCTGACCTGCGAGGAAAAAGTCACGTTCAGAACGCATAATATTTCTGTAACTTGACTGTATTCGGATAGTTTGGCATTTATTGAAATTAAGTTTAAGTAGCAACTCATAATTCCACTTTTGCGAGCGATCTAGGTTATTTTGTATGTTTTGCACACTCTTCGAACTTGCGACTAAATTCCGTACTTTCAGATCATCAGCGAAGGTTTCTTTCTTACGGGTGAAGCAGTTAAAGCAGTCGTTCGGAAACAGAATGGGACCCAGAACGCTTCTATATGGAACCGCACCATGAACGAGTTTGTATTCCGATTTGTCGTTCCCAATAAAAACGCGCTGAAACCTGCGTGTACAAAAGTCTGATAACCATTTGCTACTGCAGTTGCCCGTCACTTCCACTTTGAATTAATGGCTACAAAGTCTTCTCACACTATGCGCCGAAGCTTCCGGCATGTATCATGCTACACATCAGTATATGAGTACCCAGTACTGCCATTCCTATCACCCTACCCCACATGTAATGAAAGGAATATCCAGAAGCTGAGATTGGATCTGTCCTTATAACAGATGTGTTTTTATGCAAACCTTTAGATTTTTGAATATTTTGTTAATTTATCTCGTGAATGGAGCAAATTTTTGCTACACATTTTGAATGCTACCTTCAAAATAAAACACAGTATTACATATAAATAGCTATTTCAAGTTCTTTTTAAAAGGTTACTTGTCATAAAACGTTTTTGATTTGTCTATGCCATATTAATTTGTGACTTTTGTTGTGTGGCTACTGGCGGAACTCGAGAATGAGTCCCAAGACAGAGAGCAGGCCGAGTGAGTTCCGTTATCGGTAGGTGAACGATTATCAACGGTCTGACCTGTGCATGAAGGAGTAGGGGCGAGTGCTTTGACCCTTGAGCTCCCGTCGAGGGCCTCCGCACGCGGTCGCATGACAATGAACAGGCAACTGACAAAGGAGACTACTGGGGGACACTGTTGGCTTCTTCGTTGTCGTAAGCTGGACACGAACCCCAGATAGACCTGAGGTTGTACTGGGGTCCTGTTGGCCATCTATCAATAGCTCAATTTGACGGGTTGACGTTGCTGACTACAACGGTCACTTCGTTGACTAGGCCTGCAACCCCCCTCCCACCCTAACGGGATGATTGCTTCTTTTTTTTCAACCTATACTGCAAGCAGCGACCCACAACCACAAAAAGGTGGGGTCTTGGATTGCAAGCAGTCGCCCTTTGTTGTAACAAAAGCTGTTTCTGACAATACCGGCCGTTGTTACGCCTCCGTCACCTAGCCGGTAACTCACTTTCTGCGGGGTGTCTCAAGGCAATGGACGCGGATGGAGGTTGGAGGAAGGGGGAGGGGCATTTGACCTCATCATCCCGTACAGTGGGCTGGTTACGTTGCCATGGCTTGCTAGCGAGAGCGTCATGACTAGGTCAACTGGTCGTCTTCAGGCTGAATAAATAGAAGAATGAGCCTTTGTACATCGCGCGCGAGCGGGCGTGGCAACCCGGAACACCACTAAAAAGTCATCATTGAATACTATTCTTAATGCTTCCATGAATGGTCATCTTTATGAAAAAAGTTAACTGTAACCCTAATCTTAGCCCCATAGCCTTCACTTGCTCCTGTAGAGCAGGTTATATTGGTCGATGATCCGGCACCTAAGTAAAAGAATAAAGGAAAACCTCCCGGCATGGCTGAGAAAAGGCGAAGTCAAGAGCATAAACCGCGTTATTCTGGCGCACATGGTTGATTCCGAAAATCGGGTGGACCCCAACGACGCTTTCCGAGTGATCTTTAAGGTACCACCAAATTATCCAAAGTCGCTGGGTCAGCGCCTTCTAGCAACAGCAGAAGCGACCGCTATCAGGTTGATGAAGCCGGCGTTGTGTGCGCAAAAGAACTTCTTGCAAACTTAACACCTGTCGTGGCCCACAGTCACATAGCGGCATGCACTCATCCGCGCTCCGGTTGGCTCCTGTCTGTAAGAAAAGAGGAACACTACCGACCAGTGATTTAAATTTTACCCCTTCCATATACATGCATTAGCCTGAAGAAAATTTATCGAAAGTGCACGTACGCTCGCCAAACTGACTGTAATCCCCACCTCGAACCTAACCCTAACTTTCACATGAATCCTATACCAAATTATTTCCAGGATTTAGAAAAAATCCTCACGATGTGCTTTTGATTCGAATTAGCTTCGGCAGGATGTTCCTGTTCTGGTGTCCGGTTCAGGCATCCAGAAAAACCATTTTTACCAACTTATCTTCTGATAAAATGGAAAGAAGTCATTTTTGCAGAAAATTTTGAATGCTACTTTCAAAAAAAAAATGTATTCTTCTCCCTTTCTCACGCTTTGGAACCAGCAGAACCAAACTCAATAAATGCCTCCCCATATAAAGGTACAAATATATAAATCATGCACTTCCCACTGAGTCCTGAATTGTTTAGGTATTGCGGTAAGGCACAAGAATACCGAAACACCAAATCCTATCGAATCCGGCCACCTATAAGAAGCATGCTCGGTAGAAATGGCTACATAGGTTACATGGATTTTCCTCATTATCTTTTGATGACCTTGTAAATTCAAATACATTTTATAGAAAACATTCACAAAAATATTCTTTTTTGTACTCATTTGGTAGCAACATACGCCTTGTTCGAGTTTCATATTTGAAGAAAGGGTATCTTCCGGTTTTAAAAAATCTTTCCAAATTTCCGAATAATGTTGAACCCTTCTTGAATCTGAGCTCTCCAAACTACATTCTGTCGTAGGAAAAGTAAAAATTTGCGTATGAGGTGAGGAAGAAGTGACATGGTTCGCATTAAATGTTGCTATGAATGTGCACCAAGTTGCATAATTTATAAAGAGCGTTATTAAATGGACAGGCAGGTTGCTTTGTGAACGCGCATCATACCTTAAACTTCTTTGAAACCGCAAGCTACAATTTCTTCAAGTATAACATTTCAAAAGGGCTTAAGTTACTATCAAACGGGTACAAGAGAGAATGTGTGTGAGTATGGTTTCTACAAAGGATATTTGAATTTACATAAGCAGTGAAACTCAATGAGAAAACTGCCTACTACTTAAGTAGTCATTTTTAAAAAGTCGGCTTCTTTCAGGTGGTCAAAAGGCAGCTCATCCAAAAGACCGCATGCTGACGTGACTAAAACATCTCGAGATTAGACTGTTGTGTAAACTCTTCAGAATTTCGGATGACGTTTTTTAAGGAATTAACTGCATATTTCAGGATGACTTCATCCTCTCAAGTTTTTACATTCATGATAATAGTTACTCACTTTGATATTTATTTTCTCGAACTTTGGATGTCGGAAAATGAGTATAATTTACGTTTCTTAGGTAGGTAATTCGTGCGAATCGAAAGTACGTTTTGGAATTTGGTTGAAATTTTGTGCGACAGGGAATCTACCGTACTAATAGTAGAACTAATTCTAATTTGCATGGACATAAGCGCAAGATTCCCGGAATGGAAAAATTGTGCAGCTTTTCAATATAGAACTCTAGCAGTATTAAAAAATTACCATTATGCACAAACTAACCGACTTTTATTTTTCTGCGGCTTTATAAAAATAATCAATGTGAGCATAGTTTAAAATGTAGCATTTTCTGGGAAAATAGCCGAACCTCAGGCGAGCCGATCTAGTCAAAGGAAGTAAATACGGCAAAAATACTGGCACAAGTATCATTTCCGTGTCTACTGACTTCACTTTTTTATCGACAATTTATTTGGGCGCGACCTGTTCCAATCGGCCCAACGATTATGAACATTGGCTCTTCGAAAGCCCTCTAGAGCTCTTGTCCCAACGATCGCATCTATTTCGTGTAAGTTACTTCCTGGGACTCACATTTATGGCCGTATTTTTTCCGATGATGATAACTTAATGCAGCCGTCTAGTCAACACGTCAGTAAACAGTAGCCGTGCAAATACGGATTTCAGGGAAAAGGGGTTATCATGTTTCGGTCTTACCGCTCGGGCTTTTGTTCGCTGTGAAACCAACACCATCCGGGATAAGAAGGTGACTTGTGGTTGCTTTTAGACTAAAATAAGATGGAATTTTACGTTTCCTCGCATTAACGCTGTGCAGTTGGGACTAGATGATCCTGCACCATTTTATATGTGTGCCTCGTAGGACACCAGACACTGGGGGGGGGGGTCGTGCAAGGTTCTATTACTGACAATGACCCGTCGTATTTTTCTTCAGGGGCGGGTTCCAACCTGAGGTTTTGGTAAGAATAACTTGTCTGCACGCCAAAACAAGATATGGGAGTGGTAAATTCCCCGAAAGTAACTTTGGGATTGAGGAGGACGTGGGGAGGGGAGATTACGTTAAGAGTTAAGGTTGGGGTCCGTGTCGACTGTGTGATTTTGGCTAAGGTTAGGGCTAGAGTGAAGATTAAGGTTACAAGTCACTATGGGACCGTCTGCAAGGGCTCTAGAGTGAGCTCCCAGGCACAAAGGGAGAAAAGTGTTTCTTGACCAAATCTGTGAGTCCCTTACTATTATCATCAGCTTCCCAATCGCAACCGACAAAAATAACGGGCCCGTGGCCCAATGGCCAAAGGTCGCGGGTTTGAATCTTGGGGGTGGCGAACCCTGGGATTGGGTATGACTGACTGATGACGCCTAATAAGTCAGAAATGGCCCTTTCGGTACTCCTTGCCTTTGTCTGCTCCACTTCAGTAAGGTTACAGTTAGGACACGGGATTATTGATTCTTCCTGAGATTTTTCGCTAGGCCGCCTATTCTAAGTGGGTAATGCGTTCCGATGTCCGTATCTTGGTTAGGCGACGGAACGAATCATCCCCACAAGCAAATTGCTTCGATATTCATTTCCTCTTCCCTCCCTCCGGCGTTTTTCTGCTTCAAACTGAGCAAAAAACGCAGTCTGGATATCATTTTAAGTCCTCTAAGTGGCCATATTCCTTCCAGAATGACGAACCTTTCCGGTTCTTTCACCTAAGCTTTCCCTGTACGAAAAGTAACGAGGACTAGATCAGCTGATATTGCAGATGGGGTGAGTCCAGGTTAGGAATCCTTCCACTTCGCCAATCGCTCAACCGGCGCTCTAATGTAGATCCATTCCTGCATGATTAATGCGCCACTGACTACCAAAGAGCAGCGAACGAGAGAGAGCACTGATCCGCTCACCATCACCAGCTCACTGACTGACGTCCCGTACTCCGTCGGCCCATCTCGCCCTCAATCGGGGCAATAAAACTTTTTATAAGTAGGTGGACAGACAGGCAGGAGGGGCAGGAGGGGGGGGGGGGGGGGGGGGGGGGGGGGGGGGGGGCCCGACGGGGGTTGTGTTTTTTTGGGGGGGAGCACGCGGTCCATTGTGCTCGCTAAATGCTTTCTCTGGCGCGCTCTCCCTATCCAACAAGCGATCTAATCGGAGATGAGACTGTGTGTTCTATGCGGCAGTCGGGTTCGTCACAGGTGGCCACCCTAGACGCATCTAAAACGCCACAACGTTCGATGGGAGGAATGAAACAGGCCTTTAGGCAGGTCGGAGAGAGACGACGCTGGGTCTCACCAGAAATCTAATGTATCGAAAGTGACCTGGCTAGTCTACATGACGGGCGTGAAGGTCATCCTGGGCTTTTAGAGCATGCTTCTGGCCTAGTAGCTTTGAAGGATGGCTACAAACTGCCGAATTTTCCGTGACAATACTAATAGCACTCACCACCTACCCCCTTGACTATGAGTTCATATTTGACGGAGCCTTAGCTGTATGCGACGATAGTAGAGCACTCACCGATCTAGTTACGGGGAGGACCCTAAGTTCTGGCTCGCAATCCCTTATGTTAAGAATGTATCGGAGGCGGCTGCAAGAATCCTGAAACCGTTCAGGATCGGTGTGGCTCATAGGCCGGAGTCAAACCTCAGACAGCAGATCATGAGGCACAAATGCCTGCTACCACTGACAGAACAATCAGCTGTGGTCTACAACATGCCATACCAAGACTGCACTGCAAGGTATGCCGTTGAAATGGGCAGACGCCTTGGTACAAGGTTGCACGAGCATCAGCTCGCACTCAACCGCAAGGATAAACTAAGTACGGTATATGACCAAGTGTAGCAGAAGAACCACACGTTCGCCTTTGAGAAAGCAAGAGGAATAGGCCAAGCCAACGATAAGATGACCAGATTGCTGGTAGAAAGTTTGTTCTCGACTGGCACAATAAACAGAGCTATAGATCTTCCTCCCGCCTACCAAGCGCACCGCAAAAGACTAAAATCTGCTGAAAACGGAGCAAAATGCCAGATGGCGGAAGATACGCAAGCCCGACAACCGGCAGCCGCGAGCGAAATACGCGGAAACGCTCAGAACGCACATAAACGACTAAACGCACCTCATGGAGGCGCCCGCGAGGGCCCAAGCAATTCAAACACCACAAAAATGGATCGGTACAATCGATTGACACACAGGCATCAGGCGTCAGGCTAGCGTTTGGCTACACTTACTGACGCCAGCAGGAGCACGATCACCACGCTCTGACGATGGAAGCAGGAAGGCTTTTGAGACGTCAGCTAAACTCCAACCTGGTCTCAGATGTCGCCCTTCTTCCTCTTCCGGGGATGATGAGTGGAATATTCCCATTGTGTCTCGGAGATCAGTCTAGAGTGTTGCAATCAAGGACCACAGGTGGCGGCTTCGAATTTCGGGGATCGCCTCCCCTGAAATTAGGTATGACTGATTGATTAGGGCTAATAAGCCAGGAACTGCCCTTCCGGTCTCCCTTATCTTTGTCGGACCCACCTTGTCTATACAACGCACTACAACAGGTCTCTCTGCCTTTTTCAGGCATCATAAGTTGACCCCAGACAGCTTCTATGACCGACGGTCGATTGGAGACTTACAGAACAGAGGGTGGGGAAATAAGCCCTCTGGTAGTTTAACCATGCGTTGTGGCATCCGGCTGTTCCCCTCTGTCCATACTAACTGCCCATCGGACCGCAGTAAGTCGATGAATACATGTAAACATATTCCATCAGCAGCTGAGCTACCTATGTGGGAAATCTGACTCCGGGCTTTTACGCTAACTTCCACTGGCTGAAGGAAGTCCTCCATAGTCCCCAGTCGGGCAGATTTTTGAATGCAGATTATCTTAAAGGGTAGATGCAGAATATCAGGAAAAGGTGCTTTGAGTTGGGAGTACGTACACGGCAACAGGAACTGCGCACAAGGCGCCAAACTTCGGGAAAATTAGGTCTAGGATTAAGGTGAGGGTTAGGTTTGGGGTTTGGGTTAAGGTCATATTAGGGGGTTAGGGCTCATATTATGTTAAGTGTTGAGTTCGCGTTGACTGGGGGGTTTAGGTTTAGGCCAGGGTTAAAACAAGGGAATATTCGTCCTCCCAGAAATTGATCGCAAGTTCACCGATCTTACGGGGTGTTGTTCTGTTTAGGCGGCTATACAAGCTACCCCTACCTAGGATTAGTTCTAATGGTAGCTTCGTTGCAGTCATTAGGAGCAACATTCAAAAATACGGCTGCCGTATTCTGTTTAAGCGGCCATACATGTCATCCCTACGTGATATGAGATTTAAGCATTAGCTTAACCGACCGCGACCGGGTCTGTGGTTCAATGAGCTGGAATAGCAACCGCTCGCAATACAGGTGTCTCTACGGCAAAATACGGTTCATTTAGTATTATAGTTAAGGTCAGTGCTAGGGTAAGTCAGAGTTCAGTTTAGGGTTATTGTCAACTGTACTGTCAGAATCTAGGGTAATGATTTAGAATTAGGTTGGAACTAGGACACTGAAATATCTACCCTACCTGAGATTATGTGCAGGACCCCCTTATTATTTGGGTTGGAATGTCACATTGGCAAACAATTGTTTTCGGTCATTTATCTTCAGAACAATGCAATACCATGGGGAATAAAACGGCCAATTATGTGCAGTGTTTACATAGTCCTCGAGGTCGGATGTTCGTGTTTCTGTGTCCTGGTTAGGGGGCAAAGAATTGGAATTCAAATCCCCGTTTTCGGATAACCTGGGAGTAGATATGACTGGCCGATGACGACTAGTGCACCAGAAATGACAATTTTAGTTTCCCCTGCCTTTGTTGGTAGTCTTTTAGGAATACTTTGTCTTTGAAACCACGCGTGGAGCCTGTAGGAGACAGATAAGGACGTTTGGCAAGCAGCCTTCCCAGTCACGTGGTTGGTTATGAGTGGTTGACGCCGGGTTTGACGAATGGGTAAACTCAGGCCAGTGACAACTTAAAATGCAGTCAGATTTGAGCATTGTTAGCAGGTTGCTAATGTGTGAGCTCGGGATCATAGCAGTGGAACAGCCCTCCGGAATATTCTAGACATGACCCTTTCGTCCTGAAAGACCCTGGTTCTAATGCATTTATGTCCAGTTTTGCCGAAACCTGTAGAATTACGTGTATAGGCTGTGTTGATAGAATCGGAGCATCCGGAGGACGTAAATCTACCTTCAAAGGGAGTTTACTGTTTAGTTTTACGAAAGGGTTATGGGTAGAGTTGAGACATGGGAATATTTACCCCCCTCCCTGAAATGTATCACAAAGTGATTTATTTTAAGTGGGCGGAGATCCTTCCTATTGCTGTGGCTTGTTTAGGTGGGATCTGGTGACAGACGAATTATCGGATCATCAAACGTAGCCAAGTTCGGCATGGTACAGCTTTCGAACTAGCTTTGCATTCGGTGGATCAGTCGGGAACTATTAAACCCAGTCTGAAAAAATCAGAAGTCCGACTACTCTGACAGGACAGGAGAGCGAGTGAGCAAAAGGAGTCTGCTTTATTTTAAGAATATCATTTAAAATTTTCAGCAAAAATTACTCCATTCACCGTAACCGGGAATTAACAAACGATGCAAAGTAAACAAATTTTCTGGGGACAGTTCAAGTCTACGTTTTTTTTTTGTCTTTTTTTCGCTTGACATGTAAGGTGTCAGGTCGAAAATGACAAGAAGGAATGCTGATATGTCGGTGTACGACAAGAGATATATCGGCAGTTTTTTTAATCTCCAGAGAAATTAATTTCTGATCGTGGTATATATCAGGATATATAAGGTCTATAGGAGTAGACCGAAATTTTAAGTGTACATTCGTGTTGAAACCCGTCAACCCCTGTGTCAAGCAGCGGCCGAATACCGGCGAAACACGTGTCTGGGCCTTTTAGTAAGTACCTAGGCTGTTAGTATGGTAGGTTACAACGTCAATTTACACTACTAACGACTGTCTGATGGCAGCATGTGTATATTTCACAGGGGTTAACGGGTTTCAACACGAATATACACTTACAAGTTCAGTCTACGCCTATAGACGTCAAATATACTGATATATACCGTAAGCAGAAATTAATTTCTCTGGAGATTAAAAAGCTGAACTTTAAAAACAGGTATATCAACCAGAAAGCAGATAGGGAAAGCTGGGTGACCCACTGATGAGCCGCAGCCCTCGCAACTGTGTCAAGAAGTGGCAAAAATACCGGTGAAACACGTGTCTGGGCCTTTTAACAAGTACCTAGGCTGTTACAGCGTCAATATATCGGCGCATGGGACGAGAAAACTTCGCATCAAAAAAATAATTTAAAATTCAATTATCGAATTGCTTTAACGTTGTGAAATGTCGTTCTATTATCATATCAGCTGAAAAAGAACAAAAAATTACCCCATAAAATTGACTTAGGAACGGGCAATTTTGTTCTATCCGCATCTTAAACATTGCCGACAAAGAAAAATTCGGCTGGATTGTGGCCATTTCTAGCTTACTAGCCATCATCAGCAAGTCATACCCAACCCCAAATGGTGCACCACCTATCAAATTATGCCTTGATAGAATGAGAGCGCCTGGAGGACGGAGATCCAGCTTCCGAGAGAGTTTACAGTATAAATTTATGTTAGAGTTAGTGGTAGAGTTGAGACAATGGAATATTTACCCCCACCCCTGAAAGTTATCACAACGTGATAGCTTTCAAGTGGGCGGACATCTTTCCTGTTCTTGTGGTCTGTTTCTGGTGACGAGAAGATTATCGGATCAACAAAGCTATCAAAGTCTGGCATAGTGTTAAGACAGTTAGATATTGGCTTTCGAACTAGCTTCTCATTCGGAGGACGAGTCGATGACTAGTAAACGCAGTCCGAAGTCCGACCACTCTGACAGGACAGGAGAGAGAAAAAGGAGTCTGCTTTATTTTAAGAATATTGTTTAAAATTTTCAGCCAAAATTACTCCGTTCACTGAAACCGGAACTTAACAAATCGACAAATGACGCAAAATGAACATCTATCCCAGCCACAGATCAAGTCTACGTTTTTGTCTTTTTTTCGCTTGACACGTGGGCTGTCAGATCAAAAATGGCAATAAGGAATGCTGATAAGCCAGTGTACGACAAGAGCTAGATCGGATGTCTCGATGCATGGGATGAGAAAACTTCGCTTCAAAAATATAATCTTAAATTCAATCAACGAATTGCGTAAACGTTGTGAAATTTCGCTCTATTATCATATCAGCTGAAAAAGACCGAATAAATAACCCCATCAAACTGACTTAGGAACGAGAGATTTTGTTTTGTCCGCTTTTGAACATTGCCGGCAAAGAAAAGGCGGCTGGAGCAGCCATTTCTGACTTATAATCTGTCATCAGCCAGCCATACTCAACCCCAAGTGGTGGCCCACCCGCGGCTCAAACTCGCGATCTATTTTGATCAGAGTCAAACGCTCTGACTATTGAACCACGGGTTCGTTGTCTTGCCAGTTTAGGTCGGCAGATATTGACACTAGTTGATGAACGCTCACCGACCACTTACGAAACCCACTCACCCGATTCGCTTCTGTTCTGTTCTGGCTGCTGGGTCACGCTATACAGGATTCTGCTTTACCAGTTGAGCACACAAGTCGCCCTCTCGCCCCCTTCCTCAACACTTTGTCACCTGCCGGTGGAAGGTTTCTCAACAAATACAAACGGGAAGGCCAGTCGGCTCCTGCTTCTATATGAACTTGAGGCCAGTGGCAAGCCATGCAAAGACAACGAGTTAACTTATACGGTCACAGTGAATTTTGACGAAGTAGTCCTCAAATTGGGGCAGCGAAATAACGGGGAGGACAGCAAAGACGGTAGCGGATGCATGCTGTGTGGTACGTTGTCTGATCACCATAAATTAGGTCTCCACTCGATTGGGGGGGGGGGGGGGGTGGGAATGCCTGCTCGAACAGACTTATCGGGAAATTGTATCTCAGCCGGCGCCGACTGAACCTGTTTCGACTGGTATGGGGAATCACACCGCGGCGGCCATTCATAGGAGCACTTTCCACCTGCATGTGGCCGGAGGGGGGGGGGGGGGAGAAGGGATACCGGTTGAACGAAGGCAGCTGAACAATCTGATCAGTTCATGTTGCTTCCTGTCGTTTCGGTCTCCGGCCAGAACTCATCCTCGGCCGGCGAGCGGGGAAGAAAAGAGAGTGAGGCTCCTGGGTTGATGATCGCGTCGCGTCACATCGCGACCGTCTCGACTACTACTACCTGAAACTCACCTGCCAGCCAAATCAAATGTTTTGCAGTTTAGTTTTTGGACTACAGGCTGCGTATGTAAATGTGAATGCCCCCCAGGTAGGCAGTTTTAATTAAGGAACAGTGATTTTCACTATACTGGGTAAATACTAGAATACCAAGGAGGCCTACAGTAGTGGATGACTGTCTTAACAGGACATAAAAGGAAAGATGTTATCTGAAAAAAAACAACATACGTATTGGCAGATAATATTAGCGGCAAAGAAAAGGGAGACTAGAATAGTCATTTTGGGTTCATAAGTCGTTGTCAGCCAGTCATACCCAGCGACATGTGGGGCACAACCCGATCCTTGAATTCGCGATCTCTTTTGATCAGAGTCAAACGCTCTAACCATTGAGCCACGAGCTCGTTGTCTTTCCAGCCAGTCTAAATAAATCAAATTATTTCATGAATAGTACGACTGCTGTTCATGTCATGAAGCCACAGGAAGAAACTCAGAAGCAAGTCTGATTTTCATTACGTGCATATACCCTGCATTATAGTTCACGAAAAATAATTTGATTAATCGACTGCCGTGAGCAGGTGAGTGCTTCGTATTTAAACAAAATAATCGACTGGGAGGAATGAACAGCGGCTTAGGACCGCCATAAATTTCAGGGTAATCAGGGTTAGGGTTACGGGTGGGCATAATAGCACTATTTAAAAGGAGAGGGGCGACCAGAATGTGGCCAATTCTGGCTCGTTAGCCATAATCAGTCAGTCATATCCGATATCAGATGGGGCCTCACCCGAGGTTCGAAGGCTACAATTGGTGTTAAGGTAAGGGTTATGTTAAGTGTTAAGACTGGGTTTTTCGGTTAAGGTCTGGTTTAGGATTAAGGTTAGAACAAGGACACGATACGTGGACATCAACGAGAAAAAACTGTAGGGTGTCCCAAAATTATTTGCACTTTCTAAAAGTGCGATAATTTATTCATGCTTAAGTGTTCGACAATAACCCGTTTCTGCTACTTTTCATGTCTCATATGATGAATCCGCGGCGATTTCGAAACGTCAGGCAAAAAATACTGTCCCAGCGATCGATTCTTCTTCTTTTCAATAATACTTATGTTATACAAGTAGTATTCCGGCAAGGCAGAAGGCAATCCTTGAATACGTATTTCTGGCTTATTGGACATCATGAGCTAGGAGTAGCCTAACTCTAATGTAGCTGCTGAAATTGCTGCCACACTCGAGTTTCGAACCCGCGTCTCGCCGGTCGGAAGCAGACGTCCTATCCAGTTAAGAAAAACAGTGGCTGAGATTTTGATGGGGAGAAGTTCAGGGGACAGAACTCGAGCTATATGTATGATGGATGTCAGGATAAAGTGAGCAGAGGTTGCTAAAGCTGTTGAAATATCCGTCTGAATAGCCAACTATTCGTGGTCACAGTACATGCATAGAGAAACCCTCACAAACAGAAGACCAAACATTTAGGGGTGAATTGAAAAAAAAACGTAATTGAAAAATCCATCGATAAACAAAGGCAAAGCACAGGGAACGTTTGGGTGGTACCACCCAACACAGCAGGAAAATCCATAGAATAACAGAAAAACAGCTCAAAGATAAGATGCCGTTCTGTGTGATGGTCAGGAGGTGGAGTGTAGACAACTGAAGACAAGTCGTCTTCCCGATGAATCACTGTATGAACTGTTTCATTCACAAAACACAAAAATGACACGAATTTAAGAGAAGATTCACACTCCAGGTATTTCTTTTGGTAAGGAAGAAATACAATCGGGAAAAAAAAGCAGCAGCTGCCTTTCCTTGATGCCCTCGTCAAGAGAAAACCCAACGGTGAAAAAGAGACGACGGTTTACAGGAAGGCTACATACATAACACAACTCCTCAGTGTTCACAGTTACCATCCAGTTGCTCACAAACGGAGCTGTGTAAAAACACTCTTCAAGCGGATTCAGACTCAATGCAGTAAAACAGAGTTAAAACACGCGAGGTCAGATACCTCCGAGACCAGTTCATGCGGAATGGTTATCGAAAAGCATTTTTAAACCAATGCCTACGTGTTCGGCCCCGGAGGACCCAAACAGAAGAATCACCAAGGATATGACACGCTCTGCCATACATAAAAGACGTCTCAGCAGCGACTTCACGCATCACTGCAGGACTAGATGTTGGAATTGCACACAGACCCAAAGCTACAATGCGCAGCAGGGTGATGAAAATAAAAGACAGACTAACGCAGAATGAACAATCTGGGGTAGTATATCGCATCCCATGCCTAAACTGTCCCTGTAATTATACAGGTCAAACTTAACGCATGCTCGGATCGCGCATATGTGAACACAAGCAGGCGAAGAGGCGACGAATCATCACAAGTTGCAGCTCACACCTACAAAACAGATCATGACTTCAACTTCGCTGCCATCAAGGTACTCGCCCACGCAAGATACAAGACGAGCAGAGAATTTATGGAAGCCTGGTCCACGGATGAGAATTCTGTCAGCAGATGTGTGGAATTGGTGCCGGCGTACAGGGCCTTACGCTATTGCAAACGAGCACATCCAGACGCCGCTGTAATTAATTGGCCCAACATCCTCCATACTCACCCCATTTTAGGTGCTGTCGTATTCATTTGGCGCCCAAGCCTACACGATCCCTCTCCTCTCATCCTCCTTCCCCTCTCCCATGATCTTTCAATTGGCCCTTCTCCCTATAACTGTTGCTTGTTTTTCGTTGACGTTTCTATTTCTGTAAATTTTCCCACCCAACTGGCACAGGCTAACGCAGCCCACAGTGGCGAGTCAGCGGCACAAACACACAATTATTGATTTTCTACAAGTTAAAAAATTTTAGTTAGTTTACACACGCCACAAGTAGTTACCCCATTTGTTGCTGTTTTTCCACCACTGACGATGGACTCCTGCAAAAGCCCGAAAACTCAGGAAAAAAATACAATTCGTTCCAGTGCTCGAGCATGTGTCTTCTTTTTCAACAAAAATGACATATTTTTGGATTCAAATTCATAAAATGGTTGAGAATATTGAAGTTCTAGAGTTTAGCCCTCCGGTCATGGTGCGGGAAGCAATGTCCTTTGGAGGACTCTCGGACTTCCACGCTGCACCAGAGCGTCAAAGAGTAAATGGCGAATGTTTTAGAGTGGAGTTCCTAAAAAACCTATTTAAAAGATTGGAAAACAATCTTGTGAGTAGGCCAAAATTTGGATGTTAACTTGTTCTGGACATTTCAAGAATACTTTTTATTCAGGACCGGCCTACATGTCATACAGCTCTGGGAAACCAGAAGTAGCTGCCGGTGAAAACTCCACATTTATGGAGGAAAGATATGGGGCTAGTAAGTAGTTCTGACTTGAATCCAGCTAAAAATCTCTTGGGAATTTTCGGTAATCTGGCCGACTCAAAAGTGTCCGTTCCTACCACTGTTGCTGGATGAGAGAGATCCCCACAGGACGCCTGGACAAAGATCCCCATGGAGCCTCTCCAGAATCTCATTCCTTCGATGCCAAGCACTGCTCTGTTCAGTACTTTTGTTCCTTCACAACCAGTCTTCTAAAATCACCTATTCCTTCATTCGATGCGAAGCACAGTAGAGGTTGTCCTAAAGCCCAAAGGAAAATGTCCTGTACAGTAAACTGTGAACTATATATTAATTAAGAAGCGGTGACTGCATTATTAAGGTACAATGAATGTCGTGACACCCCATACAACCATAACGCTAAATATAATAGGTGACCAAAAATCTTCGCCCGTAAGCCCTTAGGACAAACTCCACTGTAACCATAACCTTAATCCAAGCTTACAAATCCAAATTCTAATTAAAATCCAAGTTTTGAAAACTAAATCCTTATTCAAATCAAAATCTCTGACGACCTAACCTTAATTAAAACCCTACATTTGAAGCTCGGACCCAAAAACCAAAAGTCTAATCCCTTGCCTCAACCCTAAATCCGAAGCGTGACTTAGGCCTGGAAAACCTACGCTTAGGAATAACCCCAATCTTTGCCAGCAGGGATGAAGGGAAATACGCTTTATTTTGAAAATATCATTTCAAAGTTTTCAGCAAAACGTGCTCTATTTACCATGAATGAAATTAGGCACACAAACCGCAATTCTCGACATCATGGATAAATGTCCTTGAAGATGCTGCAAAATTAAGACCAAATTGCACTTCCTTCGAATCGGCTCTGGCGTCGTGCGCTGATGGCCTCAGTGCTGTTGTTCAAATAAACAATGAAGGAAAAAAATCGGTTTCTAATGGGCGTACTGGGCCAATCGTTGATTATATAAGAAAATTTGCATGCGAATGGAGGGAGCAAAAATGGCGGCCCGGTTTCAAAAGCCCACACAATAGTTTATAGATATCGCCTTAGTAAACCGAAAACCCAGACTTCCATGTTTACGTGGTCGGTGATAAATTGAAAGCTTTTGCGTTCCCAGGCAGATATAACTTACCAATTGAGCCCATTGCATGAACAGAAACCAGACCTTAAAACTAATGGAAATCTGTAATGGCCGATGCCATGCATGCAGCAGGCTGGGCGGGTAAATCGACCCAAGTGTGATTAAATTCGCGTCTTTCAGTGTGCCTTTGTAGCTCAATTGTAGAACTTTGGCCGCACAAACACCTTTTCTGGTGTGTGGATAAGCATACCATCGAGGCTACGAAAATTTTACAATTCGGTGAGCCGAATTAATGGAAAGCTACTTTATTAATACTGCAGTTTTGCGTTACATGTGTATCCGCTATGTAGGTAGGATCATTTAGCTTGCTTTTCACTAGTTGCATGGAGTGAATTGTTATTTTTATTTGCCATCGTTATATGCTGAATGTTTTCGTTGTAACGATCGCTCACATATTACAGACTTTTAGGGTCATGTGATACTCTGGGGATACTTATAAGCTATTCTTACCCTCTTGCCATTAACCCAAAGCTTAGCCGTACCTGTAGCCTCAACCTTGAGCAGAATTTTTAACGTCAATGACGTATCACACAAGCCATATTCGCGACCGATTGCCGTGCAAATGTACTGAACCAAATATACCTAGGGTTTTTGAACAACGTCTCTTTGAGGCTACACCCCATGGCTGCACCATTGACTTCCCCCACGTGGTGTTTAGGTCTAACCATAATCCCGATCGATACAAGCAACTTCAAAGTCGATAGAAACCGCGTATCGCATAAAATGAGTAATTTCATCAAGTTTTTTTGACCTACCTGAAAATAAGTAATACAGTTTTAGGTGCAAGTGAAAGAACTCGCTTGAATCTATATATTGCAGTATTTTTTCCCATATTCGGTGACTTTGAGGCCTCTTTGTAAGATTGCAAATGAAAAATGCAGCCCGATATATACCTACATTTTGTGGAAATTCTTCATCTTCTGTCCATTCTCTTTCTTACTTTATTATACAAAACTTATCTTGCTGCATACTTTAGATTTATAAAAGATTAATTTTTACCGCCGCATACACGATGAAACATATGCATTTTAGGATTCTAAACCTTCGATACGGTAAAATAAAACACCGCTTAAGCTATTTTACTGCGTTTTATGACAATAAACTTCAGAAATTGGCAAAAAAATAACTTGAAAAACTGCAAAAGTTATTTTTATCTGCCAAACAATGCGATTGCTTAACTTGGCTTCACCTAGTTTTCATCACATTAAAACTAGCTTTTCTGGTACTGGAATGGCTATATTTTAACCTTTTTGTGCTTATTTGGGTCTCTCGGATAGCATAACACATGTAACGCAGATGATTTTGTCGTACTTAATGGCATAGTAAATTTCTTCGAGATCAGGCCACGGCAAAGGTAGTTAAAATAGTGGGCCTTATAAACCCCAAGTTCCAGGATTCTCTCAAAAGAGACCAGTAGTATTAGGGGTTTAATGGATGGAAATCTATGATAGGCGGTGAGGGGAGTTTGTAGAAATAAGTGTAAAGTAGTAACATGTGGTTGAAGTTGTTTAACTGCCACCGCTATATAGCCACGGAGTAGGGCGAAAAAATGGAAAAAAATTAGCAAAAAACAGCACTTCATAAATAACAGGTATTTGGATAAACAGCCAGGCGTACTTTTTTGACAACGATTATTAGCTAAAATGCAGATATCCTTTATTAAATTATATTCCATAATTCTACACTGCTTCGTCAATGCCACACTGATTAAAAACATAAAATGAATGTGGTTGACTCCATACAATTATCTTCACTGTCTTTCCTAATTCTCAACCCATAAAACCTCTTACTACCTCTGGTCCTGTAAGATAGAATCCTGGGGCTAGAAATATATGAGGTCCGAGGGGACGGAAGTGAGAGTCAGCTAACACTGGCATGCTGGATTGTGTGTACTCTCTAAGATAGCCCTAGAAGTGGCCTACCTGAACGGAGGACTGCGCTAGTGGTCCAAGGTTTTTTTCTTCGGCTCGAACTGACGAAACTCTATATGCTATGTGCGGTAATTGGGTACAGTATGGCACACGCCATGGGGAGGCATATAGAGCTGAGAGGGTGGAATACGGCAAACTGTTCTGCATAAGGACATGTTAGGGATTTGTGTCCTACGTTACGAACGTGCTTTTATCATTATTATTATCGAAATGGTAATCACTATTTCCTCACATAGATTGGGATTGCATACTAGGTGTGAATCCATAAACGCACACACAGGCAGTTCTTATAGTGTACTATCTACTGCCATGATAACTAAAAAGTAGCACTTATGCATAGGCACGTACCTATAGCAGCAGTATCTCAGTCCGTACCTAGCAGAAACGAACACAGCTCGATGAATCGAGTTTAGAGTGCGGAAACCAAGGCAAACGCTGCTGTGCTCACTCCCCCAAGCATGTTCTTACCCGAAATGGCTAAACCAAGAGTCACACTCCTTGTTGAGCTCAAGAAGATATCAGCCCTAGCGTTGGCTTAATCAGCGTCACCTCTGACAAATGGTGGTGTCAGTGCCAGCACCAGTACTACTAGACTTCTTGCCGAGATTTAGAAGATATGAGCCCCATGCTGACTTTAATCAGCGTCACTTCTGAGTTACAAAACGGTCAGTACCAGCACCATCAAATATTATCACTAGGTTACACCCTTGTAAGTAGTTTTAGAAGTAGCAGTACCAGTCCTGGTTTGCAAAAGTCTGGCTAGACACCTACCATGGGGAGTGAGGGTAGGTAGTACAGTAGTACCCGCGCAAAGTCTACTGTCACGGTGTAAGCGGTGTATTAGCTTGCATTTGATACAGCAGCCCAAGCTGGACCCCGTTTAGTCTTCGAGACTCCGGGTGAGTGTGAAGAGTGCGGTTGGTGCTAGCTACGTCACCTATCACTTTAACCTAAAGCCTGAGACTGTCACCTTCTGTACCAACCTGTTGATGCACTTGGTGGACCTCATCGAAATCGATTTTCGAACATACATACATGCATACACCTTCAGTGTCTATCCTAATTCTCAACCCATAAAACCCCTACTATCACTGGCCCTCGAAGATAGAATCCTGGGGCTAGAAATATATGAGATCCACGACTTAAACTACTTTTACCCAGGCTACCTCCTATTTCGCCTAAAGTTATGCCTATTTCCCTCAATATACCGAACTAACAAGGCAGTTCTCCTTAATAAAAGGCTTCTCAGGATACAAGCTATTCAGTAGTTCAAAACACCATGACTGAGTCTATGCTTAACCGCCAAGCGCAAGTTCGTCATTAATTTTGCATGAATTACCAGCCATATGGTATGTGTTGGATTCTTCACATAAGTCCATCATCTTATAAAGACTTCTTCAAAATTATAAACGCAAATAATCAATTTCCCTAGCTGGTGCACTTGCGATGGTTGCCGAGTCACTATCACCACAAACACGTAACTCATAAGAAATGACCTATTTTCATTTTTTGCCACTCCTTCCATGCTTTTTACCAGGCTGCCTCCTCGAATAATTGACTTAAAGATTAACGTGATTATTTGTTAATTAACGTGACTCAGTTGTAAAAAATTCGGCGGCCTCGGTGTGTTTGTGATCTCTGAAAACAAGAGCAGGTTTTGAGCGCACTGAACGCTCTAACCATCTGAGCCACGATGTCTCTGAACTGGGTCAAGGAAATGATCACAATCTGCCCCAAAATAGCAAGAATTGGAGTGCATCTGGTGGATTCTAGACTGACTGTTTTGACTGGACAGTCAGCCATCAGTATAGGTAGATTCCACAAGTTAGAGATTGCTAGAGCGTTCACTGCGCTCAAAACCTGCTCTTGTGTGATTAAATTCACGGGTTCTGGTGGGGCCTCATAGTTCAATTGGCGAGAGCATCGACTGTAGTAAAGCCTTCTTCTTGCTGGTGTAGGTTCGGAGCTCAACGAGCCGTAGAGTTTTCTCCCAATCGGGTCAAATTAATTATTTAAATCTGCCAAAACCCCGTACTAAGTAAGTGAGGCTAGTAGTCATCTAGTGGATTCTAGACGGGCTGTCTTGAAAACCTGCTTGAACAGTCAAGTTACTGTACCGGAATTAGTGGATTCCATACCTTGTTATAGGTTGGTGCGTAACTTAAACCAACTCTGATTAAACTCATGGCTACTGCAATATAAGCGTTAACTGGTAGAGTCCTGTGCTTGTTGGCGTGAGTTCGAACTCCATCAGGGCACGCGATGTTGTCACAATTGTCTCGTGTGAGACTAATCACTGCTATTTCTCTACTCCAGTGTAAGAAAAGCCTTTATTATACTGCATAATAACCCGCAGTAGCAACTCTGTTGTCAAAGAAATATTCATTGACTAGGATTTCTTATGACAACATCCGGGAAACGAGGGTGACCTGCATTAATAAATACGGCCGTCGTCTACGAGCGTGGAAAAGAAATTGGTAATCTGGGCACAAGAAAACTTTGCTCGTTCGTCCTCGCTACCGAACAGGATTCCTACCTGTCTTACGAAATAGCGCAGTCCGCGTAAGACGTCTACCCCCCCCCCTCCCCCCATGAATGAGCACGAAGACGCGGACCTATCGTAAACGCGCAGTCAACCCGTATTTTCGCAGGATTGCGCAGACAGAGGATTGCTCAAAATCGCCTTCTCTCCCCTCCCCCCCCTCCGCCTATTCGGAAATTCGCTGTTTTCCACCGGCCGGAAAATCAACCAATCAGAGCCATCCAACCGCGAAATGGGATGAGCATTCTGTCGCTCACCCGCCTTCCATTAGCTGGGCCAATAAGAGGCACGCTGCTGGTTACTACTACCTGGGCGAGAAATGGGATTCAGACACACGCACACCCACACCAGAGTTTACTGATCCGCAAATTAAGCGGAACACAGTCGAGCCGCATGAGTTCAGAGGACGCCTACGCCAGCGGTGCTGCTTATCACCAGCTTGCCCATCGCCGAGACATGTTGCATGCCTATTTTGAGCTGCTGGATTCCAACGCGCCGACATCCTACCTACCACCTCCCGCCTCCTCGATCTCCTCCCCCTCCTTCCAGTCGCCGTTCCATTTGGATCCAATGCTTCCGCACATTTCAAACTCCGGTCCTCTCTCCACCGACTCCTCTTCTCTGGCAAACTGTCCCATTGCGCGGCTTGACGAGGCGGTCCACGCAGCCAAATTCACTGAACCAAACGGTAAGTTATCGCCTCTGAGTCTTTTCGGGTCGGAGATACGTTTTGGCTTGATGGTGGAGAAACTAGCAGTTTTGCAGGTCTTGTTAAGTGCACTCAGACGTCGATCGGATTTGGAGTGTTGAGGGCTCGCTGCTGTCAGACTCTTTAGTTTTACTTCTTCTTTATTGCTTCTTACGATTAAAACTAATCAACGATAATATAAAGCCAGCAAGTATTGTCTTATCAAGGACATGATTTATCAGCACAAAATTGCATCAAGTAAACCTTATGGAGCGCAGTAAAGATGTCTATGAGGTTTGAAGCTTCAGCCCATTTACACATAAACTGCTCGAAGCCTTCAACCCTAGGCATTCCAACACATAGTTACAACACCAATAAACGCGAAAAGGGATGAGAGGTAGAAATGCTGTACCTTGCTTTTCCTCCCCTAAGCTCTCGTGGGCAGTACGTTCATCTGGCTATTGCTTCCTAGGACGCAACAGGGAGGGAAAGGCTGCCGTCTATTTCCAACCTTGCAGGTGGGTGAATTTGAATGCTCCCGGTGAGAGCTGATGGCCCGCGGGACAAAGAGGAGTCAGGGATTCGACCGGCCAATCACGCATGACTCCTCTAAGCTTGGAGCTAGGGCTTGGCTGACTGATGACTGCAACTAAGCCAGAAACTTTCAGTATGAAAATCATGCAAAATCTGCACGTTACTGCCTGCCTGTTAATGTTATGCGAGTATCCCACGGCAGTGTGTAGATCTCGGCGCAAATGTTCACGTAAACTGTCCAAGGAGATTTATTCCGAATAATTTACTCTGAGTTAGCGTAATAATGCCTGAGGAGATCAAAAAGTCGGAAGTTCCCAGCTAGTGTGTCTACCAGAAAACGCACAGGAACAAGAGAGGAACCCACAGGTGAGCTCTGCCATACAGTGGCGAAACAGCTGCCTGTGATTCGCTGTCAGTATGATCTCGCTCTCGTCTTAATCGGTAGGGATTCTCGTTACCTGCCTTTTGGTCCAAACTTTAACGTCATCTTCACAGGCAAAGGTGCAATATGTTAGAAGAATTTTATCATCAAGTCGATAACGGATAGGCCGTCTCTCTTTCTAATAGTAAACACTGCGGGGAAATTTCATCTGTCAACTGTTCTTTATGCAACCCTATTTGCTAAGGTTTTCATGCTTGGACTTTCGTCTGCGGATTTAGGCAAACAAGTCTTGTATTTGGGCCAACTGGCGTTCATATATTGAGTACGATGCTTTGCATTTTAGATATTTACAAGACCATTTCTGTGCGATCTTTGAATAAATGCGTTGAACACGTCTGCTCAATAAGTATCTAGCCCCTAAACCGAACACGGGAAAAAGAATGCCCCGTCCTTACGCGTACTTCCGGGAGGGTAAATATCCTTGCTTCCTACCTCCTAACAACAGTCCGACCGTCAACTTCGACGACGTCCACCCTATGCTCAACATCAGAGTGGTGTAGAAACGGTGACGTGCAAGTGAGGCTTGCACCGCATCTATCGCACTCCATCTTTCTATGTTCACTCATCCACGTCTGCCTAGAAAAGACTAAATTTGCTTTTCAAACGGATACTTTTAACTCCTAGCACTAGCCCTAACGTAAAGTTAACCCCCAGTCCTAATCATATAGTATTGCCGGTAAAGAGAAGGAAAACCGGAGGGGCCATTTTTTTCATACTAGCCATTGTCAGCCAGTCATATCCAGACCCAAGTGATGCACCACCACCACCACCGTCTAACGCTCTAACAACTGAGCCACGGGCTCGCTGTCTTGCCGGGCTAGATCGGGAGATACTGATGCACTTTTTGATGAGGCTTCACCGATCGCTAACGAAACTCATTTGTCTCGCTCAGCCCGGGCCTAATTTCTCGGGTCCTGACAGCAGCCACCGCACAGAGGCCAGTCGTCTAGGCGGATAGCATCGCCGGCATTAGAAGCCGTTGAGATAGGTTCAATCGACCGACATAAACTACGCCTCAGTGTGCGCCTTTGTCCCCTCCAGTCGCTCGAGATTGGGAAAAATATTCCCACTAGTGTGTGCAAGGGTTCCGGTACAAGCAGCCGGTATTGAGAACGTGAGCATTTTCGAGGGGGTGGGGCGGGCGCACGGTCTCACGTTCACCGGCAGAGATAATAGACTCCCTGTGTCTGGTTCCATTTTCTGGACGTCTTTATCGTCATCATCATCACCATTCAAAGCCCGGGCCCCTCCCCTTCCCCTCCAACGAACACCTGAGTATACCGGGGGGGGGGAGGGCAAAACGGTAGCCGACTTCTCAGGTACACCTCAGTGGAACAGCATCTTGTGTGTGATTTACTATGGGGAGCAGCCTCCATTGATTCACCCAGTATAATGTGCAGACCCCGACAGAGGCTCGGTCGAATTAAACTTGGTCACGCTCTCACGGATTAAAGGTGGGTGGGGGGCCGCGGGGACAGTAGCCTTCCTCCTGTGTTGACGCATCGTGCAGCGAAGTGGAATGAAGCATTGTCTGTTGATCACACTACTGAGCAGTACTCATTTATAGTTCCCCCTCCCCCTAGCACAGACTTGGGGCTCACTGGAGGGCTAAAAATCGAACTAGCCCGCCGAGACGCAGCGATGGCAAACGATACCGCCGTGGCCGTCGGGGATGCTCCCAATGTGTGCGAAATCCCAGTGGCGAAGTTAGCTGCCCGACGAGGCAATCTTCCTTCTCCTCAGAGGCGTATGAGGGAACCTACCCCGCTCTGGTTGTGGACTCCACCAAAGGATCCAGGTGTCCAGGTGATGGACGTGGCTGTTTGAATGTAGATGAAGAATTAAAAGTTCCACCCCCAGCCTTAGCGCGGGATCCCGGAGTAAGTGGTAACCCCTGCGACAGTCGAGCGCGGTAGTCCTGAGTCAGAGAGACTGCAGAGCTCCCAAAGGTGACCAGGATTTGGGTGAGTCCATTGGCGGCCGCTGACACGGTACAATGCTGGGCTGCTTGATGCCCGAATAGGAGACTGACAGATAAATTCGTAGACTGGGCGCCTTTCCACGAAATTCCACTGTGTACCGTGGACAGATGACTATGCATTTAAATCAGAAGCATAATCTGAACAGATTCTAGCAGTTTCCCTGATGGACCTGATTTCAGGTGCATTGCTTGGATTGCAAAGTCATTAAGCACGAAAACATCTCATCCACCCTCTTTATCGACACTGTGATGGGCCCATCTGGGAGCGAACAGTAAACTTCGAATGCGAGTACACTTTGCATCTTCAACTGTCCCTGTCATGATTGCGTGCTTTTTGAACGTTGGAGGGCTCACACACCGTCTCGGGGGGGATAATCTAGGAAAACTCAAGGTGTAGCACCACTGAGGAAGGCGTCAGAGTTTTCAGACAACGATGCACATCCGAGGTCAGATCCTTCGTGATGGCAGAT
The DNA here is from genome assembly GCA_036362985.1 of Ligula intestinalis. Taxonomy (NCBI): domain Eukaryota; kingdom Metazoa; phylum Platyhelminthes; class Cestoda; order Diphyllobothriidea; family Diphyllobothriidae; genus Ligula; species Ligula intestinalis. The sequence continues at coordinate 25,192,184 of JAYGXS010000008.1, forward strand.
TGCTAGCTCAGCAAGTGCTGTCGAAGTCTGACGGCTAGAATGTTCACAGAACTGTATCAAATAAAAAAATAGTCACTCACAGTTCTTGCCAACAGTATACGCCCCATATCCTGAGCCTTGATGACGGCAACTTAGGACGATCATTTGTGGGCACATTGTTTCATCACCTAGCCTATTCCGAAAAATGCCCCCTTTTGCAAAATTATATGGCGTCGGTAAATCCTGCTAATATCGTGATTTTTGCCTTGTTCAAATTTCTTCCGGGAAAACAACGTTCCAAATTCATGCAGAGTATGCCCATTAATAATTTAATCAGTCAAGGTTTTTTGCAAAAATTGAGTAGTAATCTACATTAATTTATATTCTGGAGGTTCCCCATGCGAATATCCATCACGTCCGCACTTGTTTTTTTCTGCGAAGACAGTGCTCTAAAGTCAAAAGTTGTATCAAAAAAACTGCTGAACTTGAAAATTGATTTTTTTCTACGCGTATGAAGCAAGCAGCCTATTTTTAGCAACCCTGACGTTTTATCGATTTTATCAATTAAAGAGAGTTTTATCGAACAGAGCTGGCCGCGAGTTAACATTGGTTTTTGTCCTTGCGTAAATCAGAGAAAGCAAGGTGAAAGCAAGCAGGTTATTTTTAGAAATCCGATCGATTTTACACACAGAGACTTGCAAATCTCTATGATTTTATGGCCTACGACGCAATAATACCACCTAGGGGCAGTCCTCTGTTAAAATTTTCAGATATCTTTCCTCCATTGAGGATGCTCAGTGTTGTAGCGCGGACCACCCTCCCTCCCATAAAAATCCGTGGCATGTGAAGTGCGTGGAAAGATACTTTTTAGATAACCTTATTTAGGAACGAAGACGACAAAAAATTATCAATTTTGCAATATTTTATAGTCATGAAAGGTAGCCCAAAAGTAAAATAATAGAGCGAAAAACTGTATCAAAAAGAGAAAAACGAGTGCTTTCCTTTGTAGCAGAAAACGATCACCAATTTTCAGGGGAGTGAAGGCATTTCAAAGGGCATTTTGTATAAGTTTTCTGGAGCAGAAACTCCAGAACTGACTCTGAAAACCACGATGGAGAAGACGCAGACTAATCTGAATGGCGTGCTAGAGCGGAGTGCATGCGTCTGGGAACCGAGGATTTATGCCGAACAGGAAAAGGAAACCGCAAAAACCCATTTTTCTCCCAAAAGCTGATCAACTAAAATACCCGATCCATACACCGTTCTCCTATGCAGGCAGGGTGTTTAGGATCTTGGACAGTGTA
>JAYGXS010000008.1:25200439-25220837 GCA_036362985.1 Ligula intestinalis
CTGGCTTTTAAATGAACATCCTTCTGAATGCCTGCGAAAAGCATATTCTCTCAAAAATGGCTACTTGTATGGAAGCATTTTGACCATTGCTTCTCAACGCCCCTATAAATTCAAACATACCTGATCAGGAATGAATACCCAAAAGAGCCTTTCTTTTACTGGTATGAAAATGTGCCTAATTATAAGATTTGATGTCCGCGGAATGTCAATTCATAATGCGTCCTATTCGTGAACTTATTAATTTTGCCTTCATTTATTATCAAACTGCATGAGAACCACGTGAACCCTGCCGCTTATTGTAGAGGAAGTGGGGACTTCTCCCTACACATTATGGATATAAAATATCATTTGGAAGACTAGAATTCAAGTGCGATGGTTAGTGAGTTTCCGAATAATTCTGCAATTTCGAAAACACACATCCTTTCTTCAAATACAACGTTTAACGAAGAGGCAAGTCACTACCAAACGGAAATAAGAAGGAATATTTTGTGCATGTTTTCCATAAAATATATTTGAATTAAAAAAAATGAAAAAACGCGCACTACTTAGGTAGCCATTTTTTCCCAAAGGCAGTCAGGAAGAGGCTCTATCAATAGCCGACATCGTGACGTGACTAAAATATCTTGAGGTGAGACAGTAAAATAAGCAATATTGCAACCCTACTTATGCATAACCGACAAAGACTAGGGATCCCCAGGGAGGCCACTTCTGGCTTATTTACGTCGTCGGTTGGAGATACCTAGCCCCGGTCTAGCAGCGTAAGTTTTCGCCATACTCGAGTTTCGAATGGAAGTTTCCGCTGCTACACTGGAGTTGAGCATCGCTAACTGACCAAGCCAAATAAGCCAGAAAAGGCCTTCCTGGGAGCCCCTAGTCTTGATCGGTAATACATAACATAAAGGTATGCTACTAAAACATAATAAGTAGCATTACTTTTAGCCTTGCAGCAGGTGCCAGGGTTGCAAAAGCCATCAACCAGGATTGGTACATCCTGAACCAGATCGGTGTACAATTACCCACTACCAATCCTAATTCTGAACGCTCAGAGATCAAAGTTCATGATCGCTAACGGAAGTCAATCGTTCCGCTCGGCTCCGGTGCTCCTTTTTGAGCCTGGCCAGCAGCTACACAGCGGCTGGTAGGTTAGGTAGATTACATTGCCACGCGTTGGACTTCTGGTCAGAAGGTCACAGGTTAGAGCTTCGAGTGTAGAACCATTTTGGGTTGGGCATAGCTGGACGGCTGTCTGCCTTTGTTTCTAATTAGAAACACCTTTAAGAAATTCAACTGACGTTTCATGGGATATGGTATCTCCTTTCTAGGCAGAAATACATTACCGACAAAGACAAAGGAGACTGAAACGGCCATTTCTGGTTTATTAGCCATCGTCAGCCAGTCATGCACAACCCCAGGAAAAGTGACCCCAAGGTTCCAACCCGCGGCCTTTCTTCTCGACCCTACGTCTCATCTGCTACCTTTTTCCCATCCCCACTACCGTCTACAGTTTCTCCTTTCTCAGTAACCTACAACATTCCCGTCACAAGCCACTCTAGTCCTATGCCTCCTGCATACATTACCCGCAGTGGACGCCACGTTCACTTTCCTGACCGACTTGCGTCTTACCATTTTTAGACTTATATTTTCCTTCGGCATCGTTTGTTTACGCCGCCTTCAGTCTAGCTTGGGGGTACTGTGGCGGTTCCCGGACTATTTGTGGCCTTTCACATTCTCGCGTCCATTTTCCTTGATCGTCCCTAGTCTTAGAATGCACTGAAAACACCACTAGGACCTTATCCGGGCGTACACCAACATTCAAGTTGTAACTATTTTACGTAATATTTTACATACCTTTGAAGAGCGGTTGTTTTTAATCAGTGTGAGATTTCACTTTTACTACCTGGAGTCTTAGATCATAGTGGAACTTCTCTAACCACACGTCATAATCTTGTTGTCGTGCCGGTTTCGTTAGATAGGTGCTCATCGATTGGTTACTGACTCACTCGTTCGGCTGTGGCTTAGGGTTCGCCGAGTTGGTGTTAGTAATGACGTGCTGATGACGACTACCAAGCCAGAAATGGCCATTCCCGTCTGCCTGGTCTTTGTCGGAAGTGTGTTTCTCTCTAAAGTATATGCTGGTCATTGAGTGGCCACTGGCGGTGCTCGGGAGTGAAGCCCAAGCCACAACGGGACGAGGGAGTTCCGCTGTACCGCTGGTGCCATACGCACAAAGCGCACGTGACTTCGCTACTCTACCTGCTTCTGGGCCAGCCAATCACAGCTGCCGTGGATTTCAATTGGCCAAGTAGTTTATCGATCGTCCAGTGACCTACTCTCGCATGACGTTTATTCAAGCAGCACACCAACATACGGACGCGCGCACGCGCACAGGGACCACGGCCTTCCGTGCCTCTGGGATTCACACCATTATTGAGTTCCTGTACACAACCAAGAACTCCTACTGGTCTAACCCCTCTTCTCCTGTAGGGAACTGTGTGTGATAATTGGAGGTTCTGGGCGCACTCATGGTTTAGACTCATACACCGTTACCGATCGGTGAGCGTCCATCTACCACTCAAAGTGCACTTCACTTCGGATTCTGCCTTGTTCCCATGTGTTAGGACGGCACAGTAGATGAGTAAACTTTCTAGCCGTCCTCGGGCCAGGATGACAAAGGGACAACACGCAATGGCGCCATCGCATAAACGACCAGATTACGCGTGACCTTCAAGTGCCAACATCACGGGAGGGCACAAGGAGTTACGTGCACAGGAAACAGTGTCGCCGGGTTGGGTCACCCTGGGGTCACCAGCATCACATGACGGCTACTTGTATAAGCGTCCCGCGTAGGGACCAATAAGAAGAGCTTTAGGGAACAAAGTCTGCTTGCCCTTAAATACGTGGCTACTAACAGAAAGCGGTATCCTTTTGCTCACACGAGAGTGTGCTGCCGACACACAGGACAAGCTGCAGACGAGATGACGCTGCCGACAGCGACGCTGAAAAGTTGAGGCACACGGGCAGAAACTGATGTACACACAGAGACTTTTGCAGTAAACTTGTTCTCTGCTATCCTATCTGTTTTCTCTTCCTCATAGACAACTGGGGATCTAAAATTGCTGAATTAAAGTTTTTTGTGGCTGTGACTATGGATGCACTTTCTATAGTTTGAGATGCTGATTACTGAACTGTTCAAGCGACTGGCATTCAAAAAGCTAATGTAATGGTGGAACCCAAAAGGACACTTCTGCTTTGCCTTGGTCACTGATGATCGTCCCAGACAGCAGGCAATTCTTGTGTTCTTGTTTTACTTGCTACTAATGGTTTATTAGTAACCAGAATGTATCCGAAAGTTTTTATCTTGTTTCTGCCTGGCCATTCACCGATTCCCATTTCTTTTGACTTCGTTCATTGCTTTAGCATTCACTAATTCCCCTAATTCCTTATTAATTGCCTCATTTCCTTATCCGTCGTCCGTTGATATCCAGGTTCCACCGCAGAAACATTGCATTTTGAAGAATGCAAAATGTCTGACCGACAGATCACCCTACCCTGACTAGAAGAACAACAACGACAACGCAAACAACTTCTAAGGTTTCGTCTTGATTGATAGGTTACAAAGAGGACGGAGTGACTCAAATGTACACTTTCAGTTTTAAAAGTCAGACACAGTAGGTATAAAATATGCGTTTGGTTTTGTAGGCTCGAAAGAGTTTAAGGCCTCGCAGATTGTCCTCGGGGGAGGGGGGGGGGCGGCTCGGGGCAATGTGTGAGACCGACACAGGAGAGGCAGATAGGTGTGCTTTGGGCGAAGTGAGTTTCTGGTCAAACGTTTCTTGGGGATGGGGACGGGGATGGGAGCGGTGTCGAGGTGGAGTGGGAATGGGGGCGGGGGGGATGGAAGAGGCGATAACTGGGTGAAGCCCCTGGGAATGGCTGAACTCGTCTCACCGTGGTCCACCGCCGATCAGTCTCGTCATCCGTTGTCAGCTGTCCGGGAACTGGGAATTGTTTGTTCACTGCAATGGTCGCAAATTCGAGCGCGATTGCGCCTTGGAAAATCGATATTGCTGGACTGTCGTAGACTCTTATGCATGTTAGCCTTATGCCGGGTTTTCTTCAGGACCAGACGGACCTAAGGAGAGGACAGGGAGAAAGAGAGTATCAGCGTCGTGCCATCAGAGATCTGTTTAGGTAGTTGACGCGAAAAAAGTTTGGACAGCAACTTACCTCCTCATTGAGAAAGCAGTAAATCAGAGCTACCCAGAAACCCTAAATTGGGATGGGAGAAAAAGGAAATCAGTTTGAGAAGAAGGAGATAAATGTTCAACGAATAATCGACCGCGGTGCTTCTCGGCACACCATCACTTTCACGGTTGTCTGTACTCATTTCGAGAATAATTTACAGTTTATCTTCGAAAATTCCTTCCGTATTGGACAAAAGTTGTTTATGTAGCCCCATTCATTAATCCCTATTCCCAGCACGTTGTCCTAAGAAAATGGCAGTTATGGGGTTTTTTGTGTGGAGAATTAGAAAACGCGGTGAAAAATACTTTAATAACTGGTATATGTATTTTATTTTATTGTATTTGGAAGTGTTTTGATTTACATCTGTAGATTTTCGTAATCTGTATTATCGTTTAACCTATTCCGGAAAAAACCTGATTATCAAATTGCCGGTTTCTTGAAATTCCCAAAAAAATAGAAATGATGGTAAGCAGGTCGTCTACCTGAGGTCCAACTTACCATTCTAGTTTTAGCTTAGTAGAGTCCGCGGTGCAAAGCGCCGCGCTCAACTGTACTTTACATGCAGAACGACTTACTCACAGCGGCCGCGGGAACCAACTTTGACAACATTTTTCACTTGACACTAACTTTTAAAAATTTCATTCTCTGTCTACCCTATTTCCCCACCCCCGAGACCCTATACCCACCGTTTTCGTAGAGCAAACTGATGGGGCTTGGGGTATAGGAGTGGGGCTACATAAGCTACTTTTGCCCCGAATCGGTTGCATTCATTTAACCAACTGATACGTAGATAGGTCCAGTGGGAAATCATGAGAAACTCTGAATATGACAACGCAACATGTGGAGTCACCTATATGATTTCATGCAGTTGCGGACAAAACAACCACGTCGGAGAAACTGGAAGACTTCTCAAGACGCGAACTGCCGAACACGTGGCCGTAGTGTGGAGAAATGACGCCAATTCTCATGTTGCGCCTTATTCGAAGAGATTCTGCCATGCATTAAAATTTGATCAGACTGAAATTCTCGCGACAAGCTGACAATCATGTGAGTCGCGAGTTACTTGGTTTACGGGTCCCCAGGATATACACAAGTGCTGCGGCGCAATTTGGCCACAGCATGTTGCAACTCGGGGAACGCACAGGCCACCATCGGGGAACTAGATGGCCGAGCAACCACCATGTCTAATTCCACCACGTGTGACGAAAGTTCAGCAGATCAGGTCAGGTCAGGGCACACACGCTGGCAATAAAATGATAAGCGCACAAGCGGGCAATTATCTTCGATAGGGGAGACGTTTATTGTCATAAGTGTGCAGTATCATCGTGACTGTATCCTTTAAACATAGCAATCCCTTGTGCATGATTACCCCTTTTCTGTTTATGTTCCTGATGCTGTATCCGCGACGGGTTTTGAAACGTCAGGTGAATAAAATTCTTGTCCCAGCGATCACATCTACTTCTTTTTGCCTTCGATAAACCTACCATTTAAGGAAAATGTCACCAACGGTTGCACTTTTGACAGGAATATTCGATGGGCGATCGAGAAGAGGAGGAACTCGATCGTTGGAACAGAACTGTTATCTGCTTGCCATTTCGGATTCTCATTCGAACACCTTATCAGATGAGGGCAATGGATGCACAAGAGAGGCAGATATTATGCTGCCAAATACGTATGAGACGTGGTTTTGCCACAGAAATCAGCTACTCGGGGAGTGCGCATGCGAACACATTTTTCCACGCCAGTGTTGATGAGTCAGGTGACCGAGCAGTCATCACGCCGACATCCCCAACACGAGTGATGAAATGTCAACAGATGAAAACTCGCATACTGGCCGTCCAGCATTGAGCGCATCAATAGCCAGGCCTTCTCGGTGAAGGGGAGGACGGTAATTTCTGTAGGTAAACATCCTATATGTGTACGAATTACAGGGTGCCCCACGAAAAACCCCTAAATTTATGATAATGTTTATACTGTTATAAAAATAAAAATTATCGATTACAATTATAACTAACAACTTTATTGTATAATTAACAAACGGTTACCTAATCACAAGTTACAGATACCGCTCAAAATGCTGTCCATTAACTGCAGAACAGCGACATAAGCGATCCATCCAGCTCTGAGCTGCTCGACGAATGACATAAAGAGGGATGTTGTTCCATGTGTCCATCAACACATGTTTTATTGACTCAATATCAGTGATTCCTATTCTTCGTCTCTGAACCTCCTGTAAGAGTACACTCCAAATGCAAAAGTCCATTACATTCAGGTCAGGGCTCTTGGATGGCCATTGCTGGGGTGTGATGAAATCTGGAGTGTTAACTCGGAGCCAGGTGACAGTGTCATTGGCAGTGTGTGGCTTTGCACCATCTTGCTGCCACGTCCAGGGTTCTCCCTGCATTACTTGATCAATATCTGTAAACATCTGCGGGCACATGTTCTCGCTGTAAACAACTTGATTTACAGTTTTTTTCGTTCTCCGACTCGGTGCAACACCTTCCTGTCCAGCAGCATCTCCTTCAATAAAATAGAGGTCTGTTTTGCCTTGCCAGGAAACAGCACCATAGCACATGATAGATTTTTGCTGCTTGTCTATCTCCACCAGCAAATCTTCATCAGGAATATCAGTTTTGACTTCCATTGCACGATATATGCGTTCATTTTGCCTATTCAGTGGTGCAGACAAGCAGAATGATGATTCATCTGAGAACCACACTTGTTTCCATTTTTCTCCTTCACCGAAGCGCTGAAGCATGGCATCACACTTTGTCTTTCGAGCTTGCTGGTGTGCTTCAGTAAAAACATAGCATTGAATACGTCGAAAACATTTCAAATTGGATTTTGCAATTGTTCTGTGCACATACCCTTTTGACAATCCCAGTTCTTTAAAAAATTTCACGTTGACTTGAATGTCTTCTGTGATGATCTGGTGGAGTTACGGCAAGTTCCAAGACTGCTCGCCTTGTTGAGCAATCGTGCCTGCAAGAAGTGCCACTACCAGGCTAACGCACCTTTGCTACAGGTGATCCACCTTGTTTGAATGCAGCCACGACACCTCTAAACTGTTCAGTTGTAATGGCACCAAAAAATTTAGGCAAAATATTCCGAAATTTCTGCAACCCTCATGTTGGATGTTCTTTCCGGAATAGGACGATGACCTCGCGCTGGAAATTGTTGAGCTGTGGCATGGGTCTACACGTCTTTCCAGAATATTCCTGGCATATGGTGCGCAGGTGGGCATTTTAGAACCTTCTCCTCTGCGACCACCACCCACGTTGTGTGGGTGCTCCTCACCGCTGAGCGGAACATGGCGTGGGCGACATGAATGCGGGTGCGAACCAACGGGGGCGGCTTCACTTCGGGTGTGGCCCAGGTGGTCTGTTTTCTCCGCCATCGATCGTGACGGCATGGGCGGTCCGGCCGCCGTAACAATCACAAACTTAGGGGTTTTTTGTGGGGTACCCTGTACATCTACCTGATGCTGTCTACGAATATGGGTTCGAGCCAGAATCAGAAATGCCAAGCGAATAAAGTTTGGGCCCCAGTAGAATCTCGGTTAAGGAGTTTAATCTGTTCCGGCACCAAGCTCGTCATATAAAGCCCTTTTCGTGCGAAATGCAGCCAATCAAACTGCAGCACGTCACTGATTGGTTGCCAGCGACCCACGCCCCGGGAGCAAGACTCAACGGTGGACACAGGCATACACATGTGCACTGAAAACTCGGTAAGTGAGTGAAAGCTCGTCAATCAAAACCAGTTTTCTGCGAGTCGCACCCTCGTTACTGGAAGTCCTCGTAAATGGAGCTGCTCGCCACTCAAGGCTCCCTAATTATTCTCTTTAGTTTTTATTCTTGTGCCTCCAGAGCTTACTCAAGTCATACAACAGCAGGGCGCGCATGAAAAGCCGAAGTCTTTCAAGATGCCCGTTGGTTTCCTTAATCGCCCAACCCTTATACAGGAGCTACCAAATGAAGGTTTAAATGCTTATTATATGGGCGATTTAGCTGCAAGATAAACGTGTGTGAAATGGCGCTAAAATGGGTTCCTTATGAGGGACTGTTTTTTGTTTCACAGAGAGACATACCTGAGTAGATATGAGAACTGCGTTTATGTAGTTGAAGACCTCCCTGACTGATGGGTGGTAGGGTACCACAAAGACGACTTGTGGAATTCCCAGCAGCGGAATTAACATAAGGCAGGCTTTAAGGGATTTCCTACAAAAGAAGGAAAAATGCGGGCTCATCAGATTGCAAGCAGACTTCGTTTAAAGCCGACAGATAATGATGCCGATAATTACACACACTCTAAAATCAGGGTTCAAAGAAAATGCAATCATAAAGTCAGTATAAATTGTAAAAATACGAAAAAATATAAGAATAATGAACCCAAACATGATGGCGAGACCCAAGGCAGAGTGGGACAAATGAGTCCCGTTAGCGATCAGCTGACTGTTCATCAACGAGTGTCAATATCTTCAGACTTAAGCTGGCTTGACAACAAGCTCATGACTCAATGGTTAGGGCGTTTGACTCTGCTTACCTGCCAAATGCCAAAGAAGAGCGTTGTTTGTTTTTGTGGGGCAGCCAATGCACTAGATGCCGTAGCGCTCCGTCGTAAGAAAATTACAATCAGTTTACTACTTGCTACATTCAAGTAATATTTATTTATAGAATATTTTATATACACCGTGATTACAATACCACCCAAACTATATCATTCTGACGCCCTTAAAATTATAAATAGTCTATTATGCACAGTTCGTCGCCCAGGCCTACTCATAATCATACTTAGTCGACAGCATTCGTGGTCTTCCCTAGTTAACAATCCCGTCAGGAATCACATCTACTGCATCTTGTGACCATAGCCTGCACAATGGACTGTCCACGATCGTGGCGGGTCCTTCTGTTTTCGCAGCCTTTTTGGTAGACTCTACAATCAGCAAGGGGGTGCATAGCCGCATCTTGCACACTTTTTTGATGATCCTCGTGACTTCTGCGCTCCCCGCCTCTTTTCGACCTAACCCGCCCCCATGAGTGACCATTTTTTTCTTCTAAAAAATCCCAAGGAATGCTTTTCACTGTCTGCTCCTTTTCCGCATGCTCCACTCTATTGGCGTACGTCAGCTGGCACATCACCAATAAGCTGAGGTACTATTTTGTTTGATATCACGACAGGCATGTGTAGCGACCTCGTATTTCTAAGCCGTGCTTCCCTCGGACGCCGCGGGGACAAACCTCTCAGGGTCATTCTCTGTCTGACTCACTGGCCACCCACTTCGCAAGGCCAGTGTAAGGGGAGTTGTTTACGCTCAGTCACTTCCAGAGCCGACGACTTACCATTCAGTTGCAGACCTCCAGACCCGGTGATCGACTTGCCGGACTGCGCCTCTGGACTCCGGCCCATTCATAGCTGGACTGCACTTGTCTGGGAGTCACGGGCATGTTACTCATATTCACTCCTTCGAACCTTATTAAATCATTCATAACACTCTAGCCTTTCACGCCTTATCCTTTTCAACTAGCTTATACATGTTGGGACACGTTCCGTCATCTTTTATCTTTGCGGACCACATCGTATCCCACACATGTACACAAGTAGGGAGTCCAACTCGCGAAAGATGAATACCACTCGCTAAACGGCATTGAGTAAGGTTATAATACTGATTATCTTGTAGCCTATTCTCAAGTCATTTCAGTCACAATAGGATACTGGCTTTTCAACAAGCTTTATTCTGACCGCTAATAAATTAACGGATGCAGTGTATTATGAATGAACACCTCGCAGTCGTAAAAATCTCATAATAGGACCTTTTCTAAAAGCAGAGGATACGCTTTCTTTAAGTCTTAAGTTTAAAAAAGGCGTCATTTGCTACCAAAAGAGCAGAAGAAAAAAGTTTTTTCGTGCATGTTTTCCATAAAAGATGTTTGAATTTATAAAGGCAGCCAACATCAATAATAAAAAGGCATACTACTTAAGTAGCCATTTTTTAGAGTGCATCCGTTTTTTTAGCGGTCAGGAAGAAGCTCTTTTAAAAGCCGGCCCCATTGCGTGACTGAAATGACCTAAGAATAGGCTACAAGATAATCAGTATTATAATCTTACTCAACGCCGTTTAGCGAGCGAGTATCTATCTTTCGCAGGTGCAGGGACCAGCTCGCGTCGAAGTGAACTCCGCTAGAATCTGACGACTGCGGTTCTCGAAGTCTGCGGACAGCCAATCACAGATGCCACAATGCTAGTCCTGAGCACTGGGACGAATAGCAAGCCTGCATGCGTGAATTCCTATCTCTGTCCACTGGCCTGACTGCTGTCAAACTGGCACTTGGACCAGGCTGGCCCTCCTGGCTGGTCGTAAGTTCCCAAGTCGGACTTAATCAATGTATTCTGCGTTCCTCTGTATACAGAATAACCTATTCCTACTTCTCTCCTAAGTAACCATGGTCTAAAGATCACATTTCCCAGGGTTCAACTTATTTAATTCCCCTGCGATAGCGGCACTGTATATTTCCCTCAGACTGAATTGAACCGAACTGAACTCACGTTGGCTCCGAACGACTGAGCTTGGATGCTAGTCGAAAGCGCAGCTTCTGAGAGCTCCGAGAGGAGATGGCTGAAGATTTACGCCTGTCCACCGCTGTAGCCGCCACTACCGCCTTCATATCACTGGAGAAGGCAGTTGAGTGGTTCCTGGTCATCATTTCCCGTCTAATGTCCGCTACCGACTTCTTCCGTTCAGTCGTGGGGTTTTGATGGAGACCGTGGTTGTGGTGGTGGTGGTGGTGGGGTTGCCAGCGGATGCCACGAAGGGGCTCCAGCGGCAAGTGGGTGCCATCCGCCGTGGCCTCAGCGGCCGCAGCTCCCTCGAGGCTCACGGTGGTACCGTTGAATGGAAGGGGGGTCAAAATTGGATTGGCTGGGGGGACACTCAGCGTCGCCAGAGTGCACTTGTTGGGCACCGAGGCGGCATGCACCCTCGGTGGGGTCGGGCCTACTCCGTTGGTTGTCAGCCATAGCATGGAGCTCGAGTAGGTGCCCGAGGCCTGCGATTCGTGCGGTGTCTTCTTGATCCGACAGCAGAGGGCGTAGAGGATGAAAACCAGGACAATCACGTTGCACTAAAATGGGGAACAGGATGACAGGAGGGAAGTGCAGTTAGTAGAGTGTAGACTGCTCGAAATAACTGCTGGAAAGTCTCCCCTAGCCTTATAGGCGTTGACAACCTAATAATTCAGTATAATTCAAAATATTTAAGAATAACAGACACTGGCTTTGAAAACCATAATCAAAACGGCGAAGTATTTTACTTAATTTAAATGTGTTACTAAAACGTAGCGAGAAGCGTACGTGGTTAAGAAGAAAGTGACGAAACGAGAAGTGTTTCCTTTTGGAGTAAAGACCCTGTCCACAGCCAACTTTCGAGTATTTCGAAGAAGGTACTTGCCGAACTGAGAAGGTAAAATAGACTTTGACGATACGCTGAGAAGAATAATTAGTAGATAGTCCAGTGAGAAGGATGTTCGCCAAGTTCACATACTCACGTGGACGGATAAGGAATAGCCAATAGGAGTGAATATGCGAGTTCCAGGAAGCAGTTCAGAAGAAGAAGAGCATGCGATGACGGGAACAAGAGTTTTACTTTTTGACGTTTCGGATTCATTCGGGAATCCTGAATCATAGGTACTGGGACAATAGTCGGAGTCATGTGCAGATAGGTGTGAAATATGCCCAGCTTGCACGATATTTATAGTTCGTAGCGGTCATCCGGGTGCGTACTCTAATTATTCACTCCTGCAGCCACGACTTGTGTAGTACTTGGTGCGGTGATGGTTTGACACTACGCGTTCGACTAATCAATTGCTGCGAGTTTATTGTGCGGGTCAGATGCGGGCTTGGTAATTGCGCGACAATTATGCTCGCTGTCGTCAGAGTTGTTGTTGGGCCCAGCCCTTACTACGTGGCCGATTCTCTTGCTCAGGCAATGTCTCAGTACACAGTAGGGAAACGCCAAATCTTTGCGCTTGTTGATGGTCTAGAGGCCTGAGAACCATGACTCATGCAGCTCGCAGCTCTCGTGGTTGCATGGCTTGTGAGGATTTTGGCCTCGTCAAAGTTGAAAATGTGGCCGGGTCCCGTCGAGTGATCTGCAATCTGGGAGTTGGCGTCTTTCTTCCTCACCGTCACTGCATGCTCGGCCATTCGTGTCCAGAGTAATCTCCCAGTTTCTCCGAAATAGCTGCATTATCAACAACAGCACCAGATCCGGTTATCGACTCCAGCCGTTTCCTGCCGTGGCAGTGGGTCTTTCGGTCTCATGACCGGGCGCCTGATTGTTGCTTCTGGCTTCTGGGCAACTCCAACTCCAAGTGGAGTGAGCAGACGGCTGACTGCTTCCGATACATTCTTCACGTACGGAAGAGCTCGCCAAAGTTTTGGGTCAGGTGGATGTGGCTTCTTCTCTCGTTTGCGAATGCATTTGTTGACAAAGTTGCGCGGGCATCCATTCGCTCTCAGTACCCGTCGAAGATATTATAATTCAGCAACTAGTCTAGGGGACCTCAAGGCAGTCATATCATTACGACAAAATAATTTGGGACAGTTCCCCCATGTTCTCTATGTCTTTGCCTGTAATAACTTTGGCAGGGATGACAATTCGACCATCAAATACAACACTCCTGACTTGCATGTAAATGATTTCATAATTTCATGGGACAACTGCTTTTAATGAGAAGATTTCCCTGTCTCACACACAGTCGATAAAGTTGACCTGTGCTACCTTTACTAACTATTCTGCTGGGCTTCATAGTTCGCAGTCAATTTCAGCAAGAATTCCCTATGTAGAGCAGTTTTAAGATTATCATACATAATAACCTAAGCTTTTGTATAATCGTGGATTACGGTGTTTTTATAAATTATGTTTATACGGCTTCCAGTTGTACGGTTAATAGTCAATTTTAGTTTATGTTTAGTTTTTGTGTTAAGTGTTTTATTTTTGTGCACTTTTTGTCTAGTTTTAGTTTATTTTACTATGAAATTCAATTGGTTTTGGTCTGATATTCAGTTTAGTGTGTTTGCTGTGGTTGATCTTAGTTTAGTAAGTTTAATCTGCTTTCAGATTACTTTTAGTTTAGTTTTAGTTTAGATTACATTTTATTTTAGTTTGATTAATTTTCTTAAGTTTACCTTCGTTTAGTTAGTTATGATTAGTTTTACTACGGGCATGCAGTTGCTTTTCAGCTTTAAAGTGGGAAAACCCGATCATTTATTTGAATCTCGAAAATTCGCATTTCCTTGCATAGTTCGGACAGTATGTTTAGTTCTGCAATTTGCGTAGTTCCACTATTTTTTATATTTTTTTCCTATTGGTCGTATTTCTCAGTTTACTTATTGCGCGCGTTTTGTTGGCAAACCTTGGGTTAGTTAAATACTCACCCTGTTATTTTTTTCCTTTACTCGCTCTTTAATTTTATTTAATTTTTCGCAAGCCTCATCTGCTCAAACCTTAAAATGCCTATTACAACAGGTCCCAATGTACAGAAGCCTGGGGTTTCTTGTTACTGAGCTGTTCCCTATAAGGAATCTTTGCTTCGGTTTCTTACTAGTATCCGAAATAGTCACTAGGAAGAGTCCTTTGTTCGGTCTTTAATTTAATTCAACCTGGAGACCACGAGCTCTGTTGTCAGCAACACGGAGCAAGCATAGTGGTAACTCTGTTTCCTAGATTCCTTCAAAACTGCTCAACTAATTATAGACACTACTCATGCGACTGCAGTGCGCGCTTTTCATCCACGTGTCCTCGGCAGTCAATCACAAAAATGGAAAACGTAATCGAGAGACCGACGAACGTCAGTTTTGACGTGACTTAGAAAACACACCATCATTGAGTCATGTCAGGTTTTCCGTCAAACGATTATCACATTTTTAGTAATGGATGTCCATTTTACTCCTTTTGAACAAAATATGTCTTCCAATAGGTAATTCCTATAACGCAAAATAATGGGTCTAGTGATAGGTCTAGTCTGGAGGAAGTATGGCTGAAGGGTTTTGAGCCTATGAAAATGGATTAAAAAAGACCTGTGCTTAGCGTACTAGACTGCTACTGACTGGAATCTACTGGCAGAAATTTCGCCAACCAGAAGATGTGATTGTTTCATCCATTAATTGACATGAGATGATGTTAGATGTTCATGCTGATTCAATATCCAGTCAGATATTTCAACAAGGTGAAAACAGCAAAATTTTCCAGCGATATAGCACAAGAATTTCAAACTCACGCAGAGAATGATGAGCGAGGGCAGTGATATGAAATAGAACTCCTGATTATGTTGTATCCACATGCTGAACAAAAAAAGTAAATAAAAACAGCATGAGAGCAGACAGTAAAACACTCAAGTAAACACTCAGGTGTAAAACAAGTGCAACTTACTCATGTGGAAACCGTACAACGTTAAAAATGGCCCAGGCCACAATCAGGACTGCGGGAAGCCCTTGAGGAAAGAAAAAACCATGTAAGCCAACACTCGAACAATAAACAGCTACTTATTATTAGTTAGTAGACACCAATGTGGCATGCGCAAAAAGACTCGCCAGGCTATGTGAGCATACCCCAACCAAAGACAGCGTAGTGCCATATCCGAATCCGATGCAGTCCATAGGTCCAGTAGACAATCTTTAACAGATGTGCACCCTCTATAAACATCCAGCAAATCATTGCAACGCTGGCCAGTGACTGAAGGGCAGTCGTCGCGTTGTATAGGTACTGAAGAGGGAACGAGGGACGAAAAAGGTCAGTACATCTAGAATTATGACGAAACAACGGAAAACTATGCAAACTTTAATGTTGAGGTCTTCAACAGAAACCGTACACCTGACTTATACGTGAGGGGCGCTTTAAATGGTTGCCCTTTGGACGAGCATCACAAAAAGACCCAGATAGGGATAACATTTTTTGTCTATCACAGCTGAGTAATGACGACCAAAGAGGTTTGAATGTGGTACTGTAGGGCAACCGTCGCAGAAGAGCAGAAAAAATTATTCCATCGAAAAACAGGGGATTTGCTGCAAAGGTAGTGCTACAGTTAAATGTCGGAGGTTAGAGGAACGCAGTTCAGTTCATGCAAAACGCAGCTATGCTCTGCAACAAGTGAACCTTATACTCTTTAAGACTAGAATCTGAGCCCCTTGATCCCCCTTTGATCCTTTGACACCTCTCCCCCTCTCCCCCCTTGTTACTACTGATTGGTTTGCCTAAAAATTTTCGTTAACTCTACCCTCCCTTATATTACTGTATTGCCTGATGATGAATTAATCGAAAACGTTCGTTCGCTTAACTTGACTTCCTTATACTCTTTAATTTAGGACATACGGATAGCAAGATCGTCAAGCAGCAGCAACTCCTGTCAGCACAAAGTATTTTTACACATTGAGAAGTTTTCAGAACAAAAATATACCCATTTTTAAAGTATTTACAATTGAAAAAGATGTGATTTGCCAGGAAATGAGAATATTTGGTAATTGCTAAGGGGGCTTGGCGGATTTCCTTAATTCAGTTGACCCAATCATAAAAATTTCGTGACCAACAAAGGCTTCTGCGCAGCCAACGCTCTACCATTGAACTACGATCCTCATATGGAATATGAATATTTGCATTTCTAAGGGCGTTATTGTAAGATGATCATCAGAGGAAGCAGACTTGCGTTGCATCTACCACACTTGCGCTTCCTAAACATAGACTCAAGATCATAGCCAATTCCAAAAAAACTGAAGGCGGTACCGGACGCAATTGACTTGCGCGGTACGAGCTGCCTCAGGCGGACCATCACACCTAGCTTGTGGAAGTAAAAGTTATATAGAGGCCAAATTAAGAAGGAGCTATTCTCAACCTGACTCCTGGTACGCCAGCCAGCCCCTCGACACGACTGCGAGATCTGATTTATTTCATTAATTGGCAATCTTCCAAGCCACGGCTTTTAGCACCCCGTTAAAAATATTCAAAGGTGCATCAGCTTGATTACAATGAAGAAAATGCAAGAAGGCGTCGACCCTGTTCCCAGGCTCTAGCTACTGTCTGAGCAGGTCAGTTGAGTGGCGCGATGAATGAGCAACAGTTACTCCGTCAATTTCGATGATAGGCAGCCACGCGCTCCAAGAGACCGCAGAAAACGCTGAAGCAAGCCAAAATAGCCACCCAGGCAAGCTGGCAAGCTGCACGAAGGCTACGACAAACAGAAGCAACGCAGCAAACTACCGCGACTGAAAACTAAGAGTTAAACCAAACTCACGGGAAATCTACCCACTTGCTCGCCACTACCACCTCCGTTTCCGGTGTAAAGACAAAGTCAATAAGACCGGGGATGAGGAAGGGTGTAGATGGCTGGCGCGATAAACACTCAGCACGCGCACACTTGACACAGCCATCTCGCTAGGTATGCTCCCGACAGCGCGGGAGCGCCATAAAGGCCACATTAAGAGGGAGGCATTGCAGCCTGACTCTCAGTCCTCCCTCTCCTCCCGTACGCACACACAGACACACGCGTACAGAAGGAGCAGCTACGTGGGGGCCCGAGTTTTCCCGTCAGTTGGCAGACCCTCCAAGCCACGGCTTTTAGCGCACCGTAATAGATTCAGACGCATTCAGATTTATTATAGTGAGGGAAGAAACGCGCCGAGGTTGACCTCACTCTCTCCCCCACCACATAGTGGCCGCCTAGCTTTTCGGGCAACCGCAGTGGGGCCTGAAACCCAGTGGGAGCGCGAACGCATGCACCGACAGGGAATCGGAACCGAGAGAAAGTGCCAGCGCCTTCCAGGCCGCAGCGACCGTGGTTTGCCGACGTCTGGCATTGCATATGCATACAAACGTTGGATCTCAGAAGGATGAGAGAGCGAGAGGAATGGCTAACATATCTAAAGACCTGGTCTGCTAATTCATTTAATGTGTTCTTTGGAAGAGCCAATTTTAAGTCTCTATCTGACTCACTGCATTCCAGTTAATGTAACAGCTGTATATGGCTATTTTCCTGGGAACGAAGTGTTTTACTTCTACCCCGATTGAGATGCTTTCGTCTATGTCTGCAGCAGGCCCAAGGTTTCTGTCCATTTGATCTTTTCCGAACCAAATTTTCTGCTTCAAGATCATATTCTCTCTTTACCCAGATATTTGTTGCTGTGTATGCAAGAAACTTCAAATTTATTCCATGACAGGATACCGAGTTCCAGCAAGCTGCGCAGAAGAACAGACGGATGTGATCGCTGTCCGGAGGTTTCGGATGCGCTCTCATAACCATCATCAGAAACAGCCACAAATAGGGGTCCTGTTGAGACGTCAGATCAATAAACCTCCTGCTTCTGCTTGTTATTTGAAAATTTCCAAATGGTGTCAGGTGATAACTTTACATTCGCAGTTATATTGGCGAATGCATCGAAAAGCCTGCTAACGTATCTGCAAAAAAGAAAGACGTTTTCGTTAGACTGCCCTTCTTAGGCGATGCAACAAGCGAGGTGATAAATCGACGTCTTAAGACAGCCATCACAAGCAATTTCCCCGCGAGGAAATTACGCGTATTCTTTAAGACCTTTCCCCTCATACGCTTAGGAGGTAAGCGTTATAACGGCGACGACGCGAATGTTGTGTTACGGAGACATCTCACGTGGGTCACCGTCGAATTACGCCCTGTTGAAATCTCCAAGAAAGAACACAATAAGAAGGGCATAATTCTGGAATCCAACCGGAGGAGGGTAATGTGAACAAAATCCGGAGGAGCTGTCTTGGGTGGCTGTTGCCGCTGGTTGATCTCCAGTTCGCTCTTTGTCCCGCCTCGGAGGCAAGCACTGACATAGGGAGCTGACTAGCGTGTCCTCGCTGTCCGCATGTGTTATGCAACCCTTTCTGTGACAGGGATGACAGTATTTTATAAAAGAGTGGCAATTACGCGTTTGCCTGTAGCCTGATTGGCGTATTGGGACAACAGCGACCAGTGGCGCGCGCGAGGAAGAACGTACATCTGTGTCCTCTCCAGCGGTTAAGGTTATCTCGCGTGGACAGGCATCACCTGTACGTGGTCAGAGCTAACAAACAAAGACACTTGGCTGGACTTGACGCCTCATGAAAGCCTTCAAATATTGCTAGCATTTGGTCCGGCTAATATCCTAACAGTAAAGGCCGACTCCCGTCGAAGGCCACATTAATGTGCCTTTGCTGTTCTTATGAAAGAGGACGCACTGGCTGAACAACGAGGCGTCTGGAAAATTTCAAGTGAAGGATGATCGCCGTCGAGTTCTATTCTCGTACACCTTGTCGATACGAATCATTGAGGTGATCCTAACGAAACTGCTCAGATTGTCTACGGGACACTAGCAAGCTTCTCTAAGGGCGTTGGCAACAGCCAAGGCAGTGCCTATATGGCTAACTGATCAAGTGCTGTGTTGTCGGAGGGCACTAATACACGCACTCTATCTTCCGTGGCCGACGCCGAAGTCAAGTGGAGACTGCGTGTAGCCTATACCCCCTGACTACATTTGTCTATTCCGTGCATATTACAGGGATTATAACCCCGCTTACTCGAAATATAACCCATACTCACAGCCTATCCTTATGTCGCCTCCTCCAGCGCAATTTCGGTGTCGCCAATCGGGCGGCGTGAAAACGATGCATTGTAGACACAAAACACTTATATACCCTGTCCAACTGCCATATTTTCAGTACCAATGGAATTGCACATGCGCGAGCGTGAATTGCCGAAAGTGCATGTTTGCCAAATAAACCCTTAAACTGTACACTTAAAGGACTTACCACTGTAGAATTTCCGACAGAACTCGTGTTTCCATAAAGCGTCATCCAGGCGATCACTCGTAACACCACCGTTCCCATCAAATGCGTATGTATATAATTTCTAAGGCAGTGCAGGGTTCTGAAAGACAAGCGGTCAGCTGGGGAAGCCTGAGGCTGTTTACTTACCTGAAACGAAAAAATATAAACAGGGAGATGAGGAGACTGATGAGGGAGATGGAGTAGCCGACACAGTAGATTGTCTGTAGGTAGATGGTTTCGTCGCGTTCTGGGGCGGTGGTGTTGGTCCAGATGCACTTATCGTAGTCTGTTCTGTTTACCCAGACGCCGTTGGCCAGACATGTTCTGGTGGCGTTGGCTGTTTGAACAGGGAACAAACGAATGCTGATTGTGATGACTACTTTCAACAAAAGAGTAGGAGTGCTATTGCAAATAAATAATAGACAAGCACGTCATGCCAACATTTCTGTGAAACAGTTGAGATAGATTTAAAAAGCTCTTGCTCGTGCTAAATGAGGTATGTCATCAGCAATAAGGCAGTAGATCTCATGTAACCTCAAAACTGGTGTATCAATACAAGCGAAAATGCAAGCCCCAAGACGCAGTGGTGATCGCTAAGACAAGTCTTACATTCTCCCGACATTTAGGTATCCGTCGCGGATCCAGCCTCAGAGACATGCTCAGAAACGGGTAATGAATACACAACAGGTTACAGTATTTAGAGGATACAGTCGCTATGTTACTACACACCCATGCCGTTAACGGCTTTCGCCTACTAGGGTAGTTGCCCACTTATGCGTTAATAACTGGCGTGCGGGCCGTGACCGGTTGAACTTCCATCAGCCATGGTGGAGTTGTGTGTGATGATTGCTCGGCCATCTGGCTCCATAGCGCGGACGTTAGGAGAGGCGTTCACCTGCGCGCTCCCCGGGTGGCTAATTGCTTTGGCCAAGCTGTGTCTCAGCGCCAAATATGGGTCGGACAGGTCATTGCACATATTACTAGACTGGGAGTAAGTTCACCATGGCTGACTCACACGATTGTCACCTCTTGCGAGAATTTATCGGCTCCACCATAGTTGAATGTGTGGCCCGACCTCTTCGACTGGGCCGGGACTCGCGAGTTTGCGTCATTTTTCCACACTGCTGCCGCGTGTTCGGTAATTTGCGTCTTGAGAAGGCTCCTAGTCTGCCAAACTTCTCAAGACACAAACAGCTGAACGCGCGGCAGCAGTGTGGAAAACATGACGCCAGTTCGCGAGTCCCGGCTCATCCTCCGAGACTCGATCTCGGTGCTGAGACTCAGTTTGGCCTATGGTTAGGAGGGTGGACTTCTAGGTAGAACAGTTTATTTTTCACATAAGTG
>JAYGXS010000008.1:25220937-25289254 GCA_036362985.1 Ligula intestinalis
AAGTCATGATCACACATCAAGGCAGACTAAAGAAGCCTGGATGTCAGAAAACCACCACATAAATTCGCTGGTTTCCAATGTTATTCTAAGAACCTTCTTATCAGGGGACAGTCACGGCGTGGCACAAGCAGGGCCTCCAACCATCTCCACGACCAGCGTGTATATAACTGAAACAGGCTGGGGGAGGGGTAGGGTGGAGCCGACGGGACGAACGCACATGAAGGCCAAACTAGGACATGCGGCACGCTAACAGACAGGGTAAACAGGGAGGCCGAACGCGAAACGAGAGACACACACACAGCGGATCAACCGGGATTGGCATAACACGCACAGGGGAAAAAAGCGGCCTGAGTGTTAATTCCCTTAAGATCGGCAGACAAGACAACTGCACGATACGTCAGACCTACAAGAAACTTCTCTCAGTGAACGCTCCTCATTCTTCCAAGTCATTCGTATGCAGAAGGTAATTATTAACTATAGTGATAGCAGAGGTACTAGCCGTTTCAGAACACAGCTGGGTCCCCCAGCGCTCCCCGGCGTTTTCTGCTATATAAAACTCAATTTTAGCTAGAAGTTCAACACTCTGACGACTGCACCGGGGCTAATTGCCTTACGGCTTTTGATTGGGGACACACGTAATGGCATATGGGTGCACACTTATCGGTTACAGGACGCACTCATCCCTTCATGCCTTGAAGTTCTCTCTGCAGCCATACAGCATCTGGAGACAGATGCAGACAAGGAGCCTAGAAAGGCAGTTTCTGACTTCTTGGCAGTCATCAGCCAGCCATATCTAATCCCGTGTGTTGTGGCACAATTGCGTACATTCCCGACCGGAACCGGCAAAGCAGGCGAGCCCGTAGTACCATGGTTAGAGTGTTGGATGCCTAAAAATAGGTTGCGAGTTCGAACTTCGAGTGGGACACCGCTTTGGGCAGGGTATGATAGGGTAATGACGGCTAATGAATCTGAAATGATCATTCCGATCTCCCTTTTCGTTGGCGGCAATGCCATTCCACCTAGTATACATCAGAGGGGAAAAAGAGCCTGTTATGCAGAACAGTTTTGGACGTATTCGCCTCAATTTAGTCAAGTATCGATATGCATTTTCAGAATGGTGGGAGAATTCAAAAAGCGGGATTGATAAACACCTGGTCCCAGTAAACGCTTAACGCAAAATTACTAAATATACTGCTTTTTTACAACCTTAAACGAAAAGTTAAAAAGCTTTATATTGTGTTATGATCATTTAGTAAAAACTGACCTTTTCACTTAGCTGATTTCACTTTCGCCAGGGTTTCTCCCTTGGAATTTTAAAAATCAACCCAAATCTCACCGAACGTTGTTCCACGGGCACGATAATAAAAATGAGAAACTATATCAGGCAATCGTCTCAGTGGGACTGTAGGCCCCATAGTAAAAAAAACAATTAAAAAGCCACTCGTTGAAGAACTTTCATCCAACCACTAACGTCCCGCCCTGCCTTGTGCTTCCCCAGGGGCCCTGGCAGTCCTAACGAGTTTCAATATCCCCGGACCTAAACCGGCTACAAAAGAACTCGTGGCTCAATAGATAGGGCATTTGACTCTGAAAAAAGGTTGCAGGTTCGAGGCTCGGGTGGGACACCACTTGGGTCTGGGAATGACTGGCTGACGATGGCTAATAAGCCAGAAACGGCCACATTCCAGTCTCCCTTGTGTTTGCTGGCAACTATGTCTGCTAATTCAAAAAGAGCTACATTAAGTAATCTCCAGAAATTCAATTTCTGAAAAAAATCAGTCGTCCGCGAAAAATCCACAACCTACTGCTTGATGTAGACGGATGCTGCACAGAGCACCTGATGAGGTTACCTAAAACCAATTACGAGGAAGAAGTCTACATTAAGCAGTAATCGTGCTTAAGATTTAATAAGCTGTTGATCCGATTTTGTCTAGGAAAGAAAACGAGGTACGCAGAGAAGCTGATGGTGATGTCATGTGCATTCACCAGGGTAGTCTTCAACCGACTTCAGAATCGTGTGAATTTCGGTCAGATTATTCACTTTGCGTAACATTTTTAGACAAAAAAGGCAGTGTTTACGATAAATTTTGTTTTCAGAACACGTAAGATCAGTAGTCAGAATACCGGAATACTTCCCTTTCGACAAACAAAAGTCTGGAACCTTAAGTGTGGCCTGTTCAATCCACAATCCACAGATTGTTTTGATCCAAGACACAACAGGATACGCACAGATTCCGTAAACAGAGCGCTGCGTCCCCCAGCGTGCCCGTGGCTAAATGCTAGAGTGTTGCATTCAAGTACTAAGTATCGCAAAATTCAAATCTCAGGTGGTAAATATCTTGGATTACGTATAACAAACTGATCATAAGCCATTCGCCTGTCGGCAATGTGTTTCTGTCAATATCACAATTGCATATTTTAGGCAGCAATACAGTACCGACAGAGGTACGGCATGAGACCCACGGCCGAGCGGGATAAATATTCTCCGTTAACAGTCAGTGAACGTTCATCAATGAGAACTCAGTCAATCGATTTATCGATCTGGCGTCGGCATACATTGCGCAGCGCAGACAACTCCGGAATGGTGGCACTCGGGCAGGGCATCAGGTGGGGTTAGGTATGACTGACTGATAACGGCTAAGGAATCAGGAATGCCAATTCCAGTCTCCCCTGTGTTCACCTGCAATGCGATTTAGTCCCTACGGCTACTGTCAGGGCCTAAGAATTGAGACCCAAGGCAGACCGGGACAAGGGAGTTCCGTATAATCGATCGCTGAAGGTTTATCAACGGGTGCCAGTACTTGGCAATACCGGCATTCTGGTGGCCACGAGATTGCACGCGCATGAATTTGCCGTTGGGAGGAAGGACAAGCTATCCTTGGTCGCCACCACGCATCCTCGCCAGGGCACGACTTCGACTTGGAACACGTGCGAATACTAGGCCAGTCGGACGACCAAGATTCACGCCTACTGCGAGAAGCATGGCACTCACACGCGGGCTCTAGTAATAGGCCAATCGATCTCTTAGATGCCTATCTCGCGTAGTGCGCGCACTGGCAAGGCTCAAGGTCACTCGCGGTGCAGTGAACAATGGGAATTCAAGGTCACTTCGGGCAGAGCTGACTTAATCACGCAGTGATTGCGGAAACACCCGATTATCAAATTGCAGGTTTCCTGAATTTCCCAAAAAATTAAAGTGGTGGTTAGGAAGTCATCTACTTCAACTTACCTGAGGTCCAACTTACCGTTCTAGAGTTAGATTAGTAGAGTCCGCGGTGCGAAGCGCCGCGCACACCTCCAATTTACATGCGGAACAACTTACCCCCAGCGGCCGCGGGAGACAACTTCGACTGCATTTTTTCACATAACACTTCCTTCTAAAAATTTCCTTCTTTGCTTATCCTATTTCCACATCCCCCAAAACTCTATAACCACCGTTTTGCAGGACAAAATTTTGGGACTACGGGTACATGAGTTGGCCTTTATAAGCTACTTTTGCCTTAACAGTACGCCAAAATACAGTAAAATAAAAATGTACTCAGCATTTATTAAAGTATATTCCACTTCGTGTCTTAAGTCCTCACCTTCGTAGGAAAACATGCAGGGAGTAGGGATAAGTGTGTGGACCGCCCCCATTTCTGGCTCAATAGCCGTTGAGTGTCAGTCACACTCAATCCCAGTTGTTACATCATCCGAGGCTTGAACTGGCGACCTTTATGATCAGAGTCTGACGCCCTAATAATTCAGCTGCGAGCTCCTTTTCTTGACGGTTTCGTTTCTGGAGCTACTAACAGTGATTGATGAACGTTCACCTGACCGCTAATAGAAACCATTTGGCCCACTCTGCCTTGGGCCTCGACAGAGGCCTTGACAGGTTTAACAGCTAGTAGTAGGCAGGGAATATTACCTGCCAATACAAGCGAACTTGCGAGTCCAAGGAAGCAATTAAGCAAAAGGAGACGACTCGATCGCTAGGAAAATACTGTTATTCGCCTGGCGTTTCGACATCCGTCGCAGATTTATCATCAGGGACATGCGCAGGGAACAGTAGCAGAAACGGGGCATGCATGCACAGAAGTTTGCATGATTTATAGGACACAGTCATTACTGCAAGCATACAGCGACAATTAACGTTAATTGCCTTCTTGTGCGTAGATAGTTTGTTGGACCGCACGCGGGCTCTGACCTGTTGAACTTTCATCACGGGTGGTGGGATCGAGCGTGATAAGGTAATATGTCAAGCCTCCTTATAAATAAAACTATTGTTCCAGCAAGCACACC
Organism: Ligula intestinalis; assembly: GCA_036362985.1. Classification (NCBI taxonomy): domain Eukaryota; kingdom Metazoa; phylum Platyhelminthes; class Cestoda; order Diphyllobothriidea; family Diphyllobothriidae; genus Ligula; species Ligula intestinalis. The sequence continues at coordinate 25,225,219 of JAYGXS010000008.1, forward strand.
TATTCGAATGCAATCAAAAAGAATCACGCTGCATTGATCTGACAGGGCATTCTATAATGGAAAAGGTAGCTGAAAAGTGGCCACGAAGCAACAAAGGTAACAGCATGAGAGATTGTATGGCTGCATGCAGGGTGCATTCTCGAATGACTCTCTCTTGCCCTCGAAATTCCAGTCACGTTTCCGCTTAGAAGGAATGCTACAAAGACTGTCCTCCCCCGATAGAAAAGGGCAGAAAAACCAGAAGATTACGCCGACTCTTGCGCGCACAGTGGAACCTCGGTTGTTAACGAGCTTAATCCGTTCCGATACCTAGCACTTCATATGAACCGCCCGTCTTGCCAAATGTAGGCAAGCGAACTGACTGGCTGCAGGTGGGCACAAACACATGTAGAGCAAGACTCAATGACACGCGCACTAACAACTCGTAAAAACTGAGCGGAATTTTGCCACTCGAGACAAAAAGTTTCTGCTAGTGGCCTGCTCGCTACATGCAATGCTCGCAACCCAAGGTTCCATTGTACTCTGGTGGCAAAATATGGTAGGATATATGACTGACTGAGCGCTAGCAACATTTGGAGCCTTTCCTAAGGCATTCAGCCTAGCAAATTGCCTTTATTGGGTAGCTATGACCGCATGCAGGCGATGACTATCCACGCGGGATGACCTTAACCTCTGGAGAGGACACAGATGCACGTGCTTGCTCGTGCGGGCCACTGGTCGCAGTTGTCCCAATGCGCCAATCAGACTACAGGCGAACGCGCACTTGACACCCTCTTATAAGACACTGTCACACCTGACACAGCGAGGGTTTCAGCCACACCGGATAGCGAGGACATGCTAGTCCGCTCCCAATGCCGGGCTTGCCCCAAGGTGGAACAAAGAGTGCGTTGGAGGTCAACCCATCAACGACAGCCACTTGAGACAGCTCCTCCTGGTTTTCGTACACAATAAACCCTCCTCCGGGTGGATTCCAGAAGTATGCCCATCTCATTGTGTTCTCCCTTCGGGTAGTTCAATAGGGCGTACTTCGACAGTGACACACGTCAGATGTCATTGTTATAACACTAGCGAAGCTGAACTTGTCCTTATAACAAAATATACACCCGGACGCAAAGGATGATGATGTGTAGGATGTACCACACCACAAGGTGGTTGCCGGAAAGTTGAAGACTAGCGCAGCATCCTGCGTAATGTTTCTCCGCACATGTCCTTTAGTCCTGTATCATGACCAATATCTGAATGTCAGAGTCAAAATTATCTGACAAAACGGAAGGCCACGCCACCAGATGCGTCACCAGGTTATATTTATGTTTGGAAATTACTGTAGGTACGTATCCCATAGAACTGTCCTATCTGCGGCACTGCCCGTTGTGATGACAGTCCGAACATCGATTTTGATTATGTCTACCATGTGCTCCAGGTGTTTGGACGGTGACTTGCGCCACATCTATCACATTGTCGTTTCTCTCACCCACATGCGCCCGGTGTCAAACCACAGTTGAGAAAACTGGAGGTGGGATCGAGCGCAGGTGTCTGACGCGGCCGAATTTACCCCTGAGCGTGCCACGACGTCCCTCACTCCATGTTCGCATTGGCCATGGGAGTTTGAACCCACAAAACACCTGACCTACCCTCAGTTGGCCCCCGTGTTGATCCAGTGCATCTATCACGTGGTCCATTTTAACGACGCACAAAAAGGTGTGATTTAATGTCGTAAGCAAGTATTTCTATCCCCTACAAAGGCCAAAACGCCCCCTGCACGTCTGTTAAGCAAACACGTAAGACAACCGGTCAAAGAAATCTCTGCGTGTGGCGTTGTAAGAGCACCCTCACCAGCACAACCTATCACCACGGGAGACACATCATCATAACCCTCCCACCCAATACCCCGTTCGTTGTAACCTCTGCTCCCAAGACCTCCAGTGCAACATTCCCAGCTCTCATTTTTCATTGAGTCTGACGACGAACACGTGATACTTGTTCGAAAATTCGTGAGAACAACTCGATTTTCCGAAGATCTTTCTTTTCAGCATATCATCTCGGAATGCAACTTACAGTGGTCGCCATTGACCACGTAATTCTCCTTAATTTTTATAAGTTTTTATCATTACTCCAATACCAGTGTGATTGTATTTAGGAAAACATAGAAATAATAATGAAAGGTATAGGGCCTATTAAGTACTTAAAATAACTATAGGAATTACTAAGTGTTCGTAAAGGAAAATAAAATTTTATCGATAATGTCGTGGTTCAAGAGACGTAAAAAAGAGCTCAAAATTAGAACAATAAATTTAGATATTGTGTTAAGTTGAAAACCTGAAGCAACCATTTTCTATATAATAGAAGAATTTATCTTTAGTCAAAATATTCTGGAAAGTCTGTTTTAACCGATTACGTATTTATTCAATGTCATCAAAAAAGTGTGTCATCAAATTGCTTGTTTTTACTACCCTAAGTGATCAATTCATAATTTGCGCATCTGTTCGACGTTTACACCAAAACCTTTAAAATAAGGTATATGTAAAGAGTATTTACCGAAAGAAAGTGTTTTTGAGTATAAGTTCTTAGAATGATGACCATGTTGCTTCTTTTTAGAAATGCCTCGAAACTGCAAACCACATTATCAAGAGTAAATCATGTCAGCAGTATAACTCTGCAACTACTATTCCTAAGATTAATAAAAAAACTTTCCATAAAAGGTTACCTCTTAGAAATTGCTTTGATTAGATATTTGGCTGACGAATTTCTGTTTATATTTAATTTATCCAACGTAATGTCACAATGAAATTTGAAAATTTTGAGAAGTTCTTTAAGGTTTCTGAAGATAAACGATGCAATTTGACTGGAAATAAAAGGACATCCTTTCTCTTCATAATGATTTACCTTCCGCATGAGTAGATTTATTCCACTTTCAGATATATACTGGCAAATTAAATAAAATGGCCATATACATTGCCATTTTTCAATAACTTATTTTTCTTTCGTCTGTTTCGTTTCTAAATAAAGTAAAAGGGGATTGTACAGTATACAAAAAACTATCTTTCTTCACGACTTACATTAAATACGAAATTATTTGTGTTAAATCTACGAAAACATGTTAGGCATTTGATTTTTAGCGAAGGACATTTGAGGTTTATTGCTACATTCAAACAAAAACTCTTCTGTTAATGTATTCTTTACAAAGAAATTTAACCAAATAGCTTAACATAATTTCTTAAACACATATGTTCAATGTTACTGGAAACAAATTTGGTTCCTTCACTTTAATCTGAACAATTTTGTATAAAATTTTTTTATTCCGGAAGGGATATCTTCTAAACCTGTTTTATTTATTTTGGAGTTTTTTCTTAGTTTTATCAACTTTAACATGCGGTTTGGTTCGCTCTTTCGTAATAGCATAGAAAATTGTTTCTATATGAGCCAACTCTCAATTTCCCCAAAACTAATATTTACTTCTCTTGATAACCCTAACTAAAATGACGATTTAATTAAGGAGCAGGCTTTTGCAGAAATCAACATACTAAGTGAATCACAATAGTGTTTTCTAATATTTGCTTAAGTGTCCAGCCAAATTTCATAATAAGCGTTGCATGGTCTTCGGCGGCTACTGTACTTCACTTATCTAGCAACTAACATTGTAATAAAAACCAGCCGCAATCAAAGCCTGCTATTATAGCGTCAAGGGCCACAACTGTGTGCTCGTGAGTGCAGTGAAGACAACTACGACCGGTGGTAAATTACCAAAAATAAAATTTCAGTAAGACAGTTATCTTTTCTGACAAATGCTGATAGTCGTTTTGACACAAGCTTTGCTTCAACAAACCCAGCTGTCATAAACAAAAATTAACCAATTTGGGTTTATATAATTAAAGTCTGCAGTGTCGAATCCTTCGCGGATATATCCCGTCGGCAGCTCGAGGTAGTCCCTAACGCCCGATTCTGAAACCATATCCAGGCCTGCTGCGCCCCAGGGAGTTATACACGAAGTACCTGACATACCCGACAGAGTCTAGCAGATGATTAGTCCCGCATGAAATTTCTTTTTGCTGGCCTCAGTGACTAACCTGGTTAGGCCTCATTTGTGGATAGCGTGCAGCTTAATTTGAGTACTTTCTAGTTACAGCAATAGTCAGTGAGAGAAAAAAATGGTGGTCGATTATGGCCTGCTGATTGGTTTCTTGTTTGTGACCTTAAAATTGTTTGTTTTGAGAAGCATCATAGATAAGTGTGTGCGCCTTCCTGATTGAATAAATTCGCTGTATGCAGCGAAAGGGAATGAAAGGCGACAAGTCATTGGCGAATAGTACTTTGATGAAGTGTTTCCGAACCATTTGTAATGGAAGTTTAATTGAGGCCCCCTAAAACATGGCAACACCCAGCTTTGTGTAGTATGGGACAGGTAGGCATAAGGATTATACAGTTTGGGCATTACAGAGGTGTAAAAATGTAAATCAGAAAGAAGAGCGTATACAATTAGCAACAAATAGGGATAGTAATTTGAATAATCTAGTGCTTGGCAACAAAAAACGCGCCATAAATAAACTCTGCAAATACTTGACTATCGGGAAATGCTCACAGTTGCAGAACAATGCGAAGAACTACAAATTTCCGAGCTTAAAGTCTAGGACAGTAACAAATTAAATAACGACCATGTGTCACGAATGAATCTAAAAATAAACTACAGCTTAAACTAAAACTCAAGTAAACTTACTAAAGAAAGGCAAAATAAACAAGCCAAACGAACTACCTAAAAAGTAAGAAAACTAAAACTAGGGTCAACCAACCGAAGAAAATTAAATTAAAATAAGCTGAACAAACTTACATAAAAACTAATCTTAAACCAACGTTAACTACTAATACATAAAAAAGACATAAAAATGAAGTTAAAAACTAAAAAAAATACAAAGAAGTTAAACAAGCAAAACTAACCAAACTGAGGTACAGTTAACTAGTAAATATTTTAACTCGAAAAGCACCGCATGTGGCTAATTTATCTTAAACTGAACTAAAAAATAAAATTGAACCCAAATAAACTAAGTGAACACCGGTAAACTAAAATAAAGCCAAAGAACTTTAAAATAACCCAATAACAAAGCCAAAACTAAAAGAAAATTACAGTACACTTTTACTATAAATAAATGTTCAACTATCAACTATAAATTATTCATGGCGCGCGTTTTTGTTGCCGAGTATCAGACTATTTCAAGAGTTTTCGGACCTAAATTAAAGTTACAGATGATGCTCAGAGTTATGATTGACTGAAGGAAAGCCGATTACTTTCGGAACAGCCTGTGGCAATTTATCTGCCTTTTCCTGTCTTCGTTCCCCTCTGTAATTTTAACTCTGCCGATTTCGGCTTGGTATTTGGTTAAGTGTGTTTGTGACTTGGAGTACCCATGTGGATCGGAAAGTCAACAGATCGCTATGCGCTCATTCCTGATTAAACCTATACACGGTCTTCAACAACAGGTGGTGGGGCAGTGATTAAGTGCTCACGGCATTTTGTGGCAGTCCACTTGCCCAGGATCACGGCTCTGACCCATTCTACATTCGCTCTTGTAAGGTCTGCACCCACGCGTTATTATCCACTCCACGCGCGCTATTGTCCTTTCCCACACCCGCGCTCAACTCGCTGCTTGAAACGTGCTCGAAGCCAATCGATACGCTCCGCCTCATTTGATTGGCTGCAGCCGACTGAGCAAACATCCCGCAGTCAAGGCTTCGCAAAACCAGTCACACACGCTTAATCAACCAACCTGAGGACGCAACGGTAGCACGTGTCTGACAGAACCTGTTGTGAAGCTTCTTTTTGCGCAGGAAAGGCTGTTCTTACCAACGCTGTCTTACCTTACTTGTGATTTGGGGAACCTTCTGTTGTTGACACCACTACCTTCGACGACTGATCTGGCTGACCCAAGCTGTGGAACATATGTGCCGTGTATTTGAGCACGTTCTTTTTATAGTCTATGATAACGATCGAGTGAGCGAAAACGGAGTGAACACCTTCTGGGAAGAAAACTTAGTCCGGTAAACTAAGCGGGAAGAGCTCCCATGTAGCACGCATATATATTTTTTTGGCTTTGATAACTACCGCGCCGGAGCCCAGCTTAAAAAAACCGACTTTTCAATGCCATTAGACACAGGCGAGTAAGGGGGGGATGAGAGGTAGTCCGGCAGATGATGTATGAGTTTAGTGTCATTAGAATCTAATCACCCCAGAATTTATCGGTCCTGTGACCATTTTCATAGGTCCTCGCTAGAGGCCGTTGCTCGCCACGCTCAAACTGTGGCATTCGCTCGCCAAGCGATTGAAAACCCGTAATAGCGTACACTTAGGTTTACGAAGGCGATGAAGTCGGCCAGATCTATTTTACAGCTGATTTGACGAGCCTTTTATGGTGTTTGAAAAAAGACAGCTTTTCCAAAATCTTTGGAAGCTTCATTTGGCCGCACCTGGACTTCGCTATACAGGCATGGAGACCATGGAATGTCAAAGATTGTACTGTCTTAGCGAAGGTCCAGAGGCGAGCGACAAAGATGGTCGAAGGTCTAGGAACATTGCCCTATGGATGCAGACTGTCCATTCTCGACCTATTTCCCTTTTCCTACAGACAACTCCAAGGCGACCTCATATTAACGTTCCGTATCATGAATAACCTGCATTGTTGTTTCGTTCCTGGTGATTTCTTTGCCCAGGCTAACACGCCAACTTTGCGCGGGCATTCCCTTAAACTACGCCCAGGCAAAGCAAGGATCAACGGAAGAAAATTTTTCTTTACCAACAGAGTCATTTTAGCGTGGAACGCTTTCCAGAAGAGGTAGTCCTCCTCACTTGTGTCAATGCATTTAAGAGTAGACTGGACATTTATCAAGGATAAACGCAATGAAGGTAAAAACTCCTTCATCAGATTACAATGAATCACTTTACAATGAATCACATTGCTTATCACATACATTGCATCAAATTATAGTACTCGCAATTTGCAACTAGCAATACATTTTCTGTCATATTTTTGTGAAGATTGTCTTCCCGGAACATGAACAGTCGTACCTTTTAAATTTTTCTTTGTATCAACTTATTTCCTATCATTCTGTTACCAACAAGGAGTTCAAAAGCATTCGCCTATCTTTCCCTAAATAAACAGATACTAGCTTGTCTATAGATAAGGCTAGCGGCAACGGCTCACAGAGCTCCTTCTAAGCCCTTTTTCGTTCATTGAAGCTCATAAAACCTAACAAGTCTTCCCTTCTTACTTCGTAATTGCCAGACCTTCATGTTGTAGACTTCGCAACTCCAACACTTGGTGACCTCGATGTAATCTGTGCATGCAACCTTTTGATCTATATTCCGAAACGTCAGTTACGCTGATCGCGGACTGTTGGAAGTCAGCCTTGTTATTGCCCTGTACCCTCTCTGGCTATCGAAGCAACCATCGGTGGTCAGTTAAACAACTTTGAGGAAACATGGAGCAACCATTAGCATAGAAGGCCGACCAGCGGACGAAAACGATGCTCATTTGAATAAAACAAAAGTTTTTTCTCGAATGTCAAAAAAAGTTCCAAGCTACGAATCCGTCAGATGTATACCGCGCTGATTTTAGTTGTCTTTACGTCAGAACAAATCCAAGTCGTACTACTTCTCTAGGTGAAATACAAAAAGAAGTTCCTTTGGAACATTACAAAAACAAGGAAAATAAGCAGGCCGTTTAATCCCCTGTAGCAAGATTCATTATAAGCATCACACAACAGAAGGGACATCAGACATTCGAGTCGTTGTGTCTTTCGTGCATAAAAACGAGTAGATTAAGCCGCTAAAGTCGGCGAAGTCCTCTGAGTATTAACATGTATTGGGCGTTCGCAATCTTGGAAAACACATTGGTAGACGTCTGTATGAATGTTTTTTTAATGGAATTGATATGCCGGGTCAAACTGAAGTGCGGATATACATATAACATAACCCCAAATTTGCTAAAATACGCGCTATTCTGTGAGTAAAAATGTACACGTAAACAAGACCCATGGAGCGTGAATTGTCGTCATATAATGTCCCGGAAGAAAGAAATTGAACTCGCAAACTAATGCCTTAAACTATTCACCCTTCCTCCTGTTTGTAGCTTAGAGGACCGATGAACACTATTTTAGAAGATTGCTACTCAAATGTTAATATGTTGCCTAAGCAATCATGTAAAGCGAACCAAACGAAACAAACGCCACTTTTAAGCAAGTCAAATCTAGTTCAAACTCTGCAACTGACGATTCTTCATGAGTTCTTATTACAGGTTATATCCACTGCATATCGTTCATAATCGTCCGTTATTTTCTGTTCTGATGTACCAATTTTTATCAATGTTAAGTGAAAACTGTTGAGAGAATTTTGCGATTATTCCTTTCAAAATGAAGCATATCTGTTCCGTCTCTCGAGTTTAGCCCTTCCGATCCTGGAATGCATTTTAAAATTTTGAGAAAACCCATCACCGAAGGTAACGTTAATAGAAATACTAAATTTCCCTAAATTAAGCTAGATTTAATCTCGCTTTCGAAGGAAGGTAATTAAAATTGCAATTGTCTACTACCGTTTCATGACATTTTATTTTATTTTCCTGCTATTTTCAGCTCAGAGAAACAACCACCTTTTTTTAAAAAGTTGAAAGCTAGGTGGATTCATGATACATCGCATTATCAACCTTAAACATCGGGCGAAATACCTACCTTCAAAAAACTGGGCTTTAAGTGTAAATACCTCGTTGCATGCCTAGTTTGCCGTTTTTGGAAAACCACAATGTTCACTCGGGGTACAAAAGAAGCGCCCACGCCACAGAAGTAGCTAACATGTTCGCAATAACTGATGTACATCTTGCCAATACATGAAAAATGTACCTTACCGCCAGAAACGTCCTTTTTACGTAAGGAGACAGGAGAAAATGCAGTGGCCTTACTGTTGGGAATAAATATTCAGAAGCTGCTTGTTGGCCATATAAGTTAACATATAAATGGCAGTATTACAACTCAGCGGAACCGATCGGTTGAGGTACTCACTCACTGCTTTCAGCCTTGGGACTCACTCCCAAGACCCACCAACCGACACCTACTGGCAAAATAAATTAATTGACAAAAAGGAGAATGGACTGTCGCTATTTCTGACTTATTAGCCATGATCAGCCATCATCGATAGCCAACTCCAAGTGGTGCATCACCTGAGTTTTGAATTCGCAACTTTTGATTAGAAGCTTAGCGCTCTAACAGGTCGGGGGTTCCAGCCTCAATTGTCAAAACATCTGTCGCTGGATATGGCTAGCTGATGATGGCTTATACTCCAGGAATGACCATTCTATTCGCCTGGGTTCTCATTGCTAATGCTCTGCTGATTTGGCTTGGAATTAATTTAAAAAAACAACCGGTGCTGTAGGTAATTCTTAATTATATTTATTACCACTATAAGCCATTTCTAGACTTCTGTAAGATGTTTTGTAAAGCATGAAAATTTCTGACAATCTAATGACTTATAGTGTAAAATGCTAAAACCTAAAAAGAATAGTGATTTTTTCATTCGCGGTCAAAGGTGTATGACTTATTATCAGGAAGATGAAACACCCTTGTTATTTCCAGCTGAACATGCATGAAATTCTCCACATTCTTTCTCCAGCGAAAATCCTGTTTAATCTGCAAATGATTACTTCCCTCTCACGAAAGCTTTTCCCATCTTCTGAATCGCGTCCGCGTGCTCCTTTTCCTTCAAGAGTGCTGTCCCTGTTGACCTTTTTGTTTCCAGCCCAATGCACACAGGTACTAAATCTGCACCCCCCTGTCAGGTGGTTTTTTAATACCATCCCACCTCCCCTTTGGCTTCCTTGCCTATTTAAGTACTTTTTTTCACAGCATTTTAGATCTCCCTACTGCCTCAAGAGACAAGTGTTTCAAAGAGCGCTTGAATACGCCAGCTCGCTCTCCTGGCCTTCCACAGAAAATTTGACTAGACACGGTTGCCAACGAGCCAGGCTAACGTGAAAACCACTTGATCTACTTAATTTCGCATAATTGGATCACCCGTTCCCCCAGTAGGCGCAATGCATGTGTGCTAGTTAACCATGAAGCCCCTTGTACCCACCAACTGACTGTTGACACTTGATATCACCACCCATCCTCTCTGGTTCGATTGCAGCTGTCATCACCTCGCTGACCTCAAAACGCTTGCAATTAGCTGTCGCCAACCATATCGCCTCCGTACACGTTCGTTCCCTTTAGCACTGGGGTTTCAGACCAATGGGGGACCCGCAAGTACTGCCCCCTGAAATAGTAACGGTCGCCGCCTCACCCACTAACATATACATGCTCCTCCGAGACTGGTTTTGCCCTGATTGATATTGTTGTCAAAGGTGCTTTGTTCTCTTGCATAGAGTCAAGCAAGTTGGCTGAACCCCTTCGCTCTTGACTTTGTGTATCCAGTATCGAGATTTGTACATTGCTTATACTTTACTATTTTTCGTTAATAATACTGTACTGCCTTGATTAGAGCTGTTATCATTGGGTTTGACATTGAATCGGAAAAATCGGAAGGACTAAACAAACCTCGTCATTATATTTATTTTAATGTCGCCTTTTAAAAAGGTAATAGGTGCACAGTTATTCGTTAGCTGAGCACGTAATGCAACTGCTGATATCATTATACCAACAACAAAGGGCGTTGCCTCGAGGACTTTCCTAAAACGCTTGCCTCAAAAACCGATTTCACAGCCCTTTGGGACTCCTCTTTGCATTAAAAAAGGAACCAAACAGGGGGTTATAGCCAGCAAGCTGTTGTTGCTAAGCACCTCGGGAATAAGTTTTCTCTTGCAGCCAGTCTTGAGTGACATTTGCTATTACCACAGAGAGAAGGGCATTTAGGAAGCAGGTCAGAGGATATACAATAGGCCTAACATCCTTGTTACATGTCGACATATGCGAAAGATTGATATTCTCTTGCTACTCAGCATTGAGCAAGCTTGTAATACTGAGTATCATGCAGTATATTCTGAAGACATTTCAGCCACGATAGGATACAAGGCCTTGTGACGAGTATCTCTTTGACCGCTAACAAAATGTATGCACCGTAAACAATAACTTATTAGTAGAAGGTTTGGCAGATTTGCTTAATTTTAGTTGACCCAAATGTGAGAAAAGTCGAGGCGTTTGGCGAAATTTGGACCCGCGCATCAGAGAAGGCCTGTGCCAAACCTCCTAATAATTAAGTCAGCTTAGTAGTCATTTTGGTGGATTATAGATGATTGCTTAGGAAATCCTGCTTGGGCAGTCAGCTTACTGTTCCGTATTGGCGGATTCCATATGGGTGGTAAAGTTGGGCGGGTAATATCGACCCAAGTGTGATTAAATTCATGGCGCGAGGTGGGGCGTTTGTAGCTTAGCGGTTAGAGCATTTGTCTTCGGCAAATGCCTTCGTTGATGCGCGGGTTCAAATTCCGCAAAAGGCCTCGAGTTTTCTCACAAATGGGTCAACTCAAAATTGCTTCATATTTAATATGTATTTGTATATTTTTTGCACTGCCTTTATAAATTTTAATATGTTTTATGTCAAACATACACGAAACAATTATTTCTTGTACTTCTTTGGTAGGAAACTACACTTTTAAACTACATACGCAAAAATAAGGCATTTTTCGGTCTAAAAAGTTTCTAAATTGTCGAATAATTATGAAACTGGCTCTTCCATTTGAACTCAAGCTTTACAAACTGCGCGCTATGTACATGCTATTTAAGGAAAAGTACATTTTCACCTGCGGTTTGAGGAAGAAGTCACATAGTTTTCATTAAATTTCGTAACAAATTATTATGTTAATTATTGGCAGCATAAGTAAGTTGACGGATACGATGCATTTTGAATGAACACCTACAACCATAAAAAGGTCATTCTTTGAAATTTTTAAGACAGATAGTGTAAAATTTAAATAAACCGTAATTTGCTGTCAAACGGGCAGAGTAAAGATTTTTTCGTGTATTTAAAAATATATATGTGAATTTATAAAGACAGTCAAACTAAATACTCTAAAACATACTTCTTAAGTAGCTACTATTTACAGTACAAACGTTTTTAGCGGTCGGAACGAATCTCAGTAAAAAGCCGACATCTTATTGTGACTGAATTGACTTCAGAATAGACTATATGATACTCAATGCCTTACTCAATGCTGATTTTCGGAAAGTTACACGAATTTTAGGCTGTACGGTATATTCTTTTCAATACGCGCCTACGCGGGCATTTAGCGTAGCTAATAAAATCTGCGTTGAACAAGGCACTCTAGGTTGTACAATACGGAATGTGGGGTGAGGGCTCATAAACCAGAACTAGGTTCGCTCATGGACACGGAAAATATCGCAAACGCAGATAAATCATTGCTCTTTGGGTAATTATGCTCGTCACGCAAACAATGGGTGCATGTCGGAGAAGCCGGGCACACAGACCGCGGTCCTTTAAAGTGTTACATTTCCCGAGCCGAGCACTGGAGAGACAAATGATGATTTATGATAACTTATGTGTGCGCGAACCGCTGGCTACACCCTGGATGTGAATGCTGCTTGAAAATAAGAGAAAAAAGACAGGCATGAATGTCGAAAGAGGCAGGGCGGATTGTTCGCTGAGCGCGAAAAGGTGTTCTTATCATGCAATAATCTGATCTGGTATCATTTCTTGCAAAAGATACAGCCGCGAAAGCACGGAAAGCTCAATCAATTTCCCCAGGTGAGTGAAAATACATGCTGGGCAGCCGAGCTTCCTGCGAATTTCAATTTCAGATGATAGTGAAGGGTTATTACTGGCCGTATCCTGGTTCTGCAGAATTCTAAGCCGTTGTCATTCAAACGATTTTAAATGATGAAAATCGCAGGCAAAGAAATAAGGTGGGCTGAAATAGACACTATTGAAGCATTAGCAGTCACACGGTTAGCAGAGTCAACACCAAGTGGTTTACCACGCGGATCTCGAACTCGCGTCCTGTTGCCCACATGTCCAACGCCCTAACTATTGGGCCACGATGCCGTTGTCTTTCTGCCGGTCTAAGTCGAGCATATTGACACTCAATAATGAGCGTGTACCAAAAGCTAAGGGAACTATTACGCCCCACTTTGTCTTGTGGGTTCATTCTCGAGCACAACCAAAAACCGCGCTCGGAGGTGGGTAGTCTTTAGCAGATAGTATTGCTGGCAAAGAGATTCAGATGACCGTTTCTGGCTTATTAGCCGTTATCAGGCAGTCAAGGACAGCCCAAAGTGGTGCATAACCCGAGGCTCGAACTGCAGAAATCCAAAGTTACAAACATTCAGCCGTGAGCACGTGATCTTACCGACTTAGATATGGAATATTCGCTATCAAAGACAAGGAAGATTGGAGGGCCATTTATGGCTTATGAGCCATCGTCAGCCAGCTAGACATAACTCCAAGTGGTGCACAATCTTAAGCTTGATCTGCAAGCATCTAACGCTTTAACCATTAAGCTCTAAGCTCGTTGTTTAACCAGTTGAGATATGGAATATTGGCATTCATTGACAAAAACTGAGGGATCGTTATGGGAAAGTCGCATTCCTAACCTCTTTATGGGACGAATGAAGCACTCTACGATTCACAAGGTTCATGACAAGCTATCTGTCGTAACTAGAGTCCTCATAAAATTAAATAAGTCGTCTTTTCGTAAATGTGACCCGGACGATGTTGCGGCTACTCTTGGGCGACCTGCAATTTCGAGTTCATAAAAAATATCTGCAAACTTCGACATAGTTCACACACAAGCCAGATAGTACTTTATCCACATTAGACATCCTGGCTGTCCTGAGTGTGTTTTCAGAGAAATAATGTAACAGAATGCGTCAAACTTAAGAGCAACATTTTCAGAGTCTTGTTACTTTTTTTAGTACTATCTAACTTTTCAGCCAATAAATCGGAAGGGATGTGTAACGAGGGAAAAAGATAGCAGAGCAGAGGCACATTTGTTCCAAAATGTCTCTAATAAACATGATCGTCCACACAAAAGCAGTCAAAAAATGACTAAGTAATTAGTTGAAAAACTGTAACAATATCTCGTCCTTCCTGTCCCTCAGGATAGAGTGGATTTTGCATCCTTTTTGCTTTATACGTACTAAAAATCAGCAGCTTCTGTTGGGTATCCAAACAGATACAAAGGACTCTTCCCTCTAACTGTAATGCCCAGTTTCATGATGAGTTAATGATATTAGGTATTTATAAATGTCTTAGCATTGTTCCGGCTACTCGAAGCGTATGCTATGACATTCGGCTGATTACAAATCTCCCTAATCGAAACTCCTTTGGCATGTAAAAGGTGAGGCCTTTTTGGTCATTTAGTTACACCAAAGCTTCACTCTTGCCGGCATGGCTTCAAGTCTCACCGAAGCCGATGAGTGTTAAACAACTGAGCCAAATACATTTGTCCAGTAATGAAAAGAAGAACCTTGACTAGCGAAACTATGACCGCTCTCTGCGAGAACCTTTGTGCCGTTGGTAAACAATCGAAGGTTTCTGCTCTGCACCTTGGATCTTGGACTCATATTGGACCAATGCGTAGCACAGATGATCAGTGGATGCCGAGGCTATATATAAGCACACAAAACCCGCTGAATTTTACGTCGCCGATTACAGTCGCGAAGTGAGAATTCCAGACATAATCTATACAATCTCTCACGCAGTAAATAGCTTTTTCGGAGAATGTGAAAAAAGGCTTTTGTTTTGCATCGTATTGTAAAGTGACTTGACTGCGAAAAAAGATCAATTTTAGTGTGAGGACTTTGTCTGTAAATAGATACCGCTGATAACCTTTCTCCTGAAATGTCGGTTATAATTGCGAAGTTGAGTTTCGATCAAATCACGTAAGTAGAATAAGAAGGATTAGAAGTAGAAAATACCATCGCTGGACCAAGAAGTTTATTTGCCTGAAGCTTCGCATTCTGGAGACAACCCTTCAGAAGAGGTAACCATAGAATAGTATGATACATAAACATATTGTTATGAAATCTGCACGCATGACGGAGTATTTGTGGTTTGTATTGGTCACGCAACCACATGCACACTATAATTATCAGCTCCTGTAACCACCGCTGGAGGTCTTACTTGGCGCGGTGATGGCTTGACAGTTCGCTTCCGAGTCATTAAGAAGCGAGTGCTGCTAACAAATGTGCACGAGAATAATTCTTTCTGTACATGCTTTCCATAACATATATATATATATATATATATATATATATATATATATATATATATATTTAGGCATTACCAGCAGAAACATTGGGACTTGCATGATACGTATTTTGATCTTATTAGGTCTCATCAGATGCAGATACCCACGGAAATTGCTGCCACACCCGAGATTTGAACCTGCGTCACTCTGGTCAGGGGCGATCGCCCTAACACCTGAAATATCGGGCTCAATATCTTGCCGGTTGTTGATCGGGAAATAGATTAGAACATATTTGTACACTGATCATATGCAGGGCACAGCTGCCCTGGTATTTAATGCCTTTCAGCTGTCATGCGAGGATGTAATTCACACAACCGTTTGCCACATGACTCTCTATACATTGTTTACTTTGTTTCAGTAACATATTTATTTTAGGCATTTCCGGCAGAAACATTGGGAATTGCATGATACGTATTTCGACCTTATTAAGTCTCATCAGACGCAGATACCCATGGAAATTGCTGCCACACCCAAGATTTGAACCCGCGTCACTCTTGTCAGGGGCAAAATTTGTTGATATAAATAAATCCTGATGTTTATGCCTGCTTTTAATTTGTATCGGGAACAAATGCTTCAAATATGTGATTTTAACTAGGCAGAATGCATACCGTGTCTAGTTTAAAAAGCCTGATCTCACATATAACGGCTGGTTGGGTTTACAATTTTTCTGAAAACCGAAAGAAACAGTTTTTCCAGTAGAACGCTTAAACAACGCATGATTTTCGACTAAACGTATACGAAAAAGTATGTGTTTTGTAAATAGTTCCTTTAAATGCATTTTAAGAGCAGTGAACATCTATTAGAAAAGTGAAAACTGCTTATGCTTCCATTTCTACTCAAAGCGTATGCTTTTTGCTTGTGGAGAGAGTACAAAATTACTACTGGCGTAATGTTTTTGAATCAGAAACGCATTTCAGAATTTCATTTTACATTTCATGAGATACGGAACTGTACCAGTGAAAATAAGGTCATTAAACATCACGCGACAAACCCTTTCTTCTGCAATGCGAGACAGATTGCAATAAAGGTTAAATAGGTGGAGGATATCAGAAGAAAGAAAAAATGATTAAAATAATAGAGCGTATAAAAGTAGAAAATAGTAGCAATAATTAGCAAAATAGCCGATAACAAAATATTTGGGCTCAATAAAGCCCACTGAAACACGATTGTAGACTCCTTATAATCTCTAGATTATATATATACCAGCTCTATAGAGTTGATACAGAGATTATATAGAGGTGATATAGATATGATATAGAGATTATACTAGTAAGCATATGTGGGCCATTTTAATGATCGCGCGCGAAATTAAATTAGCCATTTGGTGACCTTCATTGAACTGTTGCCCACTAGCAGTCGATTAGCGAGCCAGAAATGCTTTATTCTAATTTAAACCTGTTAACGACTAGCTAGTCTTATGTCTGTTCGGGATGGTTTGATTCGCGTATCTGACGAGGACTTCTCTCTACTCTAAGGACTCCAAGTGTGGATTAGATGCCAGCATTATTAAACTCGCGGTTTATCAGCCGTCGTCTCCACTTCTCCTCTACCTCCCCCTAGTCGACGACCAAATCAAGTCTGCTCATAATAACCAAATGACTTTCCGGTTTGTTTCTCTCAGACCGAGTTCTGGATGTGGCTTCTTCCTCTAGACTTCATAAACATCGTTTTCACTTTGATTTATTGTTTGCTAAATGGCATGTTTTCGGCAGCTCAGTAGTAAACAGCAGGAGTCGCCGAAGAGGCTACCTGTTGGCAGCGGGCTCCAGCATGTAAATGCCGATCTCTGCAGAGATCTGCAGGCATAGGGGGGTCATATACACAGGGCAGTTAAAGCAGGCAGACCATGACTGTCCTTGATATGCAAATCATTGACAACAAAAGGCCGCAAAGAGTGCAAAATGGTGCATCAACAATCTGTAATTTGCATGTGTCGGGAGCAACATTAACCTAGGAGGATGCGATTATTTTTCAGTAGGACTTTTAAGAAGAAAAACCAATGTCTAAAGCAGCCAAAATTGGGGGTGACCCAGGCTCTTAAGCTTTTGGCTCTTACCTAGCCAACTATTTTGCCCTAGGAAGCGGCTTTGCTGGTTTTGCCTAGTATATGCGGCAAAAGCAATAGGCCCCGTAGGTTACACTTAATGAGCAAGGGCACGCGGGTTCAAATCTCGAGCGAAGCACACCTGCGATTGGGTATGACTGGCTGAGAATGTCAAGTAAGCCATAAGAGGCCATTTCGGTATACCTAGTCTTTGTGAATTTCACCTGATCATAATATATATATATATATAATACATATTTTAGGACATATACCGGTCACTGATCTGCTGAAGCAATATGCTTGCACAATTGTGCGCTGGAGTTTGGTCTAGATCCCCCATGGACAGTCGCATAGCACCTGTTTGATAGACTTTAGTGAAACCGACGAAGACAACATACTTATATATATCTCGTCCATCTCGTCCAATTCTTAACATTCTGCTTGAAGACGTACTTCACCTTCGAGGGGACAACGTACGAACAGATCAAGGGGACGCCGATGGGGTCGCCACTGTCGAGTTTCATCGCAGTAGCAGTTCTCCAAAAACAAGAGGCGATCGTGTTCACAAACTATCAGCCCAGGTTCTGGAGTCAATATGTTGACGATACCTTTGTCATCATTGAGCGAGAAAAGGTACAGGAATTTCACGATCTCCTGAATTCTGTCTTCCCTGATATCCAGTTTTCGATGGAGGCTGAAAACAACAACCAACTGCCGTTCCTAGACGTTCTCGTCCATCGAAAACCCAATGGAAGCCTCAAAACGGCGGCGTATAGGAAGGCCACCAATACGTGCCAAATCCTAAGCTATCATAGCAAACATCCGGCATGCCACAAACGCAGTTGTGTGCGAACGCTGTAAAAACGGGCAGAAACACACTGCAGCGAGCCGCAGGACCGGAGGTTTGAAGTACGATACCTCCAGCGTCTCTTCGTGGCCAACGGATATCCTCGAAATTTCATCGAACGCGGCAGACAGGTTAGATCAAATGGAGAGCCGGCAGCCGAGCAACCGAAAGTATGGCGTGCGCTACCATGCATTGACGGCGTTTCTGAGGCAGTTTCCCGTCTATGAAAACCCCTGGGGATCGGCATTGCCCACCGACCAGAGGCAACAATACGACATCTCGTCATGCGGCCGAAGGAACCCCTGCCCCGAGGTGAAACCCCAAACGTCGTTTACCAAATAAAATGTGATTCCTGCGCGGTCGAGTATGTCGGAGAGACTGGGAAACGGTTGCAGACCCGGATGGCAGAGCACATTAGGGCTGTAGATACGATGCAGCGACTTTCGTTGGTGGCGGAACACTGCGCAAATGTCGGACACACATTCTCTTTCTGGAATGCAGAAATTCTAGATCGAGGAAATGACCGCGTGGTGAGGGAAACAATCGAGGCCTGGCACACGGGAACAACCTCCATTAACCGTTGTGTCTCACTTCCTACAGCCTACCAAGCCCTCCAAAAGAAACTAAATGAAGCAAAAAGTAAACGCCAAATCAAACGGAACGTGAATCCGGGCCCTCGCGAGCCCATGGTGGACACACACGCAGCCGCACCACAATCGGAAGGGGCAATCACCAGCGTAGCCGCTTCATCCGCTCATTCTGCAGGTGTGACACCGGATGTACGTATTAACACAAACAGGACCACCGGAATAGGATGGCTGCTGAGATCAATGACAGTGGCACAGGCGCGAACAGCAGGATTTGACGTTAATCCGGGCCCTTGTGAGCCCATGATGAACACACACGTAGATGGACCACAACCGGAAAGAGCAATCATCAACTAAGCCGCTGCATCCGCTCATTCTGCAGGTGGAAACCATATGAACGAGTGAACACAAACAGGAACACCGCCCAAGGATGGCAGGTAAGATAAATGACAGCTGCACAGGCGCGAAGAGGAGAATCCGATGGGAGACCCCTTGACTGAAACTAATCCACCTCGATGATTGAGCATCCCTCTCATGCCCCGGCCCCCTTCCTTTGCATTGGCTTAAACCCTAGTGACTATGACTGCCACCTACTATAAATACTGTGAGGCGCGGTACAACCCTCACCTCTGATGACGGAAGCCTGTACGCTTTTGAAACGTCAGGAAAGTAAAACTATGGTTCTCGTGATCGTCTCTTCTTCTCATTTATGCCCGGGGACTCGGATTTTCGCGTCTATTGGCAATATTTTTGGGCGCGAAGCGCTTCAGTCCGCACGACGTAGGGAAGTATCTTCCCTTCGTTTGTATTCAACGTACGCGCAGACACAATTTCTCCACAGATGCCTTGACAACCATGTACTTCCGAAATGCTTGTCTTACAGGCCACCGGTGAACACAAATCTGGCAAAATGGTGGGTGACAGATCATGGTAGGCGAATGATTCGGGCACTCCCGCAGGACTGCCATTTTCGACTGCGCCAATTCAGCGGGGTTTTGAGCCAGGCAATCATACAGTACACCGAACTTATCGGAGACGATGGAGTCATGCTGTTGCGATAGGTGATCACCAAACGGGCCAGAGATCTACGGATTAAAAGAGATGTAGAACTGGGCGAGAAGCTGAGAAAGCTGTCCAACTCATCGAAAGAGGAGAGTGAAGTTCTTGTGCACAACATGTCCTCCCAACAGCTGACACCAACACAAGTAAAAGTACTGAGCCACGAAGCTTGGTTTAACACCACGGATGCTGATCCAATCAACCTTGTCGCAACGTTCGAATCAATTCTTAAACAAACCGGGGAATCTGATGAGACGAAGCACCTCATTTGGCAACAGGTAACAACCTTGGTGATGGCGCGCTAACCGCGCGCAATCATTACCCGAGCAGAGGAGAGTGCACTCAAGGCACTGAGGGCTAACACCAGTATCGTGATTCTCCCAGCAGACAAAGGACGTTCCACTGTGGTGCTGGATAAGAGCGACTACATTCAGAAGGCCAATGCTCTGCTGGAGGACCGGCAAGCGTACCTTCCATGTGACGAGGCACCGATGAAGAAGCTGATGGCACAACTGGACAAATTCCTCATCGAAATGCAAAGTAGCAGCGTGATCACCAGGTGGGTACGACTGGAAGTGACAGCAAATGGCATGTGGGGAGGCGCTGATGAACTGCGGTTCGATGAAGTGCTTATGATCTCTCTGATAGACACCAGTGGTGGAAAAACTGCGCCTTCAGTGAGTGCGTGTGTTTGTGTTATCCGACCGGCTAGTGTTCAGGGTTATGCTTGGCTGATGAAGGCTAATAAGCCTGAAACAGTTCTGTTTCAAGTAACCCCCAGATGCTGTCATACCCCACCTGGCTTGCATCAGCAATATATATATATATATATATTGCTAATAGAAGCGAAGATGCGCGTCCCCGGTAAAACAATGGTTCTCGAGATCGCTTAAAGATACGAGGTCCAGATAAATTATCCCGCTCCGGCGCAGGAGAGAGTCTCAGCCTAGGCCGACATCTAAGATTGGAAAGGATACTGTACACGTCTGAACAAGAACACCAACCTGGGGCAACAGCTGAGAACAATGGGGGACAGCTAACAACTCCACCGCACGAAGAAAAAAACCAGACGGACGGACCCCAAAGTCACCTCCGTCATCCGCAGGCAGTAGTACGAATTGATCAGCCCCCTTCTCCTGCCTCTATGTGCCTCGGACCACATCCTGGACAGAGCGCAGCTGCAAATGGACTAAGAAAAAACACCCGAAGGGTGGCTTTTACCGCCCTGGGCCCTAACTGCCACAGACTTCCTCTCCCCCTCACCGCCTCCCACAAAACTCACAACTCCCATGAACTCTGTTTGTCACCTACCTATGAGTACTGTGAGGCGATGCAAAACACTTACCTCCGACGACGGAAACTTGTCTGTTTTTGAAACGTCAGCATATTACAATTATGGTTCCCGAGATCGCTCTTTCTTCTCATATATATTTATATATATGTTGATTGAAGTGAAAATGCGTGTCCCCGGACATAAATGAGAAGAAGAGGCGATCTCGGGAATAATGGGTATAATATCCTGACGTTTCGAAAGCGTATAGGCTTGCATCGTCGGAGGTTGGTGTTTGTACACGCGTCACAGTCTTTTATAGG
Source organism: Ligula intestinalis (assembly GCA_036362985.1). Taxonomy (NCBI): domain Eukaryota; kingdom Metazoa; phylum Platyhelminthes; class Cestoda; order Diphyllobothriidea; family Diphyllobothriidae; genus Ligula; species Ligula intestinalis. Next base: position 25,246,582 of record JAYGXS010000008.1, read on the forward strand.
TGTTACTACTGACTTCTCGTTCGCTCTCTGTCTATTGGTGCTAGATCCCCTGCGAGGCGGGGCTGGAGCTCCGTCATCGTCCTGCTGACCAGGGTTTCTCGCCGTCACCTCGTCGTAGGGGGAGGGCAGTGTTCACCTGCCAGCGGTCATTGCTCGCAACTGCATCGATCGCGTCGGTGCCGCATGTCCTGCTGGCTTCCCCCGTTGATAGTTTCCCGTTTTCGTCCGGCCGGCGGAATAACGAACTCCGCCATCAGTGTTTATGCAGCGACCGTTGTCATGTGCAACTGCGTTCAAGCCCGAAGGAGGTCTTGGTGGTTCACGTTGCCCGCGGCGTCGCTGACGGCTGCATTGGTGTCCGGGGTAGGTTGCCGGACGCCTGTATTCTGACCCGTTGTGGGACTGCTAGTCGTCGCGACCCGTTTGACTTCCTGAAGTAGATTTCGTTGATTCAGCTACGTTTGTGGCTCAGCAAATGGTTACTTTGGTAAGTGAGTACCTGATGTGTGTCGGTTGCCTTTCGGTATACCATCGTCTTTAGGCTTTCGTTGGTCTTGCGGTGGACCAGGACTTCTAGGAACGCAAGTTGATTGTTGCTCTCAGCCTCTGTTGTAAACTGAATGTCGGCAAAATTGGATTTCAGCATCAAGTGAAATTCAGAGACCATTTCACGCTTGAGGACGACGAAAGTATCGTCTACGTACCGCGCCCAAAATACTGGTCTATGGTTCGTAAACACCAGTGTCTCTAACTTTTGAAGAGCCACCTCAGCAAGGAAACCAGATAGTGGCGAACCCATAGGAGTCCCTTTGATTTGTTCATACACTGTGCCCTCAAATGTAAAATACGTGTTGAGGAAGAACTTGAGCAGGTGGATGAGATGCGCATGTGTAGGTGAATAAGTTTCCTCGTCATATCGGCTCTCAAGTAGATCACTCACAATTTCAATCGCAAGAGTCTGAGGGATTGATGTGAAGAGTGAGGTAACATCAAACCAGACCATGGCTTCGTCTGCATTGAGGCGTAGCCCGTTAAGTCTTTCCAAGAAATGTACGGCCGAGCGTACCATTGTGTGGGAGCCTGATGCGAGACAGTTCAGACGCCGAAACATCCGTTTTGACAGATTGAATGTTGGTGTTCCCCGTAAAGAATCAATGGGCCGAAGTGCTGCACCGGGCTTGTGCACTTTTGGCAGTCTATAGAATCTTGCCATGGCTGAATCACTTGGTTTGATATGTAGTCGTTCGATTTTTGAGATGGCACCGTTATTCTCTAGCCCCACGAGTGCTGTGCTGATGTTTGTCACCATCTTCTTCATAGGATCTCCGTCGCACTGGCGGTAGGCATTTTGGTCATCGAGCAGAACGTTGGCCTTTTGGAGGTATTCAGACTTATCAAGTACCACTGTGGAGCGCCCTTTGTCCGCTGGCACTACTACGATGCTCCTGTCAGCGTTCAGTGCCTTGATGGCTTCCTGCTCCACTCTCTGGATTGACGCCCGTGATTTATGTGTCAATAGAAAGGACGTTACCTGTTGTCGGATGAGGTGCTTCGTATCGTCTAGCTCCTGGGAGGTTTTGAGGACTGACTCAACGGTAGCCAAACGATCAACCGGATCCACGTTGGTAGGCCGATATTTGCCGTTGTTGTGGCTGGTCTTTAGTTTATAATTTTCGATATGATTTCAGTTGTGCACAGGCCCGCGCCTTAGTCATAAAATTTTTTGAAAAAGTTGGCTGAAATTTCGCTTGTAACCATTATGACCGCCGAAAATTCACTGTAAGGCTTTCTCTGGACTGATTATCTTGCACTGAAGGTTCTGGTTGCCTTGCTTTAACTGGTCTGAAGAGAAACGACTTTGAACTTTGCCGCCATACAGGTAGCTCTTTAAACATTACTGTGTGTGCATGGTGAGGTATAGGACAGGAAGCCATTATGTCTTAGCTGCAGACAAGGTTTTCTCGGTGTTGACTTAATTTAAGCTGCATGATGTCTGATTTTAAATGATCTGAAAACTAGAGACCTTGAAATAGGCATGCCATACAGGTAGCCAGTTACGTATTTCTGTGTGTACGGCGAGAAAACATTTATGATCTCAGTTTCAGACGAAAAGATTGGTGGTCTCCTGGGTTCTAGGTCTTCCAGAGGACATGGTTGCAGTTTGTGCTAAACGGCTTTGAGGTAAATGAGCAGCACGGCAAGTTCACCTGTTTTGAACCGCAATGAATACGCAGTTTGCACCAGCACATTTAAATTCATCTAGTTAACATATGCTATTCTTCCACTTTAGAGAACATAGCTATGCAAAATGTGCAAGATGTCACAGCAGCGAGAGTTATAGTAGAAGCTCCTCAAACACGACACACATCTGACGCTTGGTCTAAACGACCAGCGTAGGTTTCCTCCTATAAGCCACACCCATTTGTTTGCAATATAAGTACGCCCATATATTCTATGTCCTTAATTGCCTGCCATGGATGACTCCCAGTCAAAACGCCTGCGCGAATGGTAGAGTGTCCTGACTAAGACGGTAGAAGCCTCTGTCTCAAGGCTGTCACATATACCTTTTGTTCGGGTGCCTGATCTCTGACACCATTCTACCCAATTACAAGAGTGCATACATCGTACAAAAGTGGTTTCTCTCATGTGCAGAACGACTTGTCCCTTTTTATAATGGAAGACTAAGCTGGAAAATTAATACATGCTTACGTTGAACATGGTTTGCTGAAGAGCCAACGAACAATCAAAGCACAGAAAGTGCTCCTTATAAGATGCACCGTAATTTGATGTATTAATGGACACAACCCAAAACTAAACTTATTTTACATCTATAGAACTACATAATAAAACAAAGTAAAAAAACAAATAATGCTGGATTATAAACCAATAACCAAACGAAACTTGACAATAAACCATAATGAAATAATTAGATAGTTATGTTTTTGCGAAATACGGTGTAGCTTATATGGAACCCTTACTCCAATCTTCTTTGTCAACAGTGGGTTTTTCTGAAGCTTTTCATGTGTTTTGCCCGAGACGGAAGTTATCCTTTCAAAAAAAGTGGTTGGTCTATTAATCTTATGCGTGCCGCTGAAGTTTATTGTTTCATAGGGGAAATTAGGATTTATGTGACCACGCAAACAGTAAACGGAAGTAGAAACGCCCGAATCTGGTAGCAAATGAAGCCCTGCGCATAATTACAGGAAGGGCAATTATTCATGCGTCCTGATCTCAACATTACAATTCAGTCACCTCACAGTTTACCTTACATGCATCCTATTAATCGCTATATTACATCTATATAATCTCTATATAACCCATAAATTGTCTCTAAATAAAGTCTGCAAAAATGACATAGATATGGCATAGAGTGGAAGATTGCATCAATTTGGACATTATCGGACTATTTCAAATGTTACGTGCAAATATTCGGTTATTTGCTTATTAAAATAATTACTCCTGTTATTTTCTACTTTTATATTCTTAACTTTTTAAAATGATTTTTTAATTCTCCTCCTTTTCCCCACTCATTTAACCGTTATAACCATCTGTTTCGTAATGCAAAAGGATGGAGTTTACGCGTGATATAAGATGATATAGATTTAAGATAGAGATAGTATTGGGTGCCACAGAGTCCACAATTTTGTCCATTTTGACGTTATTGGTCAATCTTTATGGTCACGAGCGAATATTCGGTTATTTGGTCATTTAAATAATTATTCCTATTATTCTCTTGGTTTAAAAATAAGTTCTCATCCCCTTGAGATGCCCCACTCTTTTAACCCTTATTATCGTCTGTTTCGTCATGTTTCCGCAGGCTGTTTGGGAGGCTTAATTGAACTGTAAAACAAAGCCCCAAGCAATGACTTAACAGCGAGCAAAAATTTCACGCCCAACTTGCTCCCAACTTACCTTAACAAAATCCAAATCTTGATCACAAGCCGAGTCCCACTTTCAGCGTGATGACGTCTGTATATCGAGTAATTCCTGATGTCATCATGGGAACGTTTGCCACGTAAGGTGCCCGTTTCATTGAGCCTGGCAAACACTTTTTATGTGTAAAGAAGACAAAGTTGCGATCACTGGGACAGCAGTCGTACAAGTCTGAGTTTTCGGCTTTGCAAAAGAGGCCATCGTCAAAGAAAATGAGGGAACAGTAAGCATTGGCGGGTTTTGTTAGTCCAGCTATGAGTGAAGGGGGTAGCATTCATGATTGGTCCACGCTCACACCATCTCTGCGCGCGTCCTTGGCGCGGCAGCGTGCGCGCCTTGACACGAACTGGACCGTGGTTCTTGGTCAGGCGTTACACCCACATGCCTGGCAATGGATTTTGAGTCTGACACCCAGGCCTCCAAAAGTTCTCGCCCCGTCTTCTTTCTGACGCAGGACTACAAGCTACTGCTTGTTGTTCTCTCGTTTTCGCTGACGATGGCCTCTTTTGTGAAGCCGAAGGCTCAGACTAATTGAATCAATGTCTTCGTGATTGCGACTTCGTCTTCCTGACAACAAGAATGAGGAGCAATCGTATTTGCTTCTGCTTTTGTGAATTTGCGGCTTAAAAGTCAAAACATTGTTACTTTATAATATTTTAAAGTTGACGTGGTTGCACTGGCTCCCAATCTGCCACAACCTATCGGACGAAGGGACTCATTAAAAAAGCAACTCCCACACCGACTTCCTTTAATTTCTGTGCAGATGAACACACGAGGGGGCCAACACGGGGCAAGAGGATGAATATATTCACACACGCACATGCACACACTTTCACCGCATGTGTGTGAAAAGAAAACCCACCATCTATTTACATCTCATTTACTGGTTTTACTCGAAAGTCGATATGCAGATTTGTCTAGTTTGTGATGTGTGTATTTTCCAGGTTCTCTCTTCCTTTTATGTGTGTGCGCCTGTGTCCAGAGATTGGTTTGGTGTTTGGTTCGGGAACTCTTTTAACACAAAGCCCTCCTAGTTAGCATAATTTGCTGCATAATGCGATCATCTGCCACTCCAACATGTGATCCTCACTAGTATTCCAGCCTCATAAACTATTTCTGTAAATAATGTTCCATTCCCTGACCCTAGCAACTGATCTTTGTTATGTGATCCCATTTAGAAAAGCTTTAAAAAGTCAGAAAACGCTTGTTGTCAGAGTGCCTCAATCCGCACAGTTATGATAAGCTACGATTAAAGTGTCAACATTTGCATTGAACCATGCTTAATAGGGCTTTATTAAGGCTACGCATCATGCTCGCATTCTTAACGAGTTTGTAGAGACATCTTACAGGCTTGAAACCTTATCTGAATGCGTAAGATGCTTTGAGATGCAAAAAGTCCGATAACTTGAACAAAAACTAGGAGAAAACCAAAGAAAATCATCTGTTTTCTTTGAAAGGTTTGAATTTAAAAAAAACACAGACTGCTGAAGGGCTAAATGAACCTCAAACCTAACAGTCCGGTCACAGTCATCCGGTTTGCGTATATAGCATTAATTCTTTTACATGCACCCATGGCTGAGAAACAAGACGCCTGGAAAAGAAAGTACTTCAACACATACCGGTCTAGTTAAGTAAAGGTGAAACTAGATTTATATCGAGTTCTATTCTCTGACATATTGTTGATGCGAATCACGGAGTCGATACTACCTTCAGGTTGTCTACCAGACATCAGCCAACTTCTCTGTAAAGGCCTACGCCAATGAATGCTAACAACTTCCGAGGCTTTGGTCATACGGCTAGCAAATGCAGTGCTGTGCTTTCAGAGGGTACAGGCACTCTCTTTTCCATGGCCGACGCTGACGCCAGGTGGTGATCGCACGTCGCCCTTATCTCCTAGTATTAGTTGTTGACTCCAGGCCTCTGACGACGATTCACATTACGCGTACTCGATCCACATGGCCGATACTCGCAACCCCTCCTCAGTGCGATAACCTCTACATACCAATCTCTCTACGCGGTCCTCGTAAAAACCATGAATGTTAATCGTCAGTCATTGATAAACCATGTCCAACTTTCCTTTGTTCATTATCAATGCAATTATAGAGGTCTGATGATGAAGTGCCGAAAACAGATGTTTGCCAAATTGGTTTTTTTTCTATGTTTGGCAAAACAGAAGCTTGATAAAATAAGAAGACCAAAAGTGTACTGAAGTCAAATGTAGAAAGAACATTACAGAGGGGACACGGTTGTAGGCACGTTAAGGTAATCTCCAAAGCAGCATGAAGCATGTAGCATCAACATGGGAGGGCTCATATTACGAGGCAGCAGGCGTTAACGTGGATGCGCATTCATAACGAGGGCCCTACATGGGGATAGGAGTGTTTTGATTGACCTAGCCACTAGATCGAATCATTTCAGCTACCTACGCCCGAGACCGCATCACGTCTCGCCAATGAACCCAGATGGAAGAGGAGGAGAGTGTGAGTAAGATGCAGCGAAAGGCTGCCCTAAGTTTAGTAAGCGCGCACATTTCCGTGCGTCCAGTCTGCTATGGGATAGACCGTGGACATTGCTGACGACTAAAGTTCGGAGCGTTATCTTTAGGGTTACGATGAGCACTAGCATTGAATGTAGGAATAAAGTAAGGACACGTGCCCAACCCCTCAAAAATGGGCTTTCACACTGCATGATTAAGCATGATTGTTAAAACTGATAGTTCATGGACACCAATTCCCGAGTCGCAGCATATTCGACGAGATCCGGCTGAATATCAAAGTTAGATAATGTCGAAATCCTCTAGAGAGGTGACAGTCGCGTGAACGTCAGGTACAATGACCCCCCTCCTCAACCTAAATTTGGTGCGGGGACATAGTTTGGCCAAAAAAATTAACCACTCGGGGAGCAAGGCAGGCTGACGCAGTTTCTTACGTCAATGCTGATGAACCAGATGGTCTAGCAATCATCAGGTAGCCCTTCGGCACGCAGATAGCTCACGGGCCCCCATTCTATTGACAAGTACAATAACCTCCTGAATCCTTCGCGACAGTAAAAGTTTGTTTGGCCAAAACCATAAGCCACTCACGCAGCTGGAAGTATGACGCCGTTTCCAACGCAAATGCCAGTGAGACATCATCACAGTTCAGTAGATAACCCGTATTCCAGCCACCAATCAGAGAGCAATAATTCTCAATGGGTAGGGGCAGTTAATTGTGATGATTATACAGTAACACAGTGACTGCATCCTATACATAACACAAATCTCCATGCAAAAATGATCACTATCTGATCTTATCTCCGAGAATGGATTCGAGCTGGAATCCGTGACATTAGGCACTGCCGATTGAGCTTGTACGTGACAGCGCTGGATAGCTTCTTTGTTTCATTCTATGAGGCGCTGAGCGGTTATGATATATAATACTATAAAATAACTATCATAAAAGAGCATGTCCTTCAGCAAAACCGTCTGCTATTAACTTCAGTTTGCCTTCTTGGTGTGTCGACATATTCGAAGTGAAGAAGAAAAAGAGACTCATGGAATAGAAACGTACACTGAGAATTGTAAGTAGCCCCCTCGAAGGAATCTGGGCACGGAAAATGAATGATCGTGTTGGGCTTTGCTGGTGGCCAGCACATCACGCCATCGTAGATTGCTGGGCAGAAGATTGGTATGCCTGTCAGAAATGAGAAGAAGAAGAAAACATAATTCCCGCGGATTAGAAGCAGTCAACATAAAAACAGTAAAATTCACATTCTAAATGGCGTTCTTGCCATTAACAACGTTGGGAAACTGGCTATCAAGACGATCAGTTACCCACATGAAGCGGCGAGAAAAACAGCTAGACAAAGAAGGTGAACAAAGACCTAAATTGAAATCGATCTTTTTGGAAGATGAATGCTCCAACTGTATTGATCTGCCGAGCGCCCCCAGGCCTCAAACTTCTGTCGCTATACTTCTAACTTGGGTAGCGATCGTCTGAAATTTTCTGAAACGGATAGTTTTTTGCAAAGGGAGTCTTTGAGAAAAAGAAACGTAGAATTTCTGAACACATCAAAAGCCAAAATCATACTTCTACCACACGTTTTCCTAAAGAAATTAAACATTTTGCTTTATGAAAAAATAAACTTCCACCCAACGTGAACCCGAGCTCACAGATAATACAGGATTGTTGATAAAAAAAACACACTAATGAAGATAATAAAGGATAAAACTGAAATTAAGCCTGAATTATTGGTTTAGTGCATTAAAATACGCTCATAAGAAGATGGTTTCTAAGGCACACAAATCCCTTCACAAACCTCATAAAACAGGGTTTCGACTGGTTTACTGGCGTATTCTAGGTGTATTCTAAATTAAAACAGGTTTTTGACATCACTGTAGGGGACCCATTCTGTTTTAAATCAGGGAGTCCATGTTATACTTGATTGGGGATTTAAAGAGTCATGAAATGTCTAAGACATGGCATCAATGCGGAGAAATAATGCCAATTCCCAGGGCGCGGTCCATGAGGCCAGACCTGCTCGTACATTAAAATTTGATGAGGTCGAAGTTGTTGCGAGAGATGAAAAAAATGTGAGAAACGATATGCTTCAGACATGGTTCATGGGTACCCAGTCAATTAACAAACGCCATCAACCTTTTAATCCCTATGTAGAGCTGAGACATACAAGGTGCCCCACAAAAAACCCCTTAGTTTGTGATTTTTACGGCGGCCCATGCCGTCGAGATCGATGGCGGAGAAAACAGAACACCTGGGCCACATCCGAAGTGAAGCCGCCCCCGTTGGTTCGCACCCGCATTCATGTCGCCCACGCCATGTTCCGCTCAGTGGTGAGGAGCAACCACACAACGTGGGTGGTGGTCGCAGAGTAGAAGGTTCTAAAATGCCCACCCGCGCACCATATGCCAGGAATATTCTGGAAAGATGTGTAGACCCATGCCACAGCTAAGCAATTTCCAGCGCGAGGTCATCGTCCTATTCCGGAAAGAACATCCAACATGGGGGCTGCAGAAATGTCGGAACATTTTGCCTAAATGTTTTGGTGCCATTACAACTGACCAGTTTAGAGGTGTCGCGGCTGCATTCAAACAAGGTGGATCACCTGTAGCAAAGGTGCGTTAGCCTGGTAGTGGCACTTCTTGCAGGCACGATTGCCCAACAAGGCGAGCAGTCTTGGAACTTGCCGTAACTCCACCAGATCATCACAGAAGACATTCAAGTCAACATGAAATTTGTAAAGAACTGGGATTGTCAAAAGGGTATGTGCACAGAACAATTGCAAAATCCAATTTAAAATGTTTTCGACGTATTCAATGCCATGTTTTTACTGAAGCACACCAGCAAGCTCGAAAGACAAAGTGTGATGCCATGCTTCAGCGCTTCGGTGAAGGAGAAAAATGGAAACAAGTGTTGTTCTCAGATGAATAATCATTCTGCTTGTCTGCACTACTGAATAGGCAAAATGAACGCATATATCGTGCAGTGGAAGTCAAAACTGATATTCCTGATGAAGATTTGCTGGTGGAGATAGACCAGCAGCAAATCTATCATGTGCTATGGTGCTGTTTCCTGGCAAGGCAAACGAGACCTCTATTTTATTGAAGGAGATGCTGCTGGGCAGAAAGGTGTTGCACCGAGTCGGAGAACGAAAAAACGGTAAATCAAGTTGTTTACAGAGAGGAGATGTGCCCGCAGATGCTTACAGATATTGATCAAGTAATGCAGGGAGAACCCTGGACGTGGCAGCAAGATGGTGCGAAGCCACACACTACCAATGACACTGTCACCTGGCTCCGAGTTAACACTCCAGATTTTATCACACCCCAGCAATGGCCATCCAAGAGCCCTGACCTGAATGTAATGGACTTTTGCATTTGGAGTGTACTCTTACAGGAGGTTCAGAGACGAAGAATAGGAATCACTGATATTGAGTCCATAAAACATGTGTTGATGGACACATGGAACAACATCCCTCTTGATGTCATTCGTCGAGCAGCTCAGAGCTGGATGGATCGCTTACGTCGCTGTTTTGCAGTTAATGGACAGCATTTTGAGCGGTATCTGTAACTTGTTATTAGGTAACAGTTTGTTAATTACACAATAAAGTTGTTAGTTATAATTTTAATAAATAATTTTGATTTTCATAACAGTATAAACATTATCATAAATTTAGGGGTTTTTCGTGGGGCACCCTGTAGATGGAGGCTCAACATCGTCCTCTGCACGTGAGATACACACTGCGCACTTTGTACATGAGTGAATTATAAATAGACACCTCATAATCGTAAAAAGGTTGATGATAACGCATTTTTCTAATACAGCAGGATACCCATTCTATAGATATAAACTTTAAGGAAGGCGTAATTTGCTGCCAAATGAGTAAAAGAAATGATTTTTTCGTGCATGTTTTCCATAAAATATAATTGAATTTATAAAGACAGTCAAAACCAATGGTAAAAACGCATGCCAATTAAGTAGCCAGTTTATACACAGGATAGGTTTTGCTAGTGATCAGAAGGAAGCTCGTTAAAAAGCCCGCATCGTATCATGACTGAAATAACCTTAGAGTAGACTACGCGATAATCAGTATCACAAGCGGAGTCAATGCCGATTAGTGAAAGAGTATCAATATTTCGCATATGTCGGCATATTGCACGAATTCTGGCGCGTACTGTAGAATTTCTTAAAATTGTAGACTGGAAGTCATGACAAAAGCTTCGACGGCTGTTCAGAGAAAATGGCTTCCTGCGCATCCTTGTAAACTGGTGCATGCGCAAGCGAGAAAAACGACAAAACCGCACCGCCCTCAAATTTTGACAAGCAATTCCGTACATCAAAAAAAGTCTCGGGGGGCGTCGGCCGCATTTTCACACCCTTGGAATTGGAGTCGCACGCATGTCAGAGGCAACCATTGGGCGTCAGATACTGAAAAAGACACACCCACTGCAACAGTTATGCGTCTACAAAACCGAAAGTATTCACAAGATGGTACCTGTCAAACAGGTGGCAGCAGTGCTGAGTAATAAGGCCAATTCTGAAGTTACGGCTCAGTCGAAGAGGCCCAGCTACACATTCAAATTGGATGAAGCCGAAATTCTCGCAAGAGGTGACGATTATGTGAGCCCCGTTAATCATGGCTAACGGGCCCCCAGTCAATAAGCAAATGGAACCACCTGCCCAACCCATATCCAGTTGACCCAGTTGTGAAAAACTCTCGTCCTTGGCCAGAGTCGAACCCACACCGTAGGGCAGCCTTTAGCGCAGTCAACGCTCTACCACAGAGCTACGACTCTCACCGTGCGCCGTAAATTTAATCCCACTTGGGCCGATGAACCCGCCCAACCTACTGCTCGTATGGAATCCACCATTACGGAGACAGCTAGCTGACTGTCAATGCAGGATTTCCTAAGCAATAATCTAGAATCCACAGAAACGACCATTAGGGGGGGGGAATTAGCAAATTTGAATAATTCAGTTGATCGAATTGTAAAGAACTCACGGCCTCTGTGCTGAAGCTCAGTTTGGCCACTGCAAGTCGCCACTCGGGGGGAGTGCACAGACGATGGCGTCATATAATACCCGCGCCAGTAAGCCAGATGGCCGAGCAATTTTCCTTCACGGGTGATGATTGCTCAGCAGATAATCACCTGCAGGGTGGTCATCAAACAATTAGCGCACAAGCGGCCAACTATCCTCGATGGACAGGGGATCGGTTAATTGTCATAGGTATGCCGTAGCATATCGACTGCACTCTATAAGTACTACAAATCCCTGTGTATGAATTACCCGTTTCTGCAAATGTCTCTGATGCTGGATGTACACGTAGCAACTGCGATCTTCAGGCTCGATTCCTTAGGAGGAGAGAAAACAGGGGAGGACAGAGTGGTAGGAAGAGTTTCCGATTACCGAAAAGGTATCCGTCTTTCGCATATGTCAGCATGTTACACGAATTCGGGCACGCACTGTACAAGTAAAAAATAGCCGGTTACGTCCATAAGCATCCACTGCAGCTTGATCCCACTGTGTGTGCGAAACTCTTTCAACGTCATCTATCCTGCATGACGTATCTGGACTTTGTTCCTGCCAACAGTTATGATGATCCAGTCACCATGTGATCAGGGTGCATACGTGCAAAATTACTGACCACTTGTACATAATACCATTTCTTTTTCATCATTCCCAAAAAAATAAAGGTATGGGGACATGAATCTTTGTACCAATTCTTCAGAGAAGACTTACAACTGTACCAATAGCTAGGAACGGGTGAAATGTTTTTGTTGTTTGCGTAAATTGTCTGAACTATGAACCTCCGCGATTAGAATTAATTTAGCGACATGATGGCTGGAAGGGTGAGCATCGGGAGTTAAGAAACCTTGTGCAACTTCATTAAAAAATTTCTTAAAAAAATATAATTTTGTGTCATTTACCCCATCCTAAAAATGAGTTCCGCCGTAAAGATAGAGGTTGATATCCGCTTTTTCGTTCGTATTCTTTCACACCAGAATTTTATCGCAAGATACTGTCACCCCAGGGGAGAGGTGAAAACAGGTTTTTAAAACGGCGCTTTCTGGCCTGTTTGACTTGATCAAACCAAATACCCGTCCCCTGCCTAAAAGACTTACAACCTAAAGGACTTTGGAATCCTCTTTCGATTTAACGCATATCAAGGGCAGGCAAAAAACAGCTGAACCTTACTAAAGGAGTTATTCTGGGCGGAAAAAAGCGTTTCAAGCAATTTGTTGAAGACGCGTCTAGTTGGCAGAGTGCACACTGTGAGTTTATTTTTTTCGCTCGCGTGAACCGATCGGCTCATGTGATATGCAGAGTCTGCGCGATACCAAAAAGGAAGGAAAAGGACCAAATTTGCACCTGAAGGTGACCCGAGAGGTAGCTTGCTCGGGATTCCACATCGTTTATCAAGCCGGAATGGTATTAAGGGTTCAGACACCTCGCATTTCCTAATACCATCTAGCACGCATGATTAATTATACTTAGTAGTGAAAATGCAATTTCCAGGTCTGAAGTCAGAAGAAAAAAGGGCATTAATCGAATGAAGTGTATTATGTGTCTGCCGCTTCGGGTAGGTGTCTCATCTACCCATCTTCAAAGACAATTCGGCCAAAAGACCCTAACCTGAAGCAGGAGAAGTCAACTATTGCTTACCAACTTCAGTGCAGTTGAGGGGTGTGCAACTATGTTGGAGAAACTGACCAGCCAAGAGCTACAAACACGAACGCATTGGCATGAGCTGGCCGACTGGACCCAACATCAGACACAGTAACCTACAGTGCGCAAATAAGGCACATCTCAAACTTTGTTACCGTTCTGAGGTGATGATCACACATTCAGACAGATTTGGGAAGCTTGCACGTCGACGGAAAGTTGAGTAAACCACCACGTGATTTTGCTCATCTAGTTTTAAGAAACTTACTATCAGAGATCACTCATGGCGTGGGGCAATTGGGGCCGCCAACTGTTTCTGTGGTCAACGTGTACGAGCGTGAAATAAGCCAGGGTGAAATGCGGGCTGACAAGATAAAACAGGCGGTCAACGTACGTGGAGGTTAAACAAACAGTGGCAACACGGCGACAGGCACAGCAATAAAGTGGGTCAGTGGAGACGTCGGCATTGGGGACACAGGCGAGAGTGGCAAGTGAGCCATACACAACGGTTCAGATGGAAGTGACAGACTACACACATGAAACAACATTTGCTTCGGCAAGGCGTGTGTTGAAACGCAGGTACTCATTAAGTACCGTAAACACCGAGGGATCCTTGAATTGTTTACGTTCAGCGAGCTCTTCCGTACGTGAAGAATGTATCGGAAGCAGTCAGCCGTCTACTCACCCCACTTGGAGTTGGAGTTGCACACAGGCCGAGAGCAACCATCAGACGCCGGGTCATGAGGCCGAAAGACCCACTGCCACTGCAGGAAACGGCTGGAGTCGTTTACCGAATCTGGTGTAGTTGTGGACAAAGCAACTACGTCGGAGAAACTGGGAGATATCTCCGGACGCGAATGGCCAAGCATGCAGTGGCGGTGAAGAAGAAACACGTCAACTGCCAGGTTGCAGCTCACTCAACGGGACCCAGCCATATTTTTAAGTTTGACGAGGCCGAAGTCCTCGCAAGAGGGGACAACCGCGTGAGCCGCGAGCTGCTCAAGTCATGGTTTTTAGGCCCCCAGTCCATCAACAAGCGCAACGATTTGGCGTTCCCATACTGTGTACTGAGAAATTTCCTGAGCAAGAGACTCAGTCACGTGGGAAGGACTGGGCGCAACTCTGACGACAGCGGGCGTAATTTTCGAGCAATTATCAAACCTGCATCCGATGCGGACAAGAACACTGTTGCAATTAATGAGCAATCACCGGACCAATTAAGACCTCAAGCGGTGACTAAAAGAACTGACAATTATAGTACGCATGCGGGTGACCACTGTGAACTATAAATACCGTGCAATCTGTGCATATATCACCCCTTATCTGCGCATGTCTCAGACCTGTTTACGATTACCTATGACTAAGGATTCCCGACGGAATCCGAAACGTCAGGCAAATAAAACTCTTGTTCCAGTGATCGCATCTTCGTCTTCTGAACTGCTTCCTGGGACTCGAATATTCGCTACTATTGGATACCCATTTAAGCATTCAAGAAGTCGAGATAGGCGAACGAACGTTTTCGATTAATTCATCATCAGGCGTGTACAATAATATAAAAGGGGTAGAGTTAGCAAAATTTTGAGCAACCAATCAACGGTATTTAAGGGGGAGGGGAGAATTGGAGGGCAGGGGGAGGAGGGACGCGTCCCACAATTAGGTCATATCAACTGGTCGTCTCGTCTCCACACACCTTCAAGCGTGCCGCGAGACGATGAGCAGACAGTGACAACCGGTGTCAAGACGCCGCAAAGCGACGAGACGACCAGTTGATATGACCTAATTATGGGACGCGTCCCTCCTCCCCTGTCCCCCTTTGAGCTCTTAACAAGCCCCCCTCCACCCTTAAATGCCGTTGATTGGTTGCTTAAACTTTTGCTAAGTCTACCCCCTTTATATTACTGTACACGCCTGATGATGAATTAATCGAAAACGTTCGTTCGCCTATCTTGACCACTTGAATATAGACCACCTTGAATACTTCACAAGTATAGTTGCTTTAGTGAACATTTCCAACATCTGATCGTAAATTTAAAGCGATTCAGCCTTTTAGTCAAAGATGAACTTTATATAAGTTATTACAGGGAAAAACATGTTGTGCAGTCTTTTACAAAACATATTTAGGGTATGGAAAATAAGTGGGAAGATTCAACTAATTCAAAAAGAACAACAGATCCGCCGTGCAATGCTCGATGGTTACATTCAGTAACCAACGGTCGCGTGTTCGGATCTCTGGGGTCGCTTGCCATTCCCTGGATTGGATATGACTGTGTGTGTCATTTCCACTTCATCATATATCTCAACTGGCTTTGCGACATCCTGTGAGGGACCCACACTGTGCTCCAAGGCCGAAAGGGCCGAGCATGGGTGCCTCCTATTATCATCATACTCCCGATCGTTACGGACAGTAAAAAACGGTGGAACCTTGGTGTAGTAGTAGAGTGTTACATTCAATGACCACAGGTTACGGGTTCAAATATGGGGTCGCCCCCGCCCTGGCAAGGGGTATGATTTGCTGATGACGGTTAGGAAGCGAGAAATGGGCAATTCTACTCTCCTTCGTCTATATTGATTCCACTACATCGAATAGTCATTTCCTGCGAGCGTGGTTTATACAGGCGGCATTTTGTCCTGACTAAAATCTCTTCCTATGATGCTGCTCGATACTTAGTATTGTAACCCCACACTGGGTAATCGTATTGAAAATTTAAAAGACATTTCGAGTAACGAGTCGTCATATGTGTGAGCAATTGCAAAACGCTTGTTCTAGCGGTCAGGGCTTTTGACAGCCTAGTCAGTGGTTGTCCGAGAATGAACGGCATGCCGGGAAACTGAAATGTGTCCAAAAAGCTCCAGAATCTTCTGTCGTTAGAACTTTGTTTAAATCGCAAACTGTATGTCAAGTTTACGCTGTTGACACGGCGTGTCGTATTCTGGTGCACTTGTTAGTTGCGTGTGAGCAGCTTCACGCCAAGCCGCTGGTATCTACCTGCGGCTGTATTCACTTTAACTCTGACGTTAAGGTGATTAGGTAAACAGCATATTCAGTCCGGGGGTATGACGCGTCAAAACAACTGGAAGCAAAAACCATCTGTCAAATGTACTTAAGGGTAGTGTTTAAAACTCATCGCTTGCACGCCACCTCTCCTTACCAAGGCCGCAGAGCGGTGAAAGTGCTAGAGATTGCCGTTTTCAGAGGTCGTTTTATCAGCTCGCTTGTGTCAGTGCCTAAGAAGGGCAGGCTTATAAACACGTTCTTTTTTCTGCGGTTAAAATAGCAGGCTCTTTTCGTGCGTTTCTGAGGATGAAACTCTCTGGGTGCCCATTTTCAAGAAGTTTGTTCTGCAACATGTCAGGCCGTCTACCGGATACAAGCTACAGGATCTAAGCCATGAGGTGCTAGCAACAGCAAAGGCAGTAGCTATACAGCTAGCGATGCCGACGTTAGGTGGTGATCGTACGTCACCCGACCCCCTAGTGGCAGTTGTTCACTCCGTGCAAATGACACCAGTTAGCGCGCCAGGTCACTGGCCCATGACCACTGCTCACAGCTTATCCCATTTACTTTCCTCAACGCCCCAGTACAAGGACCCGTACACCCCGATCTCGCCATGTGGGCAGTGTCAAAACAACAAGTTGTAATAATGGGAACTTATTAACCCTTTCTAACTGTACGATTTTAGAGAAGTAGAAGACGACTCGACAGCTGGGACAATCTGTTTATTCGCCTGACGTTTCGAAATCTGTTGCGGATTCTTCTGCAGATACATACTTACAGAACAGTAACAGAAACAGTTTGTGTGTGTGCACAGGGTTCCGCCGTACAATTTGAACGTGCAGAAAAATCGATAAATGCATCGCGTGTGCGCTGATTCCTTGAGCCAGCCATGACCATCTGGCTTTGTGGTGCCGGCATGAGATGGCGCAACGAGCCAGAACAAACTCAGGATATTTATCGATTTTTCTGCATGCTTAAAATATATGGCGGAACCCTGTGCCCACACGAACTGTTTCTGCTACTGTCCTGTGAGAATGTCTCTGAAGATAAATCCGCGACGGATTTCGAAACGTCAGGCAATTAAAGATATTGTCCCAGCGATCGATTTGTCTTCTTCTACTCAATTACTTCTTGGGGCTCGCATGTTCGTTTGTATTAGCAATGTACGATTTTATTTATCAATACAATTGTAATGGCCCGATGATGAATTGCTGAAAACATATTATTGCCGAATAAAATTTTAAACTTTATATTACCGATGCAAGCAAAAATGCAAGTCCCAGCAATTTAGTTCAAGGAAGTAGACGCATTACCTACGGGCGGGAAAGACAGGAACATTATTTGCACGGTGATTTGGATTGCAGCTCAAACCCAGGCTCAGAGACAGCTTGATAAACGGGGAGTTTATATGACCTAATAGCTCGGCAACTGCACACCTATGACTACGAATGGCTCCCTATCCCTCATCGAGGATGATTGTTGCCCTGGTCCGCTTAAGACTTGATAGCCGCGGCGCGGGACGTTATCTCTTGTCACTTAATCACCCATGTTGGAGATGGTAAGCGTGATGACTGCTCAGCCATTGGGCTGCCTAGAGCTGGCGTTAAAAAAAGTGTTTGCTTGCGATCTCCCCGTGTGGCGGATTGATTTGGCCTACCTAAGTCTCTGCACCGAAAATGACTTGGGGAGTGGCTAACACTTGTTAACAGACTGGCTCATGAATCGAGACTGCCAGGAGATTTTTGGCTCCATTTAAGCGGATCATTTGACTGAGTCCCTTAGGCACACGGGTTGTGAAATTCCAATAGGTATACCGGTCACTAAACCATTAGCGCATTAGAAGGGGGAGGCGGCAATTTGATTGTCATGCATATGCAGTAGCCAAGCGATTGCATTAGATGAATGCACGCAACAAATGCTGCGGGACTCACTAATAAGCCGAATCACTTGCAGTTGTGCGCTGCAGATGAAAAAATCCACAAAATACGTTTGGGCGTTTAATTGGTAGCTTCACTGCCAGGATTGTTAAAATCTCACGTAAACCTTACTAAGTGATGACCATTACGTGAATAGTCGAAGGTTACATTGCTCTCACTGATGGACTTCAGTTCACGCATTTATATCAATTCAGTTGACCTAATTGTGAAAACATCGTGGCCTTGGGGGGATTTGAACTCACAGGCGCAGTGAGGGCTTTAGCACAGCCAATGCTATATCAACTAAGCTACAAGGGCACGCCCAAAAGCCTTGTATTTAATCACAGTTGGATCGATTTCACGCGACCAACATACTGTACATATGCAATCCACCAATATGGATACAGTTAGCTGACTGCCCATACAGGATTTCCTAAGCAATCATCTTGAATCCACCGAAATGACTTCTAGGCTAACTTACCCCTTAGACGGGTTTGGCGAATATGCTTAAAACAGTCAACTCAATTGTGCAAATGCGTGGTTGTGGTAAGATTCATATAAACTTTTGGTCTGCGTATATATAGCTGAGTTCAATTAAGGGAGGAACTATTGAGGGAGATTTAAAAATCCAGCAATTATGATTTCTTTTAGCGAAATTGTGGTAACTGCATGATTTGAACGATTTTTCCGTATTCGCAGGGTTGGCAATGCCTTAATACTTATCCAAAACCAGTATAGTTGTAAAAAGAGTGTGGATGTTATGATAAGCATGAACGAAAAATTATCTGAATACCCAACAAATGTATTAATTTCAATAAATAATATTTTTATATGGCTTTGAAGACACTGTGAAAGTCGGTAAAATATTTTTTAAATAAAGTCAGGAGGACAGGCTTGCAGAAAAAGATATTTGCACCCCAAACTCATAGAGTATTTTGACAATTCTTGAGGTTAAACAAAATGCTGTCGTTCCTGGTGCAATAAAGGCGTCTCCGGCATTCGGCTTCTTCAAAGTCCTTACTTTTGTTATTTCATCTACGATATTGGATTTCGTTTATTTTAAAATGCTAACGGTCCCCAGAAGTAGCCCGGTCGCTTTGGGTTTTGGAAAAAAAGAAACCCTTGCCATTAAAGCTGACCTGGGAAAAAATGGCCTACTTGATATATAAGAATGGCTCTGTGCGCCATTTCAGGAAGGGCAAACATTCCGTTATCCTAACAAAAACGTAAATCGTAGCCGCAACTTTTAACTAAACTCTAATCTTTCATCTTACACTAACAATTACCGAAACCCTAAAAGCAGCCGCGAATGCTTAGTTTTACGTTAACCTCGCACCTAAACCTAGCCCTTATAGAAGGCTGACGCTTAGTCTTAATCTCCCTAGATATGCATCGCGAAACCACTTGTATTGTCGGCCGTTCCTGGTTTTCAAGTCCTGTCTGCACGGACAATATACGTCCCTTTAACCTTTTCTCAACCATACGAATCATATAGACATATATACCCGCTGCTATTTCGGACTATTATAATCATTTTTGGCAGAAGCATACCACTTAGCAGGTTTATTAAGATAACCCGTTTGAGTGTCCAGTATATCTGGTTTCATTGCGTCTACTGTCAAAACTGGGTTGCGTTTAATATACAGATGGTATAAACTGTTTGATAGCTGGTAAATTTTACTGTGCCCTCGAATTCAACTGGCCGCTGTTAACAGAATCCCCAAGCTTGACAGCATTGTGCTCTTTTGTTGACCGTGCAAGGTTTTAACTATGGTGGGGCTGTACTTGCAAGTCGACCGATGTTGTCTTTTATCGGTCACTTGAAAGGTTTTAGTTCAGCAAAAGCTATAAAAATTGAGCCACGATGGCACACCGTGAGCCGTTTATTGAATCAAACTTGGATCTGTTTTATCCGCCCAGCCTACTAGTACAGAACACTGACTGCTCAGCAAGATTTCCTAAGCCATCGTCTAGAATCGACAACGTCCTTCCAAGTTTACAAACCTCATATATACCCGCTATTATTTCGGAATATTATGATCATCTTAAACAGAAGGATGACGCTCAGATGGTTGGATAAAACAGCCTGTGAGGACATCAAGTTTCTTTGCATCTACGATCCCAACTGGGTGTCGTATAATACGCAGATGCGAGACCACTGTTTGATAGCTGGTAGAATTTACTGTACCATCCATTTTGACAGGTAACTGTAAACAGAAGCCCAAAGTATGTCGCCATCATGCTGTTTTGCTGACTTTGGAAGCGCTAAACTGTAGCCGGACTGTATTTTCAAGTCATGTGACCTTGCTTCAGGTAAGTTGCAACCGGTCTATACGAGGATCTGGGCTTTATCACGACTTCTAACGGCAAACATCTGACGCCAATCGATTTGGAATGACAGGCCAAAAGGACCGGTTGCCACGCCCGCTTCCGGCAGAAGGAAAGGTTGAATTGTATGACCACCTTAAGAGGACAAAAGAATAGCAACGTCCCAACTGCTTAAACTGAGTGCGGCTTTGTGGTAGAGTTTACAAGCGGTAAACATTCCCCACTCGTCAATGTAACAATTAACTGTATGTAGAGGTAAATTGTAACCTTTATCTCAACCTAGGCATCACAATACCTTTAAATTCTACAGTTTACAACTTATTGTTACCGGCAATCACAAAGAAAACTAGAATGGCAATTGGTATCTTATTAGCAGTCACCAACCAGTTATAACCAGCTCCAAGTCGTAAACCACTCGAGATTCCCACTCGCGACCTTCCTGATTGTTTTTGCCGACAATACTACCTACGCATACCACCAGCTGCTACAGATGCTGTCTGGGTCCGAGAAATAAGGCCCAATTCAAAGGCGAAGCGGGACAAGAGAGTTCCGTTAGGGGGTCGGTGAACGCTCAGAAAGGAGGGGCAGTAGCTCTCGATCTATACCGGCAAGCAAACGCGATCGTGTGTCACTGGTTTGAAGCCTTTGATGCGGGCGTCGAATAGCGCACCACTTGGGGCCGGGTATGGCTGGCTGACGACGGATAATAAGCAAGAAACGGCCGCATTCCAGTCTCCCTAGCGTGTGTGGACAATACTGCCTGCCCAGACTACTAGCTGCTACAGCTGCTGTCAGGACCCGAGAAATGAGACCAAAGGCAAACGTGAAGCGGGACAGGTGAGTTCTAGTCAGTGAACGTTCATCAACGAATTTACCAACAGCCTGATAACATTGGTGGTAGGACGCTCGCCGACCGGTTCCGGAACTCTCTCGTCCCGTTTTGCCTTTTATCTCACTCTTGAGCACCGCTAGCAGCTGTACGGCGGTAACTAGTAGTATAGGCAGGCTTACATTACAGAAAATTCTCTCGAGCTAAAACTGATAAGACTACGAGTTTGTGCCTTAATAGTCGAAGCTTTGGACTTTGAGCCGACCAAAGTTGCGAGTTCGCATTGTTTCAAACGCAACAACACCTTGGGTTGCGTTTTGTTGGCTGATGTCGGCTAATTCCGGTGCCCTTCTGTTTACCTGTAAAGTTCGCCAGTATAATCCTGACCGTTACCTCGACCTCTAGCCTTGATCCCAACCCTAAGCATAATCTTAGCACCAGCAAACTAATCCTAAACCTTATTTAGCAGGAATTTGGCGCACAGTGGTTCACGCACCCGTTTCTTGTCTAGGCGGCAATCAAAGTAATCCTTTACATACCGTTCACACATTGAACGGTCCTATTTATTTTGAGGCATGCTTGTTTCGATTTCAAAGTAATGTTGCTCGTCTAGATTTGCTTTTTAGACTGTGGACTTCAGGTAGACGGGGCTCCTGCTCGGACAAGACCCGGCCACGCTCTCAAATTTGATGAGGAGCACGTTCTAACGAGAGGGAGCAATCGTGCGAATCGCCGCATGTTGCTTGAATCATGGTTTGCTGGCCTTCAGTCTGTAAAAAAGTGCACCGACCTGCTCAAACCATATTCGGTTCTAAGACTTAGGTTGGCCACAACACTGCGCTACTCTACGGGAGCGCGCAGGTGTGTGCGCCTTCTAACACCAATGCTTGTGAACCGGGTGGCCAAACACTCATCACGCCGACCTCCTCTAGCACGGGTGATTAAATTTAACTTGTAACGGCGCGCATCGCCAATGTAAGCGAGCATGCGAGCCCCAGGAAGTAATTGAGAAGATGGTGTAGCCATTAGGCAAACGTTTTATTTTCAGTTGACCCAAGTGTGAAAAAATCTAGGCATTTGGCGGGATTTGAACCCGCGCATCAGAGAAAGCCTTTGCCGGAGGCTAATGCTCTACCGCTAAGCTACAAACGTCCACTTCACGCCATGAGATTAATCACACTTGGATCGATTTTACCCGCTCAACTTTTCGCTCATATGGAATCCACCAAAACGGAAGCAAGTTGACTGCCCAACCAAGATTTCCTAAGCAATCATCTAGAATCCACCAGAATGACATGACATCAGCAAAAAACAGTAACGGATACGAAACATATTTTCACAGGAAGAGGCCGTTGTATAACCCGTTTCTGCACCTGCATTCTGCTGATGTCTATGACGGAGAGCTAAAGGTCATATTAATAAAATTATTGTCCCAGCGATCGTATCTTCTTCTCAACAATGATTCGCATGTCCACCACCAAACAACTGGCACAATAGAGGGCAGTTGTTGAGCCCGTGAGGTTTGCCATTTCTGGGATTAAGTATGACTGGCTGATGACGGCTAATAAGTCAGAAATGGCCATTCCGCTCACCTTTGTTTTTAGCGGTTCCATTTCATCTTATGTGAGACTGCCTGTGAGGGCCCTGGAACGAGCAAGTTTCGTAACCAGATCGATGAATGCTCTAGCATCATCAGCGTGCCGACCACAACCGACAAAATCCAGCGGGCCAGTGGTGCGATAGAAGAGTTATTAAGTTGGTTTGGCAGATTTAGAAGGGTGTTACACTCAGTGACTAAACGGCCGCAGGTTCAAATCTGGGGGTCATAAACCCCGACCAAGGGGATGACCAAATGATGATGGCTAAGAAGCCAGAAATGGCCATTCTGTTCTCCCTTGCCTTTGTCAGTTCTAAATCATCTTTGATTACAATTTTCTATGCGAATACCACGATCCGTATCCAAATTGGTGAACAATGCAATTCCTTATCTCATTCCGTGTCAACCGAAATTCGCTTAAGTGTTTTCAATTCGAACGAAGGACTCAAGTTCGAGTGTGACACCAAGTATCGTGTAGCTTAAATCCAAGAAATTTCAATCATGCGAAAAGGCCGGCTTTTGAGAGAGCTGCTTTCAAATGGCCTGCTTGCAAAATCTATAATTTGTATAAAATGGCTACCTAATTAGCATGCCCTTTTGCTAATTGATTTTCAAAACCCTTACCATATGTTACAGAAAACATGACCAGATTCAATTTTATTGCATTTGAATTGTAGTGACTTACGCATCCTTCAAATTGTATACTTGAAGAAAGGATCCTTGTCAATTTGAAATAAATTTCTAAATTGGCAAAATATATTTGTCACCCTGTCAGCCGTACACATCACTTCAAGGTTTCAAGACTATATGCTGCATAGTTTATGTCCAGTGAAAAGAACACACTTAACTACCGTCTGAGGAAGTGGCTATATAATTATCATAAATTGTTAATTGATGCGTTGCAGACTTTATAGGCAACAAGAAAAAAATAAAAGGTGCGATTTTTATGGACTTACACCTCTCGTTTATAAACAATTTCATAATAAGGTACTTTTTTAAAACGTAAAAATGACCTTTCGTCAAGTATACAATTTGGAATAGGCGTAAGCAGTTACCAAACGACCAAAAGAAAGAATTTTTAAGTGTGCATTTTCGATAAATTATATTTGAATCAATAAGGACAGGAAAATCAATGAGAAAAAGGCATACAATATGAGTTAACATTGTGTGCAGAGTAAACCATTTATATAATATGAATGAGAATTTTGTTTAAACTACAATTCAACTTTTGGGTGACTTTTCTGCGATAGGAAATCCACTGTATATACCGTAGTCGCCAGGTTGCTGCTTATAATGAATCGATTTATATTTTGCCACAGGAAATCTTCTTAACAAATTTGACAAAACTCTCCAGTGGCCTACTATACCTTTGTTCAAAAGATCAGCCATGGTACTCCAAAATTACAAAATACATCAGCAGTCGACCAACTGGGTCCCGTTTTGTACTTAAATAAACTGGTCGTACGATGGACTCATAGAAGGGAAAAAGCAACACCGCGCAACATAACGGAAGCACTGCTATCACAAATCTGTCAGTCGGAAGATTAACTCTGAGTCTCTAATAGCAGATACCTGCCACCAGAATTTCAATGGCACAGGTATTTTCCCCTGGCCATTCTCGTCTCACAGATCACCAGTGTTACTTGTTTTTGCACCTAGTATAGGCTTTCCTAGACATTCTAAGCACGTACCCTTGACGGTGCAGAGTCAAATAGGCTTCAGCAAAATGAATACAATGCTAGGCTGGACGGTCAGGTAGTATTCGCTCATCGTGCGACCAAGTTTGCCTAACACATCGTCGAAGTAGAACTGGAAGGCAATCTTTGCGTCACGGGGGCCACATTTACCATTTCCGCTTGCGTTCTTGCATGATCAGTGAGTAATCACACATCATTTCCGTACTAGAGTCCGGGCTCAAACTAGGTGAAACTTTCACCGGTTGTCTTCTAGTTAACAGATAATCTCCCTTTTTCGGAGGCGACAAACGAAAGGGGGCTGTGACGTTTGCCCTGACGGGAGAGATCGCGAGTTCAAATTTCGGTGTGGCAGCAATTGCAGCGGTCACACTGAAGTTGGGTATCACTAGCCAATGATGCCTATTAAGACAGAAAAGGCCTTCCTAGTGTCCCGTGTCTTTACTGGCAATGTCCAGAAAGGGCAAGTATTCCCGTGTCCAACCTCCTACACTGAACATTACCTAATTTTGACCGTACTTACAAGATAAACCCTAACCTCACGTCTAACCCTGAGCAGAAACCTACCCGCACACCTTTTTTATTTGGAATTTAGGTACATAAAATCTGTATTTTTCGCAGTTCCCTGGTCCTACCCGGATGTCTTATAGGCGACAGACCACGCCGGCAACCCTCCCTTTTCATCATTTTCCAAGCGAAAACCTGAGGGGGCTAAAATGACGAGTCTGGTTATGTCTTATAATATCTTTTAAGAGCTGGCGCCTTTGGTGATGTTTGTTTGTGTACGTGTGTATGGGAGAAGAAGGAGTACAGAGAGTCAAGCTACAATGGCTCCTTCCTGATGTGGCCTCCATGGCGCTTCCGCGCACGCGGGAGCATATATCGCGAGTTGGCTGAGTCAAGTTAGTGCATGTTGAGTGACTATCGCGCCAGCCACCTACACCCTCCTTCATCCTTGGTCTCTGTTGACTTTGTCTTTACACCGGAAACGGAGGTGGCAGTGGCGAGCGAGTGGGCAGATTCTCCGAAAGTCTGCGTTGACTCCTGTTTTCGTTCGCGGTAGTTTGCTGCGTTGCTTCTGCTTGCTATAGCCTTCATGTTGCTTGTCTTAATGTGTGTTTTGGCTTGCTTCAGCGTTTGCTACGGCTTGTTGGAAAACACGCTGTGCCCATCGTCGAAATCGACGGGGGAACTGTCGTATGTGCCCAAAAAACAGGCCGCGTGATAAATTCGAAGGACAAATTTGGACGCTGTATATCAGGGGACAGCAGGCGTCATTCGAATTGCGCTCCCATTACAAATGCCGAACATGGGGGAAAGGCGCGTGATATCACGTTGGCTTCAACCACGTAAGCCACTCGCACTCTAACCTACCTATGGTCTTCATATCGGACACAGGCGTGTGAGAGAAGAGCGGGTGCGATGGATGCGGTACAAGTCTACCATCACTTGAAATTTATTAACATGCAAGTGTCCGTCCCTGTAACGCGACGGTGGTGGACCTCGTCGAACTCGACGGTCGGACTGCCGTGATATTTCTCCAAATAGTGCTGATAAGACTGAATCATATATCCGCCTTCCAGGAGGACACATCTGCACTAGACATTATCGTAATTAAAACTCTACTCACAGTAGTATGGTGGCAAAGAGGGTGGAGACTGGAATGGCCATTTCTGGCTAATTGGTCGTTGTAAGCCAGTCATAAATAATCCCAGGTGTTGCACACCTGCGGGTTCGAACTCGCGATCTTTTGATCAGAAGTCTAACGCCAAGGAACTTTGAGCCACTGACTCGTTAAGTTGCCGGTTTAGACGGGGAATATTGGCAGTCATCTACATTATATTTCGTGGAAATGCTACCTACCGTAGCTTTTAGCCATTGTGAAGCCGGTGTTGGGGCGCAAGAATACGTCCCATGGCAGAGCGAGACGAGTGACACCCGTTACCAATCTGTGAACGTTATTCAGCGATCGTTTTCACATATTCACCCTAAGCTAATTCTAACCGTGTCCCGAAAGCTTACCCCTATAATTTTTATGTAGAAGCGAAAGCAAGCCATCTGTGTTATGAGTGGTTTCCATTAAGGAGAGAGGCACGTAAACAACCTCAATCCTCCTCTTTTAAGATTTCTTAATAGAGGACACCGAAACATAAATGTCGACCACGTAATTCACCCGGCCTTGTGATAAAATTCAAGCAGGGGAACTATTCCGGTGTTCTAACCTCTACACTTAACCTCATCTCAATTTTAACTGTTCACATAATAGCATTGCTGGCAAAGACAAGGTAGACGGGCAGGTGGTTATTCCTGGCTTTTGAGGCGTCAGTAGCCAATTATAATCAACTTCAGATGGTGCGCCAACCAATAAGAACTAGTGAGCATTTGATCAGAAGTCTAACGCTATAAAAATTGAGCCATGAGATCGTTGTCTTGCAGATTTAAATCGGGAACATTTTCACTCGCTGACGAAAGTTTATTCATTGCTAATGAGACTTACTCACTCCGTTCTGCCATAGCGCTCGTGAGCCAGAATTGGCCACCTTCCAGTCTTCTTTGTATGCTGCGGCAATGCTATCTGCCGTAGCGCGACGAGTGAGGCCTGTTAGTGATCGATAAATGTTCTTCCACACGCGGTTCTCAAGATACTGACCCTAAGCTAACTTGACCTCTGAACAAAGCCTAACCCGTAACATTTTTATGCCGAATTTAGGTTTGCCTATCGCAGCAAGAAGAAAGACAGATAAGCGACTTCTAGCTTTATTCTTTTAAGATTTCGGTTAGAGTCTCTCTTGGATAGTTGCATGCGGCGACTACTGTTTGCGTCCCACTAGGTAAGTTGCCAGTCTTTTCCTTTTTAGCACTGCTCACTGTCGCATTAACAGGGACACCATCAGCCGACGTGTGTTGTGTGTGCGTGGGCTGATAAGTGGACCGGGAGTCAGGAGGTCAGCTCTTTTCAATCCCCTGGTTATGTGAATCCTGGTATGTGTCTATGGGGCACAGTCGTGCTGTGGCGCGCGCAGCCGGGTCCGCCGGCATAGTCAACCACTGCGCCCATCCCACCTCAGGCGAAAAACCAGCTATGAAGTGGCTCGTTGCTGTTGGTGAAGAAGAGAGTGAGGTCGCTCCTCGACGCATTTCATTTTTTACTCGAAGCTATCTTTGTGTGCTAAAAGCTATGGCTTGGACTGATGCCAGCTGATGATACCATGCAGTCAGCCCAGTATATGTTAATTTATGCGGAATGGTTGACTGACGGACATAGACTCAAGAAAAAGAAGAAGACTCGATCGCTGGGACAATATGTTTGTTCGCCTGAAGTTTCGATATCCGTCGCGGATTCGTCATCAGAGGCATGAGTAGCAGAAAGGACATAGAGTCAGTCTGCAATGACTCCTTCTTCATGTGACCTTTATGGCGCTGTTGGTGCGCGTATTTGAGTATAAGCCGCGCCAGCCACCTGCGCTCTCCTCTCACTGCTGTGAGAGTGGTGAGAAAGTGGGGTAGATCATAAGAGACCACTTTCACTATAATCTAACTGTGGTCACCGCCTCTGCCTTAACGGGCTGAACTTCGTGGTGGACATCGTTGAGAGCGACGGTCGAGCTGTCGAGGTTGCCATGGAGGCTGTCATTCTACCTTTCATTCAGCGACGTTGTTAATACTGTATCCTTTACATAGATTCACTTGCTGTTGACGGTTTTCAACTAATCACACATCAAACAAACAAATTACTGGTTAATTTATTTTTTTTCTTCTAATTCTCACTCCTCTCCCATTCGGCAAGTACGATTTAATATACAGTTAACCTAAACATTTCCTATGTTGTTAGATGTGGCCGCAAGCCTAGGGACGGATCTGGCTGCGCCAGCCAACCGCGCAATCTCTCGCCTCCGTCCGTGGGGCAAAGGAGGAGCAAAAGTGCGGTAGAAACAGCGCAAGTCTGCCTGTACTACAGATTAAATCACGCACTGTAGCCAATGTTCCTGCATTCATCCTGGTGTATTGCACAGGTTAAACTGCGTCAAATACGACGTTTAAACCGTTGTCACATGTGATCAGAGGTCATGTACTTTGGATTAAAAAAAGGTAGTCCACCAATTAATCCATGCTGTGTACTAGAGTGTTGAGGATGAAACAACTGAATTCGGTCCGCCAATGTAAAAACAAATGCACTGCTCAAAAATAAGACTCAGTTTGAATCTGATGGATGCGTGGCAGAACATTGCACGTTGTTCTACAACCACGGTAGCACAGGCTGCATTCAAAATACGATACGCTGCGCGTGTCAGGTGCCCGCAATCGGGTATTTTTAAATAATTTATTCCGCCCATGTTAGCCCGCCCTTGCACCCACTAAATTATTCAGGCGTAAGCGAGTTTTGGTGACATGCGTCGCACTGGCTACAATCCCCGATACTGCTAGGTCAGAGCTACGACCGAAAAAAAACACATCAATGCAAAACCGGACAACGTAGCAGACTTCCCACCCCGGGCAGGAAAAAAAAGGTTTTTTCATAAAAAAAGTATAAATACCATTTTTTTGAGCACCTGCATAAGATGTATGGCTCAGATGATTCCGCTGAACACATTAGTTGAAGAATAGTTCTTGTACGATTGTTTAAATGCCTACTGTACAGTCGATGTTGGAAAAAGGATCTCGGGTTACATTTGCCTGACAGACATCGCTATTGTCAGAGGTTTCTCGAAAATGCGTGGATATATTACTTCTTTTCGTCCTGTGTGCTGTCACTTCTATTATAGCCTGATCACGGCTTCGCAAGAATAGTTTTGCAAATGGCTCAAGTTTCGCTCCTGCGCCGGTAAGGTGGATTTAACATCGTCAGATAAAATAAATGGATCGATGGGCAGTTGACTTGGCTTAAAACCAACGATTTTCACAAATACACATGTTTTTGCGACAGGCAGAGAGTTAAGACTCTCGGTATGCTATCTATGAGTATGCAGTATTTCGTACATGTGCTTCGTACACGAGGTCAGATTCTGCTCGTGACTCACTTTGGACAGCGGCATTTGGATATGCCAATCAGCGTTCTCACTTTTATGCCGGCCAATCTGAAAAAACGGACCAGCTTGGTATGCAAGTAAGAAGGATTTCAATTAAGCTCATGCTTATAACATGAGTTTTGGCGATCGAAAAATGGATCCTCTCAGGCAAACTCGCTACCGCAAGCGTTCTCTCGGGATTTTTGGAATCCAGGGAAATTTATTCATTCACTGATGGCTTACAGAACTCGTTCGTACCATGCCGCCTTGGATCTGATGCCCTAGCCCCGCCGTTAGAAGTTTAGGCGTGATAGCATTGCTAACAAAGACAAAGAAATTGACATGACAATTTCTACCGCATTAGCCGTCACCAACCGGAAGTCGTGCACTACCCGAGTCTCGAACTTGCAACTTGTTGAACAAAAGTCTAAGTTCGTATCATTGTGCTCTGAGCTGTGTTTGCGATCGGTTAACGTTCATCATCTAGAGACAATATCCTTCGATCTAAGACCGATAAAACAACGAGCTTAATGTTTGGAGCGTTAGACTCTGATTGAACACGTCATGGGTTCCAGCCTAGGGTGGTGTAACACTCAGGATTGACTGGCTGACGACGGCTAACGAAACCACCATTGTTGTATCCATTGTCTTGGCTGGCAGTGCTATCTACCTTGCAAAATCACTAGGTTCCTTCCTACGTACTGCCCTGTCTATTGCCGCCTGATTTGGATGGCTTTTCAGGAATAGTTTGTAAGCATTTCCATCCTCCGGAAGAAATACGATGGGCGAGCGAGCGTGTCGTTTGCCTGCCTTCTACAACCAGTTCAAACGAGGGGGACTGCGAAGGCATACATCTTCACGGTATTTTTCCGCTGGGCAAATTTGCCCCTTCTACGACTGGGGGACAGAAGTAAACACTTGATGCACTAAAAGCCCCCAGGTGTGCGGCAATAGCACACCAACGTCAGTCATGTTAAACATAACTGTCGTAATTGGGGCTGATAGTAGCACACGCAATTTAACGCAGCTATGCCTGCTTCCGCAAACACATATAGATAGCACGGTCAATACTTCCAATTAATAAAAAACACATGCTTTGGACTTGCTGTCTCATAAACTGTCAATCGAAGTGGGTCCCTAATGCGATTAAAAATATAACGTACTTGGCGGTTTAATAATAGAAGCATAACCTCACAGCATTGTTGGCTACATCAGTAAATCTGCCTGTGAACGGGCTTCGTTCTGACCACGTTCAAAAGTTTATTCTTCTAAAAATGACTCCTGAGTTAGCATGGTTTTTCCACATGCGATTTTCGAGTACCTTACAAATTTTTATTCATGAAGAAACCAAAAACGTCCACATAACGCTTTTTTCTTGCGTTCATTTCGCAGAAAAATACTGCCTTTTATTTTTTTTCGAGAAAAAAAGCTTTCGGTAATAAATATTCTTTTTTTCGCAAATTATTTTAATCCCAATCTATTATTACACCGGATTTCAGGATTTTCAGCTTACACACTGCGTACCATCGGTCAATAATAAAACTTAAATATTGTTCTTCACTACTAAGGAGACTCTATGCAGTGTTCAGAGTAGTTTGCAATGGATGTCAACCATGTTTATACTTCATAAATGCACACATACGGCGCATTAGGGAATTTTAATGCCAAGTTCTTAAATAAACCTTATCAAAAGGAACGTTTTGTAAAACGGAGAAGTCTGATTTCTTTGATTAGACATCATTTTCTACTAGAGAAAGCATATTTTGCAAAATTTGTTAAAATGTATAAAGATAAAAATTTGCATAATGTCCTTGAGTTGTAATTTTTTGAAATTATTTTTGCGGGGAGCCAAAAAAAGCCGATAAAAAGGCGGCTTTCGAGAATCATGTTGTATTATAATTAACGCTTTTTAATGGAACTCATGTTTACGAAGTTTAGTTGAAATTTCAAGTCAATAATCTGTGATCCATCCTACCCAGTCATAAGTCTCATTATCCTGACAGGTGCTTAGTTATAAAAACTGCCAAGTGAATCCCTTGGTTTTAAAAAAATAAAACAACTCCTGTCTCTAATTGATGTGTGTATAAAAGTATTCTTGAAGTTGCCTATTACAGGGGGATCATGTTAGGATTGAAACTACTACACCTAATGCAGTAATCGTGCATTCTCTTCTGTCTTTAGACGTCACAATATGAATTTAACAAAACGCTATTACTCTAAAAATATGTAGGCTGATGACAGGTTTCTTTTCGAGTTTTTATACATAAGTACAAGCCTTTTAAACCATAAAAAACACTTAACGCTAATTGTACATTGAAATTAAAAAAAGCAAGGTCGGTATTGTCACTGAAGTCACAACGCACCTTCATTTATGAGAGAATCCGTGGCATTCTGGTAAAGCCTCTGGCAGAGGGCATTTACGGCTGAAAAATCAGCGATGTTTGAGGATGGAGCTGTATCGTTTTCTAAAGCATCCATTTGAAAGCGCGCATTCGATTTGGGCTCGGTTAAATTATTTCCATGTAAGACTTGCAAAGTTTGGAGTGTTTTGAGTAAATGCAAACTGTCTATATGGTATATACAGTTTTTGATTGCCTCTAACCGACCAGCCAATCACGCGCCGTGGCAGAGCTTGACCAGTACATGTAAAAGTGCGCTGAAGGCGTTGCCGCATTGGCGACCATATTTGCACCTTTAAATTAATTGTTTGCAGGTGAAAACAACACAGAGAGAGACGCCAGAAAACAAACCACTTCCAATATGCAACAATATGTTTTTTGAGAAACATTACCTCCTCTATAGCATGCTTATTTAAGCCACTTGTTATAAAAATCACAGGGTGGAATCCCAGTTTGTGTTTTAGAAGTTAAATAAATTATCTAAAGGTAACGTCTTTAAATAGCGCCATATAAATAAACACAGAAATGTACTCATAGTTCTGACTTATTTTTACTTTATTCGGTGGGACAAATTTGGACTTTCTTTGCAAAATGTTACCCTTTAATTTGCTGGGTTTCTTGATATGCCTGAACAAAATTGATGGTAAGGAGGTCGTCCACGTCATATTGCTTAAAGGTTCAACTTATCGTTCACGAGTTAGATTAGTATAGATCGCGGGGCGAAGTGCCGCACAAATCTTTAATTCATATGCGCAGAGAACCTTACGTTAGTTTATTATGTTTGGTTTATATAACTTATTAAGTTCAGGTTTCAGTACATGATTATGTTTACTTTTTTATTTAAGTTTCAAATTATTTCATAACTAAAGTTCGTTTACTTTACTTTATGTTTCTTAGTAAGTTGATGCTTCTCGATAGCCATTTTTAGTTTATTTGTGTCCCAATATTTGCATTTTTGCACATTTCAATAATGGCACGTTTTTTGCTGGCAAACAGGAGAGCATTTCTGTGATTATTTCTTTTTATTCTGCTTCTATGAACTTTAGTTTTCTATCTATATGTTCTTGCCCTTGTATTGCCCCGACTGGGCACTGTGATGAGGACTTCGCAAGCTGCTCTGGGACCCAAACTAGAATTCTACCAATCACAGTTATTCTGTCGCGGGAGCATTTAAGATGTTAGGTATGTTACAAGTGTCATCGATTTCCGCTGAAATGAAACTCCTATATTTTGTAATTAAGCGTCTGCTTCTCTAAAATAATTACTCTTTGCGTTGTTTTAGTGTATGTTAGAAGGCTGCGTTATTTAACTAAGAAAGTTTTGTTTTGGTGAGGCGCAGGTCCACACAGATTAATGCTTTTCGAGAAGGCAATCACTAAAATATAGTGCGAACTTAGAAGCACCAGCTCGTAAACCCACTGGCAAGACCTGTTGTTTGTGTAAAGGCGTCCTCGTTAATGGATGCTAACGCCTAGAACTGGTCAATTCTTCCATAACCTATCAGATGTTTGGCGATGTTTAGGTTTGCGCATACAATTTCGCTTACAGGTCAATTTAGGTTACCAAGCAGCACACATAAATAATCGATTATTTTTGCGGCGAACGCGTCATCATATTGGCCATTCGAATCCCGCCTTTTAATTCATTGTTTGCAGGTGAAAACAAGAGATGCTAGAAAACAAAAATGATCCCAATATGCGACAGTATTCTTTTAGGAATCACAGTTACCTCCACAGAATGCGGATTTAAGCAATACTTTATACAAATCATAGGGTAGAATCCTAGTTTGGGTTTCAGAGATTGTTTGAATGATGCAACGTTTTCGCAACAAAATGGCTCGCTGTAAATAAACATAGAAATTTACTTATGGTTCTTACGTACGCATAGTTTATTGAGTGTGACAAATTAAAGTACCTTTTACATACTTTTACCTCATCTTTAGTAGGTTTCTTTATATCTTTTTAAAAGCATTTGGTAGGTAGGAGGTCATATACTTCAATGAAACTTTAGGTGTAACTTACTGTTCTGGACATATATAAGTATATTTCGCGGCGCAGAAAGCCGCGCAAACCTTCTATTTACAAGCGCAACAATTTTGCACGAGTTTATTACATTTAGTTTATTTAACTCATTTATATTTAATTTCAGTTTCCAGTGTATTTTCCAATTTCCAGTTTTTATTTTAGCTTTAGATAACATTTTAAGTAAATTTAATTGAGTTGACTTTAGTGTACTTGGTTGACTTTGGTTTATGTTAGTCACATTTTAATTTAGTTACTTAATTTTGGTGGGCTTTTTCTTGACAAAAATAAAGGCATATAAATAAATTTGCCTGTTTATAGACTCTAATTTACATTCTTTTTTATTTATATTTCCAATCCTTTGTATTGCCCTGACTGTATATTGTAAAAAAATATCCACTGCTGGATTTTAGAAGAGTAGGCTTTTTGCGTGCTGAGCTGGGACCCAAATCAGGGTTTTACTAACCAAACTAATTCAGTCCTGGGTGCATTTAAGGTATGCAACGGGTTTAATCGATTTCCACTGTAATTAAACTGTTCCATGTTTTAATCAAGCGTCTGCTTATCTAAATGAATTACTTTCTGAGTTGTCTGAGTGTCTTTAACAAGGATGCGTAGAAGGACCACCTCGTAAAATAACTAGCAAGGGCTATTTTTGTGTGGATACGTCCTCAGTGATTGAGGTTACCACCTCAAAGTGACCATATCTCACACATCACCTATCAAATGTGTAGCGATCTCAAGGTTTGCTGACTGTGCGCATACAGTTTTGATTACAGTTAAATTTGGGTCACCAAACAGCCTATTTAAATAATCAATTATTTGTGCGCTAAACGCGCCGTCGCATTGGCCCTCTTAATCATGCCTTTTAAGTTTGTGTTTGCATTTGAAAACAAGAAACGCCTTAAAGCAAAATAGTTCCACGTAAATTCCATGTTTTAGGAACCACAGGTACCTTTAAGGCATAAGTATTTAAGCAATAGACCCTCGAGGCGTTATAAAAATAATAGTGTTTCGGTCCCGGATCAGGCGTCATTGATTGCCATTGAAGTGAAAAAGTCGCATTTTGTAATCAAGTGTCTACTTATCCGACTGAATACCTTATGGGAGTCCGTGACAAGGCTGCGTTTCTCTCTTAGCAGATTTATGTGCCGGTGCTCACATAATATAATAAGCTTAGAATTCGTGCAACATGCTGACATCTGCGACAGAATGATATTCCCTCGTTAATTGACATTGCGTAAAGTTTAATACTAATTATGGTGTAAATAATGATCAAGTAATTTTGGTTACAACATGATGCCGGCTTTTTAGAAAGCTTATTTCTGACCGCAAACAAAAAGGTTGTATTGTAGAGAAAAGGCGTCTTAATCAGTATACATTTTTTATCGTTTATTTTGACTTCGTTTATGAATTTAAATATGTTTTATGGAAGACGTGCACGATAAAGTCTTTCTTATACCCACTTGGTAATATATTATGCCTTCCTTTAAATTTTATAATTGAATAAGCGTATCTTCCGGTTTTAAAAAAGTTTCTTATTAAGATCTTCTTTTTTACGATTGCGAGGCGCTTATTCATAATACATCGTATCCGACAATTTATTAATGCTGCGTATACCGTATAAAGCATGATACATATATATTGCAACATTTATGAAGACTATGTGGATTCTTCCTCACACCGTACGCAAAAAGTACTTTTCCTTAAACAGGACGTGCACAGTGCGCAGTTTTTCAACCTTTATTTCAGTTCTAGCAATTGGTGGGTTTCAAGATTATTCGGATATTGGTGTACATTTTAAAACTGAAGTATAGCCCTTCCTTCTATATAGAATTTAACGAAAGTGTAATTGGCTACCAAACAAGAACAAAAAATAATTCTCTTGTCCATGTATCAGAAAGAAGATCTCCGAAAAGCTGGGAAATAACTTGAGAATAGGTTATACGATAATAAGTATAACATTAAATTAGTTTTCTCCACCCAATAAGCAGCAACATATAAAGAGCTCCGCTTCCTTCATAAATGCCTCAAAATAGAACTGACACCAAGGTGCCTCAGATATATGGCTCTTGTTCATACGGCTATGGAAAGAGAAGTCGCTACACGAATTGCCAAGCAGATGACGAGAGTTCTCATCGATGACTGCTACCGAAGACTACAAAAATATAAGGCTAAGATTGAGGAGGCAACGAGAGAGTGTTTCCGAATTTTCGGAGATTTTATCGCCACTAATCTGGGAAAGACAATCTCAGCTTTCACACGTCACAGGCAGGCCCAGGAAAGGGAGGTTTTTGAGCGAAAATTTAATAGGTTGCAACCAGCCGACAATAAGAACTCAGACCTGGTCCACTACCTTTCGTCCAAAACCCTCACCGCCACACAACTTGCAGTCCTTTAAGGTTGAGCAAGTTACAACACAACAGATGCTTCACCCACTGAGTTCATCGCCACCCTTGACTCAGCCCTTGAATCATCAAAGGCCTCAGAGGGTACAAAAGAGTTAATCGGCCATAAAACATCATTGCTGCTTATGCAAGGCAAAAGGTGTGAAACTCTTGGCCGAGAGGAACAAAGAGCATTAAAAAGTCTAAAAGCCAATGAAGGAATAATCATAAGGCCGGCTAACAAAGGTCTTTCGACAGAAGTGCTCAAAAAATCTGATTACCAAGCAAAGCTCACAGCCTATTTGACGACCAAATTTCGTACAAGACATGTGCAGCCAGTGAAATGAAACATTTGCTTACTCAAATGAGCAAGAGTTTGGCAAAACTAAAGGCAAACGGTGCAATCACACCCAACGATTGGTTTTTTTTATGAAGCCAACTGACAGCCCCAGCACGACTTTATGTTCTGCCGAAAGTTCACAAAAAAAAGCATAACAGTTAGGCCAATCGTCTCCCTTCGTAGCACGCCTATATACGGTTTGGCAAAATGGGTGGTTACTCATGTGAAGTTCCTGGTATGTGGCTCAAAAACAACCGTAGCTTCTGCCAAACAGTTCATTGACAGAATAAAACATCAGCAGTTGAAACCAAATGAATCCATGGTATCTTTCGATGTGGTTTCATTCTTCACCTCTATCCCACAGTAACTAGCGATTGATTTTGTAAGATAACTTCTAAACGAACGCTACGACGACAGCAACAGACTTCCAAAGTCCGAGCATTTGCTCGAACTTCTATGATAAAGTCTAAAAAAACCTACTTTAAATTTGGTGGACAAATGCAGGAGCAAATTAAAGGCACTCCCATAGGCTCCCTCTTATCAGGCCTGATTGCTAAAATGGTCCTCCAACGGATAGAACACTTTTCCTTCACCAAGTATTCACCGACGATTTGGGCTCGTTATGTCGATGCCACTTTTGTCATTGTCAAAACATCCATCATCGGGCACCTCAAAGATTTATTGAACTCGGTTGATTCAACTTTCCAGTTCACAATGCACGCGAAAAGAAACAACCAACTCTCCCTTCTCGATGTCCTTGTGCGACGCTCTTCAACTGAAATATTGCAAACCACAGTATTCAGAAAAGCCATCTACACGAATCAAGTGCTACACTTCAACAGCAATCGTCCTTTTGTCACACACGTAGCTGCGTTTGTACGCTTTTCCAAAGAGTAGACACACATTGCAGCACACCAGCCGCCAGAAGGGCTGAGCAACAATAAACTCAAAAACTCTTTCGAGCAAATGGATCCCCTAAGTCATTTATCAAACAGAGCAAACACAGAATAAGCAGACGACGGTCAGTGAAACAACACCTTGAAGTCCGGAGATCCATTCCCTGCATAAAAGGAGTGTAGTTATAGCCCATCGACCGCAGGCGACAACACGCCGGTGGGTGATGCAGCCTAAAGACAGACTGCCACCTACAGAAACCCCTGCAGTTGTGTACAAGTTACTTTGCAGCGAGGCAGACTGAAATAACGTTGGAGAAACAGGCCGCAAATTGCAGACCCGCCTTCACGAGCACAAACTAGCAGCTCGGAGACTAGACCCAAACAATCAACTTGCAACACACGTCGCAGAGACTGGCCATGCCTTCGATCTCGAAGGAGCAACCACTATAGGCCGAGGAAACTAAAAAGTCGAAAGGCTGATGCTTAAGGCATGGTATTCAGATGCCAATTCCGTCATCAGGCAGATAGACCCCCCTGCGGCCTGCAAAGACTTGCGTTATTAGGAGAGCAACGGAATAAACAAGACAAAACCGAACTTAAGGATAGCAAACGAAGAGGATCCCGTGACGAACCGGCCAGAAGAGGAGGCAGGGTTACCAGGACCCTGCTCCACTGACAGCTTATTAGCGTATACCACTATATTTGCCCCCGACTCTACTAACAGCTAATTGCCCTCCCCCATCCGTTAGGATAACTGTTTCTCACCCCTTGACAACCTGATAATTTCTGACAGTTGATTCGCCTATGGCCACTATAATTACCTTCTTTTTGGTTGCTACTTCGCATCTCCGAATATGGACTCCTGTAGGGGTTCGAAAGCTCACGACAATAAATCAATAAATCAATCTTCCTCATCCATGCAGAAACCTGGACCGCGAACCCTTTCATTCCTTTGTATTACAAACTTACTTTATTCTGCTTAGCGAGTGAGAAGTAATCTTTCTCGAATTTCGGCATCATGCACCAATTATGAACCGTAGTGTATTCATTTCAGTGTAGACTAAATTTGAAATAGGGCTATTTTCTGCGGGACTAGAAACAACAGCTCGTAAAATAAATGAAAATTGCTGTTGTGATTCACTGAAAACGCCTAACGTGGGTGACTTTTTACATCTCACATATCAGATGTCAAGGTCTGGTAGCAAAGGAAATTCATAAAAACCTTATTTATCCGGCCCAATTGGCACCAAAATTGAATCCTTGTAAAATGGAATCCGGAATGCCAACTTAGTCCACCGGGAGTGCCATAAATGACTCCCGAAATTCTTCTTGGAGTATTCCACTCATAAAGCCTCACTCCTTCTCTGAGAACTCAATTTCGTCAATAATGGGAATGTGCCAGAAATGACCTTTGGCTATTTAAAAACACATGTATTTAATAGAAGAAGTATTTTTACAGATTATGATGCAATATGCTGTTGAATAATACAGTCTGTCATGCACAGGTTACTTAATGTTATTGGCACTGCACATAAAATTTCGCTAAAAATTCAATAAAGGTCACCAACCAGCTTATATAAATAATCGAATGTTTGTGTGCGATGATCAAAGTGGCCGCAACTGTAGTTTATGTAGTCCACCTCATTCATATATATTTCCAGTATTTTATCCTACGAAAACGGTGGTTATAGGGTTTAATGTGTAGGGAATTAGAACAGGCGGTGGAATATACTTTAATATCTGCTATATGCATTTTATATATTTTTATCTAGAAATCTTGTTGATATATATCTGTAGATTCTCCTAGTCTTTATTATGATATAACTTATTGATTAAAACGCAATTACCAAATTGCAGGTTTCATGAAAGTCCTGAAAAATAGAAACGGTGGTAACAAGGTCATCTGCTTCAACTTACCTGAGTTCCAACTAACCGTTCTGGAGTTAGATTAGTATAGCCCGCGGTGGAAAACTCCACTCACACCTTGAATTTACATTCGGTACAACTACCTCCTAGTGGCCGTGAAAAATGTATGCGACAAAATCTCTTCACTTTGCACTCACTACTAACAATTTCCTTCTATACCTGTCCTATTTTCACCCTTACAAGAAACCTATAACTGCCGTTTCCGTACGAACAAATGCTAGGACTAGGGGCGTATTTTTTGCGAAGAAAAATTCTATACTTAGGATTTTACAAACCGGAATTTTCAGCAAAAAATGGCTCCATTCATGGAAGGCAGATGGTAAGGTAAATAAGGGGCCATTTTATAAGTTTTTCGACATTCACATCAACTATGGAGACAGATCGGCTTTCATTTTCTCCATTTCCCCTTCTTCACTCACTTTTTCTTCGTGTTGTCATCCTACGGAGAATTGTCGATGTTGGTGCTGTTGGTGTATTGCATTTGCGACAGATTGGCCGCATTTGACAAATATTGGGATGCTGATATGTTGTAGATAAAATAACTTGTTTTCGTTCATTTAAAAATGAAGCAGTGTATTCAAGATATGACCTTATGATCAAAAATTCAGGCAAACAAAGCAGAGGAGTAGAGAGGATGGTAAAGGATGATAAATTCCTACGTGCATGGAGAGCAAAATAATGGGTGGCTCAAATTCGAGCACTACATAAACCAGATTTGCCAAAATGGACCAAGAGTGCGAAATTATACAAAATCGTCGACTCTTTATTACCTTAACCTAATCTCTTTATCGTATCTATAGCATTCCTTTATAATATCTACATAAACTCTATAAAATGGGCATAGAGATGACGCTGATGTGATATAGAGTCAACGATTGTGTCCAGTTGGGCAAATTGCGGCCATTTTACTTATGGAACAAAACTATTGGGTAACTTGGTTATTTTAACTATTTTTTCTATTTTTTCCACTTTATATAAGCTCTATGGCTTTAATGCATTAAACTTTTTCTTGGTTTACCCTACGCGTTTAAAAACATTCTGACCTGTTGCACCATAACAAACGAATGGGGTTTTTGTGGGCCTTTCAGTGACCAAAATTGAACTGTTATCTTTATTTGTTATGAACAAAAAAGACTTCTTGAAAATATGTAGGCTGTATATGCCTACAAATTTTATTATACATTCAAAGGTGATTGTGTTTAAGAGCTGGAAATACCACAAGCAAGGAGCTGAGGGAAAAGTACAGAAGTCTGCCCCCAAGTGGGATTTAGCACTGTCGCGCTGCAAAAAGCCAGTGTTAAGCTATGTGATAATACACTTTAAAAAATCAAAATGCCAAAGTTCACATATCATGGTATCACCTATATGAAGAAAGAAAGAAATTCCTTTTTAAGTTATTTAATTGAGTAAGGTCACCCAGTATGAATAAAATTATGACCTAAACACATTGATGCCCTCTTGCAGATCAATTGTTAATTCGATGGAAGCGGACCAAACTGCACCGTGGGCAAATGAAAATGAGGTAGAATGAGGATTAGCGATCTCTATTTAAATGAACATAAAGAAAAAATTAAGGTAACTGCAGAAACGTGTTCAGCAAATGTCATTGAGACAGGATCCATGATGATTAGGTTAATAAAGGCGTTGTCACAGTGATCAAACCTTATTCTCCTTCTTCTCCTCCTCCTCAATTAAGGCAATTGCATTTAGGCAGGTTGTTTCACAGACTTAAAAAGCACATTTAAATATTTTGTTAAAACCCGAGAGCATCTTAACTCATTTGGCTTAATTGTTGACTGTACTTGACTCTTGTCCTTGATTGCATGCGTTCGAAACCCATCAAGGCTGCCGAGATTTTCCCATTTGGATCGAATGACTCATTAGAAGCTGAGTAAAACCTATAAGGATTATGTGTGTCTAGTAGTCATATGGTGGATTGTAGACTGATTGCTTGGGAAATCCGCTCTAGGCAGTGGGATTTCATGCGCTGCGTGGTGCGTGAATTGAACAAAGAATGGTTAAACACGCCAGTAGAACGTGACATATTTTTCATTTTTAATTGTACGAATTTTGTTCCATGTCCTCCATGATGCGCATCTTGTGATTCCACTATCACCAGCATTACCGTATATAATTTTCCTACTGTATCATTTTTTAACTGATTATAGAACCTATTCTTACCTTCTTTACTTATAAAGAAAATACTGCGTTCGTCTTGTGGCATTTTGAACCATTAAAATTACTGCGTCATTGAAGCCCACGTAAATGTTTTGTTCACATTACTTGCCAATAACTGAAAGTTACAACAAGCTCCAGTTAAAGAGTGTTCATGAAAGATATTACTGAATTATAAGCGTAAAATACATAGAATATCAGGATATGGATAACGTTATCTTTATCTAAAGCTAGTCCATTTTTCTACATCTCACTACACATTAAATGAGGGTTATAAAAGTCAAATTTTGCGATGGCGTCAGTTATTATAGTCAGAAAGCATGTTTGAAAAGGTTTACTGCAATAATAAAATGCACAGGTATTAAAAAATTTAGTAATTGGGGATAATATCGTAAAAAACTCTTAACCTGGCCAGTTTGGCCGAAAAAGAGCTTAC
Source organism: Ligula intestinalis (assembly GCA_036362985.1). NCBI lineage: Eukaryota > Metazoa > Platyhelminthes > Cestoda > Diphyllobothriidea > Diphyllobothriidae > Ligula > Ligula intestinalis. Next base: position 25,288,621 of record JAYGXS010000008.1, read on the forward strand.
AAATACATTTCGCGTGGGCAAAATACCCAAATTTTACGTTGCATTGTAATGATAAATAATATTAACTCCGTTATCTTTCAATGCTAAGGCTTTCAATACACCCAGAAGTTGTATGTGTACCATTATTCTAAAATTGTTTGAAACATTTTAAAATAAAATCCAACCTATTTAATATGTTGTGTTTGAAACAATGTTTGCGACTTCAGACTGAAGATAAAAATTCGTGTTTTCAAGCTTTCGCACTGAGTATGCAATTTATGAAGGCTTTTTAATAGCTACGATGGATAGTAAATTAGAGAGCAGCTTAAAGGGTTAATACAATAAGCTATCACGTTCATACTTTCGCGTACCTGTATTTCTCCGCCTTCTGATCCGCTTCTTTAACTTAAACTTGAAAATAGTTCAGCAAAAGGTGCTTTACTGACAACATATAAACTAATATTCGCAACAATGATTTATACATTTATAGCATTGCCAACGCTCGCAATATTGCTTGTTCGAAATTAACAATTTAATTTTAAAAATCACGAAAATGCTGCAAGCACTATTTAAAACATCGTTTCCCAGGTACTAATTTGAAAACAGCGTATGTAGCAGAATTTAATGGCACCATAAATTTCGCGAGTGCTCATCA
>JAYGXS010000008.1:25289354-25300272 GCA_036362985.1 Ligula intestinalis
AATAAATGCAAAATTAATTTTTATTTTACTGTATTTAGAAGGTTTTTCTGTTATATCTATACATTTTTCTTATCCGTATTATCGTTAAATTCTTGCAGAAAAACCCGATTAGTTAATAATCGGTTTCTTGAATTTCCCGAAAAATTGAAATGATGTTTAGGAAGTCAATTACTTCAACTTATTTGATGTCCTTCTTACCGTTCTTGAGTTAGATTAGTATAGTCTGTGGCACGAAGCGCCGTGCACACCTTCAATTTACATGCGGAATAATTTACTCCCAGCGGCCAGGGGAAGCCAATTTGACTACATTTTTTGCACATTACGCTTACCTCTGAAAATTTTCTTCTCTGCCGCTTCTATTTTTTCACCTCTGAAAACTCCATAACAACCGGTTTCGCAGGACAAAATGCTGGGACTAGTCCTTCATGAGTGACTATGCCCTATGAAATTTGTGAGCTTTCTGTACAAATTCAATTTTGTATTTTTCTCGTTTTTTACTTTTGGCTTGCATTTGCGAAGAAGCGGCTGAAGAGCTCTCACGAAATGTCCCGCATCCAAAAACCCTGCTTTTTGTAATCTAGACGTTTGCATCTGGGGAACTTTGCTTTAAGTGTCTAATTCGAAGTGCTTTACTAGGCTGTTTTGCTAAGGGATGTGCGTTGTCGAGACAGAGTGGCAGGTGCAGAAGGCATACATTGCGGAACTCGCACAACCAGGCTAGCTGAGGACTAACACATTTTTTTATCATCCTCGTCATGGTCTACGTTCGACGATCTGGTGTTGAATGGCACTGGGGTCACTAAATAATCACATATTATGAAACGAAAGACGATCTTCGAAAAATCGAGTTCTACTCGTGATGTTTTGAGCAGAAGCGATTACGTTTTGTGAGACTGAATGAAAAGTGAGCCCTAAGACGGTCACAGTAGAGGGCTTAGGGGCAGAGGTTGCATCGAACGAGGAGGATGTGACGCGAAGCCTGCTGTGATAGGTGCTGCAAGTGAAAAGGGGTGTGAGCGTTTAGATTGGGGGCCACGTATGGAAGGAATGCTGGATGAGAGAATTTCTATTTGGGCAAGCACGGATTGACTGCTGTCATTTCATGCTGGGCACTAGTTAAAAGAGCATGTGCTCTTACCAACCTAGCTAGCATCCAGATCCACGGGTCTGTTAATGCTGACCGGGCCTTAGTGCGAAGTTTCGAGGAATTTGCTCACTTGTCTCGTGTTTTCCATGGCTACCATTCCAACTGAAGTGGTGATCACACTTCAGGGACTGCGGAAATACGAGTGATAAAGGGTGCCGTTGGCTAATGGATAATTAATGGTCCTTGATGCGTGTCCCGAGACATTGACCGGTGTGGCCAACATAAACAACTAGGCAGCTGACGCACGGTATGCCGTCAATAACTTTACTTATTTTTTATACGGAAAGGTGGTCCTTTGCTAGACACAGGATTGCGCGCAGTGAGGATGGGGGCTTGTGGGCGATGGAGATGCCAAAATGACATGGAGTTAATGAGAGTTGGTGTCGGAGGTTCCATTCATGTAAATTAGGGAATGAAATTTCCATGGAATGCAAACTTCTTGGGCAATCGAACAACAACCTCTCTCAGGAGGTACCCATCCTGGCTGGTGCTTTTGCAAGCTTGGACATATCCAAGCTTATTTTGCAAGGCAAATGATAATGTTACTTACTAGAGATTGGTATGTCCTGAAAGAGATCGGTGTTATTTTACCTACTACTATATACTCCCGATCAAAAACCAACGAGGCAGCGAACTCGTGGCTCAATGGTTAGGGCGTTTGAGTCTGACCGGAGAGAGCGCGGGTTCGAAACTCGCGTAAGATAGCGATTTCGGCGGCAACACTGAAGTCGGGTACCACTTGCTGAAGACAGATAATAAGCCAAAAATAGCTATACTACCGTCTCTGCCTTTGTCGATAATACCTAAAAATATAACAAATTATATCCAAATCAGCTTGCGTCTTGCCTATACGGTTTTTAATTATTCGCTTGGTAAAATATAATCCGCATAAATTACAGCATTACAAGAAGCTGAACCTAACGGTGTTTCATTTAACTAGCGGCCAGTTTCCATGACACTGATCAGATTGCTGACGTCTAACAATCACACGAGTTTGTCTTATTACCTGCATATTCTATGCAGTTAATTACGATGTATACGTATAGGCCAGGTGCACGTTTGCTCGTATTTTTGTATTTACTGCTGGGAATTTACGCAACTTTCTAAGGGGATCAGTCAATTACGGATAAATTATTAGTTACCTGTGTCATTGCATATGGGCATTCGTCTGGACATTATGGGTGTTTTGAAACAAGGGAATGCTTATAGATTACTTTTGGGAACATAACTTTTCACCCAATGAAATCTGTCGTTTTCGGTGTCTCATTTCGTTTTTCACTTTCTGACCTATCCGACCTACAAAAACCAAAATTTCAACTTACAGTCGAAAAAAGTTATTTTGTACAATTTAGCCCGTTCAATGCTTATTTTTAAAATAAACATCACGCACTGACGCACCAGTGCATTCAAGAACAGTATTCGGCACATAGTGGTTCGGAAATTTAACTCAAATTTGATGTATCGATACAATTTCTCAAAAATATATATTGCACCATAAACGTGTTTGTTGGGCGCATTAGACTTGTAGTTATCACGCGCACAGTAAGACCTTACATAGGATTTAATATCTAAGAATTCTGATTTATCCCACCAGCGCGCATGTCTGTTAACATGAACATTCGGAGTTTTGTGTCCCAGATATAAGGATTCCATCAAGGATTCGAAAAAATGTAACAAGGAAAGTGCTTGAAAAACTCTATATGCCATTTTGCAACTGCGTTCCACGGCAATAAGACCATGAGATCATAAAGGACCATAAAGACAGCTTCTGTTCTGCCCCTGTTGTTTCCAATTTCTCCGCCTTAAATGCAACTAAGCTTATAACCGAACGCAGCGGAGTTTACTTTCCGGGAAGCCAGTTCTCCTGGTGCTAATCAGAAAACTGACCCAAATATTTTCCTCCCAACCAACCCTGACAACCGCACGATCTATTTCTTCCAACCTGCATATTTTATTTATTTAATTACAATATAAGTGTACAGGTACGCAGAACATTTATCAGCAGCAGAAGAAGCTAAAGCAGGCTCATTAAGATGCCCCTAGTCCCAGCATTTTGTCCCGCATAAACGTTTTTTTAGAGTTTTGGGGGGTGGGAAATAGGATAGGCGGCGAAGGAAATATTTAAAGTGCAAAATGAAACAAATGTAGTCAAATTTGTTTAACGAGGCCGCTGGGAGTAAGTTGTTCCACATGTAAATTGAGGGTATGCGCGGAGCCTAGCGCCGCGGACTATACTCACCTAACTCCAGAACGGTAGGTTAGACCTCAGGTAAATAGCAATAGACGAACTCTTAACCAACATTTCAATTTTTTGGGAAATTCAATAAACCTGCAATTTGATCATCCGGTTTTTCCGCAATGAGTTAAAAGATAGTCCAGATTAGGTAAATCTACGCATATAAAGAAGCAACATTTATAGATGCAAAAAATTAACTGCATTTAGCATTTACTAATGTACAGGGTGCCCACGAAAAACCCCTAAATTTATGATAATGTTTATACTGTTATAAAAATAAAAATTATTGATTACAATTATAACTAACAACTTTATTGTGTAATTATCAAACTGTTACCTAATAACAAGTTACAGATACCGCTCAAAATGCTGTCCATTAACTGCAGAACAGCGACGTAAGCGATCCATCCAGCTCTGAGCTGCTCGACGAATGACACCAAGAGGGATGTTGTTCCATGTGTCCATCAACACATGTTTTATTGACTAAATATCAGTGATTCCTATTCTGCGTCTCTGAACCTCCTGTAAGAGTACACTCCTAATGCAAAAGTCCATTACATTCAGGTCAGGGCTCTTGGAAGGCCATTGCTGGGGTGTGATGAAATCTGAAATCTGCGACCACCACCCACGTTGTGTAGGTGCTCCTCACCACTGAGCGGAACATGGCGTGGGCGACATGAATGCGGGTGCGAACCAACGGGGGCGGCTTCACTTCGGATGTGGCCCAGGTGTTCTGTTTTCTCTGCCATCAATCGTGACGGCATGGGCGGTCCGGCCGCCGTACCAATCACAAATTTAGAAATTTTTTGTGGGGCACCCCGTTTATTCTACTGCGTCTCCAAATTCCTCACCCATGAAGCCCTACAACCACCGCTTTTGTAGGAAAGCATGCAGGGAGTAGGGCTTAGTGAGTGGGCCTACATAAGCTACTGTTGCCAATTTATCGAAAGTAAACGTATGATCGTTAATGTATCTTTTGCATTTTTGTGTGGGTCAGGTCATTTTTAATCAATTTACAGTGAGTTGTGTTATCACATACTGACATTCGTCTGGACATAATGGATCTTCTGAAACTAGGGCGTTATGTTAATTTTTTGGGACATTGACTTAAGCCTCCTTTTTTCATAGTGTGCTCCACCCGACCTATACCAACCAACGTTTCAGATTTCCTGTGGAAAAGGTTGCTTTGTAAAATTTAGCATGCTTAAGGCCTTTTTGACTTTAAATTACACCCTGAGATATAAGTATTATCTTGAACAGTAGTCGACACACAATATAAATAAATATAACTCAATTTTTATTTATCAATGCAAGTAAATAGAGTGCATAATAACATGTTTTATTGTTGGGCGTATAAGACTAAGGTTAAGCACATGCAGAGCTTAAGCTTCTTGGAGATTATATATCTTTGCACCTTGAGTTCTGGGACCTACTGTACCGGGTTTGAAAGCCAGCACATGTGACTTTTTACACGAATACATTGAGCTTATGCCTCGCATATGTTACGATTCCGTCCGGACTTCGATAAAATGTAACACATAAAGTGTTTGAAAGGTTCTTTATGACGTTTGGCAACTGAGCTTTTTAAGAAATGCACTTTCCTTGAAAAGTCGCAACAGAAAGACACATTATTATTTCCTGATAATGTCATCAAATATCTTACCGAACTTGGCAAATAGGGCCTCAAATTAAACGGTCACTTGCCTTCATCCTCAGCCTGCCTATGGTAAACGACTGCGCTATATGTAGCGAAGAGTTTTTACGGGAACAATGTGAAGACTCGCGAAATTGCCGACCTATTTTCTTTGATTTAAACTCATAACTGGATCTTCGGAAATTTATTTGGAACGCGAGATAGACAGGAGTGTTTTTGTCATAAAATACGCCCCCTTCAAACGCTGAAAACTGAAAAAACATGACTTAATGGCATTTATGTTACGAGACTCATTGTTGAAAAGGAACGAGTGAACATAAGGAGCCTTGATATAACAATGTTAGCTGAATTCTAATGAGATTAAATTTACAAGGAATATTGAGTCATAAATAGCACTTATTTATTTTGGTCAATCGCCTGGTCCACCCATTACCTCGTGGGCCGCATAATGTAATTTTCAGACGCATCCAAGTTCGACAGAGATGGCCAAAATATGCATTCTTTGACACAGGAATATGGCATTTAGTTCTGGCTCAATGTGTTTATCAAGAACTTCACGCATTAAATCCGGTGTTCTTACTTTAGGGATGACCTAATGTGTTACAGACACAGAAGATGAGCCTTTGACTAACTAATGTATGTTACCTAACCAGCCAGCAAGTACCATTTTAAAATGCAAGCTGGTTCTTTCTCAAAGAAAAAGGGAAAATTATTCTCAGCAAAAAGCAATTGCCGAAGAAGTGTCTTTTTCCCCGGAAAACATTCATGCTTGGATTTTGTTTGGAAACATTGGCAACAGTAACTAATATAGGCTCACTCATTATCCCTACTTCCTGCATGTTCTCCTACCAAAAAAGGTGGTAATAGGGTTTTATGGGTGGGGAATTAGGACGCGCAGTGAATTATAATATAATAAATGTTAAATACCTTTGTATTTTACTGTATTTAGAATTGTTGTTGATGTATATCTGAAAATTTTCCTTATCTGTATTATCAGTTAACGTATTTCGAAGAAACCTCGTAATCACATTGAAGGTTTCTCGAATTTCTCAAAAATTAAAACGGTGGTTAGCAGGTCGTCTATTTCAACTTACCTGAGGTCCAACTTACCGTTCTGGAGTTAGATTAGCATAGCCCGCGACGCGAAGCGCCACGCACACCTTTAATTTACATGCGGAACAACTTACTTTCAGCGGCTGCGGGAAGCAAGTTCGACTACATTTTTTTCACTTCACACTTACTTCTAAACATTCCCTTCTCAGCCTATTCTATTTTCTCACCCTCCAACACTCTATAATTACCGATTATGCAGGACAAAATTCTGGGACTAGGGGAATATCAGTGAGCTTACATAAACTTCTCTGGCGAAATATTTAGTAAGATCGGGCACTGTAAAAACTTTTATGTATCAAATGTTCCGTATAAAACCAAACACTATCACCGTAAGTGAACTTTTAAAAAAGTTTTGTCGGCAAATACTTTCTGCCTGCTAGCAACTGTTTCGGCTGTCGGGGCGTCTGTCGAAGTCGAAGTCAAAGCGGGACAGATGGGTATGTTAGCGTTCAGGTGAACTTTCATCAAGGGGTGTTAACAAACCCTGATGTAAACCGGAAAGACACCGAGATCACGGCTCGGGCGTTTGACTGCAATCAAAAAATGCCGCGAGTTCGAGGCTTGGATAAGGTATCACTTGGGCCCGTGTATGACTGGTTTTCGACAGATAATAAGCTAAAAATGGCTTTTTTAGTCTCTGTTGTCTTTGGTGGCACTACCATCTGCCTAGTAACATCTGTTACGGCTGTAAAATTCTCTGTCGAGTCCGAAGACACATCGGAGCAAATGAATTCCGTTGGCCCTCACGATAATGATTTAAACTGAGCAATGTATTGAAGAGATTTTGCATTTCGCATCTTACTGCAGTTCGACGATTTGGAAATGATTATTGAACTAAGTTTCTGGCGAACTTCTTAGGCCTTAAACATAAGACGTGCCACACCGTATACGTCATTGGACAATCCTTTCATATAAGCAGCAAACAGGCAGAATCCGAAATATCAATGTTCAGAACGACATTTTCGAGGAAAAACTTTCAAGGAGAATTTTAAATGATTGGTTTCTTAAATTAATCGTCTAAAATAATGCAAGTTACAGGATATATGGACAAAAAAAACCTTAACCGTTTAAAACCCATGTTTTACAGACGGTTCTCAAATGCAGCTCTGCTTCGGGGCTTTAAGCACGGAAGCATGACGCATTGCAAGATGAGATGAGGTGTGGCATTTATTATCTACCTAAAATAAGGTGAAAAAATCCCAGCAAAAATTTTACAGAGAACTTATCAACAGAGCATCACACATTGCAAGAGGATGGTTGAAGATGGTCAAAACTTGCGGATTTCTGCAAATTTCCATCCGAAATGCACTAACTATCGACTAATTCACACGTAGTTTATTTTCTTTTGCAGCCTTTGCCAGTTGGTTTATATTTTCTAGGAAGATAAAAGAGAGAGTGAGAGTTCGGTGGGATTCAAAATAGTTTCAGCAAAGAGAATGGAGGAGATTTTCTCATAACGGTTAACAAAACTTACTATCCGCAGATTTTACTATGTCAATGTTAAAGAACGCCATCTGGTATGTGTATAGGAAAGTTCGACCGTCTATTGCGACAAATTCCACATTATGCGTCAGAACTGGATTGTCGCAGAGAATTGCGGTGCGTCTACAGCAGCCTCTCCAGTCACACACCCGGGCCAAATTTCGAGATGGGTATTGGAGGCAGGATCTTACACGAATGGTTGATACGGCGGGACTGTACGCCTATGCCTGCAGCCAAATGCCCATGCGTGGCACATGGCATATGGGTAAATCCCCAATAATGTCTACCGCGCTTTGGTCCCATATTAGCCCCTTATATCCACTGTCTGACTGATTTTAGCGATAAAATGAATATATATATATATATATATATATATATATATATATATATTGCTGATTGAAGCGAAAATACGTGTCCCCGGACATAAATAAGAAGAAGAGCCGATCTCGGGAACAAAAGGTATAATATCCTGATGTTTCCAAAGCGTACAGGCTTGCATCGTCGGATGGTGGTGTTTGTACACGCCTCACAGTCTTTTCTAGGTGTTACAACTGACTTCTCGTTCGCTCTCTGTCAATTGACGCTAGATATCCTGCGGGGCGGGGCTGGAGCTCCGTCATCGTCCTGCTGACCAGTGTTTTTCCCCGTCACCTCGTCGGAGAGGGAGGGCAGTGTTCGCCAGCTAGCAGTCATTGCTCGCGTCTGCATCGATCGCGTCGGTGCCGCATGTCCTGCTGGCTTCCCCCGTTGGCAGTTTCCCGTTTTCGTCCGGCCGGCGGAATATCGAACACCACCATCAGTGTTTATGCAGAAACCGTTGTCATGTGCAACTGCGTTCAAGCCCGAAGGAGGTCTTGGTGGTTCACGTTGCCCGCGGCGTCGCTGACGGCTGCATTGGTGTCCGGGGTAGGTTCCCGGACGCCTGTATTCTGGCCCGTTGTGGGACTGCTAGTCGTCGCGACCCGTTTGACTTCCCGCAGGAGATTTCGTTGATTGAGCCGCACGCGTAACGCCAGGTAAGCCGCCGGGAGAATTGTACAGCGGTTAATGGAATTTGGTGCAGTGTGCCATGCTTCAAGTGGTTCTCTGGTTGTCCGGTGACTACCTCGGGCTAGGATTTCAGCGTCATCAAAAGCGAAGGTGTTTCCAGGGGCCGAACAATGTTCCGCTACCAGTGAGCGTGGATCCATCCTGTCGACTGCCCTTGCGTGTTAGCTCATACGCATCTGTAGTCGCATTCCGGTCTCCCCAAAGTAGTTGGCCCCACAGGAACTACACTGGATGCGATAGACGACGTTTGCTGTTTCTCCGCGGGACAGAGGTGCCTTTGATCTTATGACCAGTCGGATTATTGTTGCCTCAGGTCAGTGGGCTACGCCGATACCCAGTGGTTGTAACAGACAAGAGACTGCTTCAATAACATTCTCTATGTATGGCATTGCTCTGCACAATGTGGGTTGTTCCGCTGCCGGTCTTGCAGCTCGTTTCGGTTGTCTGCTGCGTTCTAGGAAGCTGCGAGGGTAACCGTTAGAGATGAACATCCGTCGAAGATATTTAAGTTCAGCCGCTTTGTCACCTGCCTCGTTGCAATGTGTTTCTGCCCTTTTGTAAAGCGTTCGCACACAGCTGCGTTTGTGGCTCAGCGAATGGTTACTTTGGTAACTGAGTACCTGACGTGTGTCGGTTGCCTTTCGGTATACCGTCATCTTTAGGCTTTCGTCGGTCTTGCGTTGGACCAGGACGTCTAGGAACGCAAGTTAATTGTTGCTCTCAGCCTCTGTTGTAAACTGAAAGTCGGCAAAAATGGAGATCAGCATCGTGTGAAATTCAGAGAATGGTGTGCAGAACCCTGCGAAGTCACCTGCAAACCTGTGTTACGGACTTTTGATTGGTCTATCTTCCCTTTAATTGCCGCCCCTCCCCAGTCCTCGACCAACCTTCGCTTTTACTCCGAAAAACATCGCGACCGCGAGCATTCGTATTTATTCGTGAAGTTACACTAGTTCTTCGCCGAGCGCAAACTCCATATCTATTTGCTATCTCCTGGATATGCATATCTCGAGAAATATATATGTCAACTCCATACCGCTTTGGTAGATTTTCCTCGAAAGTAAACTTCTTTTAATTTGAAGGTGTTTTTCCCCGGTACAAATTAAAAGCAGGCGAAAACAGCAGAATTCATTGATATCAACAAATTTCGAGACAGCTCATCAGCTGCTTCTTGTCGTTGCATAAGAATGTGAACGAAGACACATACAGGAGTGGTAAATCTCACAGAATTACTGGTAACAGCAAGGAACCTGAGTCAGTTTAAAAATTAATCGATAAAGGACGCGAACGTTAAGTCAACATATGGGGAGTAGTGAATGGGAGAAGTTAACGAAAAACACGTGGGAAATTAAATTAAATGGCCAATCACCAGGGCAGTTGGAGGTTGACGACATGATCAAGCTGCTTACATAGGTCAGGTTTCTCCCACCGTATGTATGCAGCTTCCTAATAGCGCAGGATTCGGTTTGTTCGGGCCCGAACAAGTACTCGAAACGCTGTTTTAACGTCGACAGAATGACCGCTGTCTAGTAGACGCTTGGTAATGGAGGACCTTGGTAGTCTGTCTTCTTGCTTCAAAAGCCAATTAGGCAAGTGCTCAGCGGCCCTGGCTGCGAGTTGCCTTTGCGTGCGCCCAATGTATTTGCATCCGCAATTACATGTGAATTCGTAAACACAATTGGAGGTGGGGTGCAATGGCAGGGCATACCTTGGCCGTTTGAATGGAATACTTTCGGTAGAACTTAAGAAGACTAATTTTGCTGCGTTGTAGGTCCTTTCTATCGTACAGCGTAATCGTCGCTTGATTGTTTTGGAAATGTCGTCACCTATGAATGGTAAGGATATCATGACGGGCTTTTTTGGAACTGACTGTTCCAGAAATTTTGGCCGTAGGGGATTGCTGTACTTTTGAATAAAGCATGCCGGTTAGCCACAGTTGAGTAGGGCTGACCTAAGACGAGAAAGCTCTTCTGGTAGAGTCTCACTAGAGCAAATGTTCTTTGCTCGTTGAAAAAGGTTCTGTACCAGATTACGCTTCCACTGAATTGGCACGAAGCTCATGAAGTGTAGATATTGCCCTTTCCAGGTCTTTTTGTGGAATACCGAGCGCCCTATGGAACCATCATCCTCTCTTAACATGAGGACGTCTAGGTAGGGGAGCTTGTTATGCTGCTCTGTTTCCATTGTAAATTTAATTTTAGGATGTAAAGTGTTCATAAATTTGAGAAGGTCATCG
>JAYGXS010000008.1:25323940-25360679 GCA_036362985.1 Ligula intestinalis
TGGTTTGGCAGATTAGCTTAATTTGAGTTGACCCGCCAAACGCTTAGTGTTTTTCACACTTGGGTCAACTCAAATAATAAGAAGCCTCTGCTACCATTTTGTCGTATAATTGGCCGAACAGAATTAAAGGCATAGAGGGTAGGACTTCCTAGGTGAGGCACCTGCGTGCTCATATGCGATGAGAAGATAATTGTGGTTGGTTTCCTTGTTATCGTAACAGCAGGCATTATTTACAACCTAGAACAATTTGGTCAATAGGTGGTTTCCGCCTCAAGAGACACAATGCGGTCCCGGCTAGAATAACAGAGTGGGGCTAATTCGCTTTCTGTAGTGTAAGTGAGTTTATTTAATGTCTAGCCATTAAAGCAAACAAATATCGTTAGTTCAACTTCCCTCAAGCCACAGAAAAAAAAAACGAAATACGTGTCGGCCCGTGCGGCGGCTTTTGTTGTGCCCCACGAAAAGTCGAATACAAAGGCGAAAGATGAGAGTTCAGAAATCAGGGAAGTGATTAGCGCACCTAAGTCACACTTCATCAACAGACCATAGCCAATTTAGGCCATCTTTTCCACTGTGGAGGAAAAATTGACGAGTTTTTGTAGATAGAAAAAAAAATTGTTTATTCGTTTTCTGTACTGGGACATAGTAGCCAAACTGCTGAGGAAGGTTGCCTCTCAACTGTCGTTACGCAAGGAAGATTTTACACAAAAAAAAGCAGAAGTAACGTGAGTTACGTATTATTATACTGCAACATCCCTATTTTGGTGGAGACTTTGATAGGATAAACCACTGTCTGATATCCATGGTTACTTGATTATTAATTACAATTGGGTGTGTAGAAGTCAAGAAGTCCAGTATTTTTACGTCTTCAAATTCAAATCGGTGCCCTGGCGAGGATACATGGGCGGCACCCAAAGAAAGCTTGTCCTTCGTGTGCAAGGATAGTTCGTTCTCGTGCAATCTCGTGGGAACCAGTTTGACCGTTGCAACAACGTAATTGACTTGGCTACACGGACATTTGATCCGGTAAATGCCACCCCTTTCTTCGTTAAGGGGGACTTGATACTCAGGATGCATGGGCTGCCTGAAAATTGGCGCTTCCAGTATGCGAACGATGACAATCCCAAATTTGCATGCGTCCGCCGTACGCATTTGCCTGTTGGCAGCCGGAGACATTAAGTGGCATAAAAGGGGACCTATCAACTTTCTACTGCAACAGTATGGAGGCATTCCTCTAGGAGAGTCTTGGGCGACATCAATTTATTATGGATAAACGTTATGCGAAAACGTTAAGCGAAAATACCGGCCCAAGAACCATTTTGAGCTTGGATATACTCGCCGGTCTTCACATCGGCTTTTGCTGTGTCCCATGCAAAATCGAATACACTGGCATAAGGGATAAAAGGGTACTTGGCAAAGTGTTAAGTGCACCTTAGTCAACTCCCACAAAAAGCCCATAGCCAACTTGGACTACATTTTCCACTGTGCAATACAAATAAGTTTGTTTTTATAGAACGAAAGAGAACAGATTATTTCATTTGCTTTGCTGAGGCGAAAAACCTACACTTCTGATGCATTTGTTTCCCTTACTACGGTCGCGTAAGAAACTTTCTGTCGTCTGTTTTACTGAAACAGATCTTCTACATTTCTGAAGCATTTTGTTGTTTTATTGAAGCAGTGCCCAAAAATATTTGGCTTTTTGCGGAAATAAGTAAGACGTGGGAGGTAAGACGTGGGTAGAGTATTATTAAACTGTTGAATCCCTATTCTGGGAAAGACTTGAGTAGGCAAAACAGCTGTGTAAAATCCACGCTTTCGTGTTTGTGTCAAAATCGCAGGCGTAGTTACTGCACCGGCAGTTGCTTATTGGCTTAGGAAATGATAGCTTACACCATGTGCACAATACCTTCATTTACATTGGCTACATTATTTCAACCAAAGTTTGATTGTTTCATCTGCAAATTATCACTTTGATGGTGTAGAAATTGGGAAGGCGTTATCTGGGATCAATTATTTATTTGTGTGACAATTCGAGCACTCACGCGAGTCCATTGTCAAGGATTAAAAGCAGTGTATGTACAGCTCACTGCACATTTATCTCAGATCCACCGAGATTTACCTTGGCGTCTGATCTTGATTTGTTTGCGACACGCTAGATAAGCGACCGGACGATCGATCTATCTAATATAGAATCCAAAGTGAGTGTTATGCTTCCTGTAGCAAGCGTGAGATTGGCTTGTCTGACTAGCCCAGTATTATCACGTCTCTGTAGTCGAGGCTGTATCCTAGCGAGGAAGTGTGGACGGCTACCAAAGAAAGCTTGTCTTTCGTGCATGCGGAGAGTTCATGCTCATGCAATGTTGTGAGAACCCGTTTTTCGCCCACACCAACGTAAATGGCTTTCTCACAATCTGACAGTTGATCTGGTAAATGACAGCGGATTTGTGGCTGACGAGTACTGTTTTTTAGGCTGCATGAGTTGCCTGCGGATTGTTACTTCCAGTCTGTGAGCGACACTAATCCCAAACTAGCGTGTCCGCTGTACTTATCGCCTTGGTGATGGCTTGTGACATAAAGACGCACGAAAAGGAAATGAGGCAAATTTGAACCGCAACGTCATAAAAGCCTTTTTTGGGGCATTGGACAAAATATATATGTAAAATGTAATAACTATGGACATAAGTTATACCAACAAACTTCAGCATCAGTACAAGGGAAATTGCCGGTCCAAGATAGTTGCTTGGCATAAAAAATACGATATGCGGACAAAATAGCATTTTTCAGATGTTTTCGATCAGGACGTGGATCGAATTTTAGGGATAATAGTAGAAGCGCTGAGAGCACTGAGGTCCGGCTGAGACACCGTCATCCAGTCAGTCTACTTTTGGAGAGCGAGCTATTTTGACAAGAACCACAGTTTACTGGAAGGTTGCCAGTCTTAAGAGCCATACGACACCAAGATCTTCAAAAAGCTCACTTGTGAAATTAATGCGACCTGAGTGTCACTAGAGACCTTGGATGCAATAATCTTAAGTGAGTGACATATTGTGAAAGGGCAAGCAACGCTCTTGGTTCACTTCCATGTCAGATGCACAAGGAGGACGCTTCTCTCCGATTTAAAGGAACCTCAACGAATAGGCTGATAGAGTGAGTGTTTCAGCGTCTCAAATGTCTGACCAATGATTCGGATAACACGGCGTGTTCATGAACACAACTCTTCCAGAAACCTTAATATGGAAGGCTCCTGCCAAGTGGGGAATTTTGTTTCTTAACTGGGGTTGCGCGTCAGAAAGTCATCCCCAGATTTTTAAGAAAAAGAAACCAGGCTTCACAATATTCAAAATTACAACCCCGATTAAAAAAATATGATCCAATCGAAGACACATTTTAGGAATTTGATCTACATTTAATGAGAAAGGGTATCTGATATGCCTATATTATGTAAACCTCCGGTTTCGCTTATTGATGTCGGCAATGATAATTATTTTTTTGTCTTGGACTCGAGGGTCTCAGCTAAAGTTTGGCCATGTGCCTGATAAAGGATAAATTTGAAAGTATTTTTACCGAACTGACATCAACCACCAAAACAGTGGCAGCAAAAGAAATTGCGGCAGAATAATAACGAATTAACAGTTACTTAAATTACGTATGATTGGATGAATAGCGTTAAATTAGTAAGTCAATACGGGCATATCGGATTTTGATTGCAATTTTGGTCTCGTATAAAAAGTGCAATAGTGCAATAGTCAGTCTTAATGTAAGCAATAGGGCAATAGTTCAATAGTCAGTGAAATAGACAGTCTTAATGTAAGCAACTGCTAATTTCACAAGCCTCGGCTAGGTCTCGGGTATAACAGAAGGGTGGGGCTGATTTTAATTTCTGTACTGTAGACACACGAGGTTCTTAATGAAGTCATTTAAAGTCTAGCCGTAACAGCAAAAGTTTCGTTAGGGTACCTACGCCTGAACCATGAAATAAATGCGTGATAAGCATGTGCCCTACTGCCTGACTTGCGGTGGCCCATGCTACGTCGAATACACTCGCAAAAAGGGAAGAGAAGAGTAATCGGGGAAGTAATAAGTGCATGTAAATCACCTTTGTCCAACAGACCATAGCAGACTTGGAGCCTTCTTCTGCTCTAGACTAACAAAACCAGTCTTTGTAGATGGACAGCCGAATCTCTTTTTCGTTGGTTTCACTAAGTCGCAATAGCCACATTGCTTGGATGATGTTGTTTCTTAGCAAGGCCTTTAAAAAAAGAAATCGTTCGGAATTGTATATAAAGGTGCCCAAAATATAAAGAGCGAGTTTATATTGCTTCAGTAAAATCCCTGTCTTCGGAAAGACTTCAATGGGCAAAACAATGATCTGAAATTCACGGCTTGATTCCTTTTTCGTGGGCACGCCAAATTGACAATCGTATGCGTAGTTACCATGCAGTGCTCTTCTGTGAACATTGTCTGCACTTATTTGCTTCGTAGCAGACTGTGACAAAAATATACAAAAAAAGAAAATCTAGTGAATTTGTACTACAATATTAGATTTGCTTTATTTAAGGGTGTTTGAACGACATATATATAACCATTTTGGATATATTTTGTATCGACAAACATCAGTATCAATACAAGGGAAAATGCCGGTCCAATAATTATTTTGAAATTAATCATATGCGGTCGCTGGGATAAGAAGCTTATTTGCCCGTTGTTTCTCAGTCTGTCGCGGATGCATCTTCAGTGATAACTGTAGAAGTGGGTTAATCAAACATAGTGTTCTAAGAGCACTAAGGTTTGATGGAGACATCGTCCACATGCCAGCCGACAAAAGGGCGTTCCAGCATCTAATTGGACAGAACGGGCTATCTTAAGGAAAACAAAAACCTACTGGAGGATCACCAGTTTTATGCGCCATCTAAAACAAACCTACACAAAAAAGCTAAAAATGCGGAGTTAATGCGACCTGGCTGACACTAGAGAACTTGTGTGTGATAACACTAAGTAAGTAACGCATGGCGAAAACGCAAGCAACGGTTTTCGTACACATCTATGGCCTCCACAAAACGCGCAAATAGGGCACTCCTCTTCGTCCTGAAGGAAGTCCAACAGACGTGCTGGCACACTGACTGCTTTCGTGTCTTAAATGTGTGAACACTGATTCAGACACCAATTTCTGTTCATCGATACGACTCTCGGAAAAACCTACACGTGAAAGGATGCTGCCTAGCGAGGAATTCTCATTTTTCACTGGGGTCGCGCAACAAACGTTTCACCCAGATTTTCAAGGAAAAGAGATCAGGCTGAAAGGTAATCAATATAATAACCCCACTCAGGAAATATGTTCAAATCCAAAAAAAAACAATTTCAGAATTTTGATTGACAGTTCATCTGATAAATGATCTCCCGTAGTGATATTATATCGAGCTGCACGATTATCCATATAATAGCCCCGAATAAGGAATTTGTTCAGATTAAAAACACATTTCAGAATTTCAGTTGACATTTACTGAGATACAGTTACAAAATCTAGATAAGTTATTACAACCGTACTTACGTAAAAAGCTTAAATTGAAAACTCCTATTCAGAAGTTTGGTTGACATTTCATGAGATACGATATCTAATGTACGTAACCATCCACATTTAGTTATCGATATCGAAAATGATTAGCAATCATTCTCGTAAACTAGAGGACGTCAAGCGAAGATTGTCCATTTACCTCAGAAATGATAAGTTCCAATGTTGGCTTACCGAACTGCTTAACTTCGTGATATCCCACGCCACAGAATCGGCAGCAAAACAACTTGCTGCAAGATTATGAAGATGTTAAGTTATTCAAATTACGTATGATTAAATTAATAACTGCATACAGGGTTGAACGTTTCTATTTGAAACATGGGTGTGATTATGATTGTGTTCTCGTATAAATAGCATAAAGCACTTTAGTAGATATAATTGCAGGCGGTTGCCGATTTCACAAGGCTGAGTGCATTATCCGGTATTTTCGCAGGGTTGTACTTTTTTTTCTGTTGTGTAGACACACGAGGTTGGTAACTGTTTACTTTTACATCTAGCCATAAAAGCAAAAAATATCGTTCGGGCACCTACGCCTAAACCCTTAAATTTTTTTTTAAATACGCGCTGGCATTTGCATTGGCTTTGCTGTGTCCAATGCAAAGTAGAATACTCTGGCAAAAGGGGATACACGTTTAATATGAAAAGTTATTCGCGCATCTGAGTCACCCTTCACCAATAGCCCATAGCCAACAGTCTTCAGGGGGTGGAAGCGATATGTGATTGTAATAACCTCTTCCGCCAATAGACCACTTGTTTTGCTAGCCGTATAGCTACTTTCTAGGTTGTTGCAAGCACCCTTTTGCGTGGGACTGTGCCATTTTCATTAATTTCAAAATAATACTAGCCTTATAATAAGTTACTGAAGACCTACTTCCATGGTAAACAAGGAAGGCGTTCCTCTCGGATTCAAAAGAACTCCAACATGCGGGCTGGCACATTGACTTTTTCAGCGTCTTATATTTCTGACCGTTGATTTGGACAGCATGGTCTTTTCATCAACACAACTCTTTCAGAACCCTAAAGGGGAAGCCTCCTGCCTAGTGAGGAATTCTGTTTTGAATAACTGGGGTCACGCGTAAGGAAGTGATCACCCATATTTGTCAATAAATGTTTCCAGGCTGTACGTAAATCAATATAAATACCCCGAATAAGAAGACGCATTTGAGAATCTCGATTCACATTTCATGAGACAATGTACCTGTTTTACCTATGTAAGGTAAACATGCATTTTCGGTTATAATTTTCTGAAACAATAAGCTTTACTTTTCTTGGACTGTAAAGGCTCAGCCAGAGTTTGGTCATGTACCTGAGAAATAATTTGGCTGAAAGTATGCTAATTGGACTGATTGGCTGTTTGACATTCCGCTCTAAAAAGTTAGCAGCAGGAAAAATTCGGCAAGATAAGCTGGCATTTTTACATACTGAATTAACGTATAGTTGGCCGGATAGGGTTTAATTGATAAATCAATACAGACATGTGCGCGCTTGTATGGAATTGTTATTGCGATTGGGTTCTTGCATAAATAGCCCACAGTAATGAGGTCGGTCTAAATGTAGGCAGTTGCCGAGTTCAAAAGCCTCAGTGCGGCCTAGGGTATAACAGTAGGGCGGGGCTGGTTTAATGTCTGTAATTTAGACACGTGAGTGTGCTAATGAGCTAATTTAAAGTCTAGTCATTAAAGCAAAAATATTGTTAGGTCAACTACACTCAAGCCATATAAAATATGAAATATGCATTAGATATTGCGCAGGCCTTTGCTTTGTCACATGCACATTCGGGTACATATGCGAAAGAGGATAGAACAGTAATCGGGGGCGGTAATTAGCTCAACTAAGGAACTCCTCACACAATACATTTCACCCTTTTTTACCATAGATGGAAAATTGACCAACCTATGTATATGGAAAGAAAATTCTTTACTTTGGCCCAGTAGCTACACTTTTGAGGATGGTTGTTTCTTAACTATGGACGCGCAGGAAAGTTATCAGCTGGAAACCGGACTATAAAATGTATAGCATGAGTAAAGTGTTATGATCCTGTAAACTGTCTATTTTGGGAAAGAACTGAATAGGCAGAACAACTGTCTGGAATCAATGGTAACAAAGTTGCTAACCCTAAGTGAATGTACCACGCCGGCATTTGCTTAGTAGCTTCGAAAATGATAGCATGCACCATGTGTGCTATGCATTCGCTGAATTTGACTAAAGTGTTTCATCCAAAGTCTAACTGTGTCATCTGCACATTATTCACCTTGGGGGTGTAAAACTCGGGAAGGCGATCCCTGGGACCAGTTATTTATTGTCCAACGTTTCGGACTCTCAACTGAGCACAGTGTCACGGAATAAAAAGCGTGTGCAGCTTCATGCAAATTTAGCTTAGCACTGCCGGGAGTGACCTTGAGCTCAGCACTTGATTTGTTCGTGCAACGGAAGGTAAGCGTCTGAAAGAACGATATGCCCATTAATAGAGTCCACATGTGAGCACCATGCTTTCCCTAGCAAACGTAAATTTTGTTCATATAACTGTTTAGGGATTTTCATGTTTTCGAAGTCAAATCTGTGCCCTATCGAGGATGCATGGGCGCCTTCCAAGGAAAGGTTGTCCTTAGTGCGTTCGGCGAGTTCCTGCTCATACAATCTCTTGAGAACTCGTTTGCAGGCCACACCAACGTAATTGGCTTTCACACAATACCATTTTTGGCATGTTTAATGTGTATTCGGTCTGTTAGACTGCTTAAGTTGCCAGCGGATTGTCACTTCCGGTGTGTGAGTGACACAAATACTAATTTCGGATGTATTTACCGTTCATATATGCCTACTGCTCGCCTGAGACATAAAGATGATGGAAAATATGTTAGCTAGCAGATTTGAACCACAACATAATAGGGATTTTCTTTCAGTGATTATGGACGACATATAATAATTTTGGATATATGTTGTACGAACAAACGTAAGTATCAATCCTATGAAAATGTCATCCAAGATAGTTGTTGAGAAAAATCGGATGCGATTGCTGAGATAAGAAAAATATTTGCCTAACGCTTTGAATTTCCTCGCGGATCCATCTTCATAGACAGCTGCAGAAGCAGGTATTCAAACATAACGCTCTAAGAGTACTCATCTCCGAACGAGACATCGTCCTCCTGCCAGTTTACAAGCTGAGTTCCAGCTGTAACGAGCCGACCCGAACCATGGGTGGTTAAACGCATCAAGGTCAATTTTGGCACGGATCCGGATGAGGATGGTGTGAACGTCTTTTGATGAACATACCGGTCTTTCTTTCCTCTCCCTATGCTGGCACTACTTCCCCCCGTTCCGTGTCGCCGTAACACACTCCTCCTGCCGTCAGCACCACCATGGCCCTCACCCGCAGTTGCCCACAGCGCTGCACTCCCACCGGTTCCTAAATGATATTCTGTGATCAACCCTCACTCCAAAAGGATCATTTGTACAGACTCTTGGTAATCCCCCGTATCATATCCTTTCCACTTTTTATTATTATCAATTCATTTTTTATCAACAGACCTTATTTCTTACAATCACGTTATTCTTCTATCTCTTTGTACGATTGCATGTTGTGGTGATTGAGGACCCCGTTCGGCGTTACTTCTGGAGAATCATATGCGTGTATGACTCCTTTAGGTGTGTGCCAACCTCCACGTTCCCGGTCCACTACACAGCGTCTAATTGGATACAACGGGCTATATTCAGGAGTCCAAAAACCTGCAAGATCACAAGTTTTATGGGCCATATGATGCACACCTCCTCAAAAAACTGACTGCTGGCACACGTGAACTTGGTTGCAATATAACTTACTGAGCAACGCACGGCAAAAGCGCAAACGACGGGCTTCATGCATTTCTATGGCAAACCAGGAAAGTGCTCCCTTTACGATCAAAAGGAACTCCAGCATATGGGATGGCACAGGGGCTGTTTCGGCGTTTTACATGTGTGACCGTTGATTTGGACACCACTGTGTGTTCACCAACAAAACTCTTGGAGAAACCTAGAGGTAAAAAGCTCCTGTCAATTGAGGTATTTCGCTATTTAACCAGGGTTGCTCAAGGAAGCTATCACCCAGATTTTTATGGAAAAGATACCAGGTCGCACGCTTATCAATTTTTCAACACCTCTTAAGAGAATATGTTCCATCTGGAGACAGGTTTCAGGATTTTGATTGACATTTCATGAGGTGGGGTATATACTGTAAAGGCAAAAATTCCGTTTTCTGTTATATATTTCGGAAATTATTAGGAGGTCGGCAAATTTGCTTAATTTGAGTTAACCGAATTGAGAAAAAAACTCGAGGTGTTTGGTGTGAGACGTTTCTGCCGAACGCTACGACTTTTTCCACAATTGGGTAAAGTCAAATTAATCAAATCTGCCAACCTCCTAATACTTCATTTTGCCTAGTAGTCATTGTGGTGGATTCTAGATGATTGCTTATGGAATCCTGCTTGGGTAGTCAGCTTGCTGTTCCGTATTGGTGGATTCCAAAGGCGCGTTAAAGTTGGGTGGGTAATATCGATGCAAGTGTGATTAAATTCATGGCGCTACCTGGGGCGTTTGTAGCTTAGTAGTTATAAATTTGGCTTCCGGTAACGTCATTCCCTATTACGCGGATTAAATTCCCGCCGAATGCCACGAGATTTTTTGACAATTGGGTCAACCTTAATGTCGGAAATGATAAGCTTTCATTTTCTTGGATTAAAGGGACTCAAACAAAGTTTATCAATTGACCTGAGAAATGCTAAGGTTGAAGTTATGCTTACGGAACTGATCTTTTGCATGACATCCCACGCCAGAAATTGGCAGCAGGAAACATTGCGACAAGAAAAAGTGGAACTTTTAGTTAGTGAAATGACGTATTATTGGCCGGATAGGGTTAGATTAATAAATCAATCCCGGCATGTGCGTGCTTACGTGGGATTTTGATTGCAGTTGGGTTCTTGTATAAATAGCGTAAATCAATGAGGTAGGCCTGAATGTAGGCGTTTGCCACATTAAAAAGGCTAAGCATGGTCTCAGGTAGCATAGCAGGGCGGAGCCGATTTTAATTTCTGATTTGCCGTCACACGAAGTTGGTAAGGCGCCAATTTTAAACCTACCAATAAAAGCAAAAACAATATCGTTAGCGACCAACGCCCTCAACCAAAGAAAAAAATTCGAAATGCGTGCAGCCAATTGCATCGGCTTTTGCTGTGTCCCACGCAAATTCGAAAACACTGGCAAAAAGGAGATAGAAGCGCATTTGTATCAACTTTCAGCAACAGAACGTATGCATGTTGGACCAACATTTTCTCTGCGGAAGAAGGTAAGCCAGTTTTCTTAGATCGACAAAAACGCGTTATTAAGCTTGCTTTTCTGAGTTGCAATACGCATACTACTTATGGATGTTGTTTTTCAACAAGGTTTGCAAAAGGAAGCTATCGCTTGGAGTTGTAGTGAAAATGGACCATAAACGTAAGGCATTTGTCAACTATTATTATCCTGTAAAATCTCTATTTTGGGAACATATTTATTAAACAAAACAGCTGTCCTAAATTCTCAGCGTGATTTATTTTGTGTGGACACTGACAGTTGCTTCTGTGGTGATTTGAGGGTTAGCCACATAAAAAAGCAAGTTTCT
Source organism: Ligula intestinalis (assembly GCA_036362985.1). Classification (NCBI taxonomy): domain Eukaryota; kingdom Metazoa; phylum Platyhelminthes; class Cestoda; order Diphyllobothriidea; family Diphyllobothriidae; genus Ligula; species Ligula intestinalis. The sequence continues at coordinate 25,335,139 of JAYGXS010000008.1, forward strand.
ATTAGCGAAGGAAGAAAACGGTAAATACGCTCGTGAATTCGCGTCAGCTTTTGCTTAGTTGCATATGCTGGCTTACCACAAAAGGGGAGAAAACGTTAATCGAGAAATTGAAAAGGTCAGGTAATTCACCTTTTTTAAACATAATAAAGCAAATTTAAATATCTGTATTGCTCAGGAAGCAAAAGCAGTTGTTGCGCAGACAGAAAACTCGTTATTTCCGCTCCTTTACTGAGATATATTGTCTATATTTTTGAAGAAGTTTGTTTCTTACTGAAGTCGCGCAAAAATGCTTTCGCCCGGAATTTTCGAAAAGAACGACTAGCCGGAAGGTAGGACGTGGTTAAAGTATTTTTATCCTGCAAGATCCCTAATTTACGAAAGACTTGCGTTAGCAAATCAACGGTATAACATCCATGGTTACTTGGTTGCTTATCGCAGATGTAGGTACCGCGCCGGCATTTGCTTCTTGATTTCGGAAATGATAAGTTCAACAATGTGTTCTATACATTTCTTTTTCTGTGGCTGACTGTCTCCTCTGAAAATTATCCACTTCAGGTACAGACGACGAGAAGCTGTTCTCTGGAACGAATTGTTTATTTGTCCGACTTGTCGAACTCTCACGCGATCTCGTTGTCAAGGAATAAATAAGTGTACCACCCACCACACATTTAACTCACTTCTACCGGCAGCAATCTGCAGCTATGACATTGAGTTGTTCGTGCAGCGGAAGATAAGCATTCGGAAAATCGAAATGTCTTTAAGTCGAATCCGCACGTGATAGCCATGTTTCCTACAGTAAAAGTCATCTGACTGGTCCAATATGTTCACATTTTCGAAGTCCAAACTCTGTCTTGGCGAGGAAGCGTAGATGGCTACCAAGAAAAGGTTGTCCTTAGTGCGCACGGGTTGTTCCTGCTCGTGCCGTCTCGTTAGAACCCGTTTCATCAACGTATTTGGCTTGACTTCAAGTAAACTTGATGTGGTGAATTACACCAGATTTCTGGTTAATGGACATTGGGTCTTTTAGGTTGCATGATGTGCTTGCGGATTGTCGCCAAGCCCTATTTTGGATGTGTCCACCGTGAGCGCTTGCGTGTTGGCCGCCTAAGATATGAAGAGGCAGGCAAAGGAGATATAAAAAAAGTTTCATCCAACAGCATGGAGGTTTTCCTTTCGGGGGTTTTGGACGAAATATTATCCTTGTAGCCATAATTTATACCAACAACCACCAACATGGATACAAGCGAAAATATTTTTCCATGGAACTTTTGAGAAGAGTTCTGCAAAAATTCCCATTTCCTTTTTGAGTGAAAAGTCGCATTGGCAAACAGATGTTTTGATACCAAGCAGAAGAAGCAAATGCTTTCGGTGGGACAAGAACCTTTTTCACCTGACGTCTCCAATTCCGTCTAAGATCCATCTTTAGAGAAAATGCCAGAAACAGGTTATTCTACATAATGCTCTAAGAGCCGTCAAGGCCAACCAATACATCCTTATCGTGCCAGTCGATAAGGGACGTTTCAGCGTCTAATTGGATAGAACGGGCTATCTTCAGGAGACCAAACACTTAATGCAAGATCACCAGTTTTATGTGCAAGCTGACGCCAACTTCCTCAAAAAGCTGACATGCGAAATTAATGTGACTGTGTTGGTACTAGAGAGCTCGAGGGCAATAACACTTACTGAACGACGCATGGTAAAAGCGCAAGCAACGGTGTCGGTGCCCTTCTATGGCAAACAAGTAGGGTGCTCCTCTGCGATCCAAAGGAACTCTAGCATTCGGGCTGGCACCGTGACTGTTTCGGCATCTAACATGTATGACCACCGATTCGGAAGCCACGGTCAGTCCTCCAACATAGCTACCACGAAACCTACAAAGGAAAAGCTCTTGCCTATCGAGGAATTCTGTTTGTTCACAGGATATTCGCAAGAAACTGATTACCGACATTTTTAACGAACAGGGATCACCCTGCAAAAGAATCAATAAAACAACTCTGATTCAGTAATCAACGACAAATTGCAGAATTTCGATTGACATTTCATGAGATAGGGTATCCAGACTACTTACATATGGTAAACATCTGCATTCAGTTAGCGGTTTCTAAAGTGATTAGCAATCATTCTCGTGGACCCTACCGAAGGTTGGGCATCTACCTCAGAAATGATTAGATTGAAAGTATGCTTACTGAACTGATTTCCTGCGCGACATCCCACGCCACGCAGGAAAAAAAATTTCCCCAAGCTTATGAAGATTTTCAGTTACTCACATTACCTATGATTAAATTAATTAATAAATACGGGGTAGGGAGTTCATTGTTGAGGCATGGGCGTTCTTATATGGTATAAGTCTATTGTTGTTGCGATTGCGTTCACGTATAAATAGCGAAAATCCCTGAGGTATGCCTAACTGTAGGTTGTTATCGATTTTAAAAAGCTCAAAGTGGTATCGGGTATAATAGCAGGGTGGGGGTGAATTTACTTTTTGTAATGTAGACACTTGAGGTTGGTATTCGGTTTCTTTGAAGTCCAGCCTTCAAAACAAAAAATATCGTTCGGGCACCTACGCCTAAACCATAAAAAATGTGAAATTCACGCGGGCCTTTGTATCGGCTTTTGCTGTGTTCCATGCAAAGTCGAATACACTGGCAAACAAATGATAGAAATGTAATGAAATGAAGTGATAAGGGCTTATAAATTACCCTTCACCAACAGCCCACAGCCAACTGGAATCACTTTTACCATTGCGAAAGTAAAATAAGCCATTTTTTGTAGATTAACAGAAAATGCGTTGGAAGGTTTGCTTTACTGAGGCGAAACAGCTGGCAACTGGCAATCAAATGATAGAAATGTAATGAAATTACGTGATAAGGGCTTATAAATTATCATACACCAACAGCCCACAGCCAACTGGAATCACCTTTACCATTGCGAAAGTAAAATAAGCCATTTTTTTAGATTAACAGAAAATGCGTTGGAAGGTTTGCTTTACTGAGGCGAAACAGCTACAGTTCTGAGGAATAGTTGTTTCGTAACTGAGGTCACGCAAGGAAGTTTTCGCCTGGATTTGTAGCAGAAAATAAAGATACATTAAAGGCGGTTATGAACTACTATTATTTTGTTAAATCCCTATATCGGGAGGTAACTGAATAGGTAAAACTGTTATCTTAAATCCACGGTTTGATTCCATTTGTGTAGACACGCCATATTCCTAACCTGGCTAACCATAACAGGGGAGCCAAAGTTAAAAGGAAATGTAATAACGGCATGTAATTCACTTAAAGCATATAGGCCATTGCAAACATGGACCTCCTTTTTTGCCCAAGAGAAAAAGTCTACTTATTGCCTTTGGTTTACTGAGACAGAGTGTTTTTATTCCTGAAGAAGTTATTTTCTGAAGTTGGTCGCGCAAAAAAGCAATTGATTGGATTTTTGGGCAAGATAAATCAGCAATGCATGTGTTAGCTAACTGATACATTCTGTTACATTCATTTTTGTGTAAACACACGAATTTATCAGGGATTGTCACTAAGTAGTTGATGGATAGTGGCTCAAATAATCTCAAGAGCTTTCGTATCGAGCAGCGTATATCTTTCGTGAGAAGGCCTTACTACCATACGAGTGCAAATGCAAACAATAAGGTGCTTAAAAATCGTCTGATAAGGGATCGAGGTGTAAGTGCTAGGAACACAACCAGCATTTATAATATAGGTATTCCTCCCCCCTTCTCTTAACCCTCACAACGTACCCGATCCTAAGACAAATAGCTCTTCATCTCTTAAGCTATTACGTTGCAGCCCTTAAGATCGATACTTAGGCAAAAGAACTGTCCTCAATCCATGGTTTGATTTATTTTGTGTAGGCACACCACGCTGGCTTTGTGGGTATTTGCGAGTTAGCACCATTAAAGAAAGCAATTGTTTATTAAGAAAAAAAGAGTAAGAACGCGCGTAAATTTTCATCGGCTTTTGCTGTGCCACATGCTTAATCGTATACACTGGCTAACAAAAAAAGGTAGAGGACGTTAATCGGGAAAGTAATAAGCGCATTTTTTCATCAAGCTCTTGCAAACTTGGTGCAACCTTATTTGCTCTGGTCACAGTCCATGTGCGTCGAAAACGCGAAATAGTCTTCAGTGCCAGTTGTGAGCGGAGTGCCTCAGGGCTCCGTTTTTGGGCCAATGTTGTTCCTAATCTACGTCAACGACTGTAGGCATGGACTGGCTTACAGTCTTCATCATACGAATGTAGACTAGAAGCACTACATGTTTTTACCTTGCGTATAGACAAATCCGCGGTGACCTCATACAGATGTACCGCCTCGTGAGGAATCGGGAGTGTGCCCTGAAGTTTGATGACATCTTCGCCTTCGCCACTTCAAAAAACCTCCATGGGAGTCCCCTCAAACTGTGGGGAACCTTATCCCATTTAGAGGTCCACAAGCAGTCGTTCTCACAAAGAGTCATCGGTGCCTGGAATGGACTGCCCGAGGAGGTCGTAATAGCGAACTCCACAGATGCGTTTAAACGGCGATTGGATGAACATCTACTTATCAGTTACCGTTCATATGTACAAGGAAGCAGGAATAATTTACGCCCCGGAAATACCTATAGATAAAACTTAACATCTGTATATGCTACTCACAATTTTACAGTGACACATTTTATGTAGATATATTATGTACATAAGCGATTTTTCTGACTGCTCACATGCACACGTTAAAATTTGTACATGTATATATGTTACTCACGGTTTATGGTGACATATTTTTTTTCGATATTTCATGCATACTGTTTTTAAAGGCAATGCCTACTACCCTAAATATACTCAACTATTAAGCTGATGGAAAATTTGCTATTTCGTCTGCATTACTGCGCCATCATGTCTACATTTCTGAAGCATTTTGTTTCTTACTGATGTCGCGCAAAAAGAGCTTTTGCGCGAATTGTTAGGGAAGAGGCAGCAGCACTGTATGCGTCCGAACACACATAACTTTTACTTCCATATTTTGGTAAATACTTGAATATGATTTTTGGTGGGCTGCCAGAATCTGATGGATTGTGGCTCAACAGCTTTCCTTTCGAGCAGCACACATTTTTCTTAAGAAGGCCTTTCTTTCATCCAAGTACGATTTCGAGTAACGAGTAGTAATCGAGGAGGAATAGACGCGGTCACTTGGCACCTTCTCCAAAAATGCGTTTATTTTCAAGGCCATTACAACTCTCCGATAGATCCGTCAAAAAGTTAACAACCTACACTCCCAGTCCTTACTCTTCAATGAACAGGGGGGACATTTCGTTAGTTTTAAGCGGCCTGTAGCATACCAAAGGCAAATACCCGACAAGTTAGCTGAAACTGGACTGGTCTCGGTAATCCCAGTTCTTAAGTATGTGTATTCATTTGCACTTACGCAAAAGTCCTACAAGGGAACAGTTAGCCTTTGTTCACCGATGCCGAAGAATAAATATCCTGCCAACGTCTGCCGAATTCGACTCAAGAAAATGAGATTGCATCTCGTCATGGTCAAAGCATGCTTAGCGCGTTCATTTCAAATGCTCATTACAAACATCAAAAAATCCAAGTTTCTTAGGAACAGTGCATGGATTTTTGCTTCAACAAACTTTCTTTAAACGTTTTTGAAACTCTGAACGTAACATAAACTCGTGTTTTCGCAAGGGAACGACAGGAAAAGAGAGACGTTTTAGACAGGAAATTTTGGCTATTACCAAACGAATTTTTACAAACCAGAATTTCTCAACTAATGTAATAAACCCATCACCAATAACTCTCGCAACAAGCTAAGAAAACGTTTATTCTATGGGAATGAAATACAACCTTGCTGCTTCAAAATATCTGGACTTCCTCGCAACTTTGGGATCCATAATATCGGCAGACGATCTAACAGGAAATGAGCAGTTCACAATCAGTAACAACCCTGTGCACGCTTTAGTGACTGTTTGATGTGCTCTTTTACTTTTTTGAATCGCGTTTATAAAGGACTATTTTCATGGACTGAACGGTGTGTCCTAAAGTATGTCCTGGTTTCTTCACGGAGGGCATTTAAATAAGGCAAAGATCGCAAGACTATCAGGATTTATTGACATCATCCAAATACGCGCCTATGTCCGCCACATAAACTGCGTTGCTGATGCAAATAAATCGGGCCTACGCAAAGGCAGTTAAAAACGAAGTCAGTTGAACGTTTTCCAAAAACGTGGGGTTAAGGCGGAAAATAAGATAATTTCGAGTTCGATCACGAAGCGCCTAGTGAACACTGGCTGTACGGTCAAGGTCGAACAGCACGGCACAGAATTCGTGTAACATCTCGACATATGCGAAAGATTGATACTCTGTCGATAAATCGCATCGAATATATTTGTAATATTGATTATCGTGAAGTCTATTCCCAAGTCATTTAAGTCACTGTAGGATGCCGGCGTTTACCATGCTTCTTTCTGACCGCTTACAAAACGCACATACTGTAAGATGTGGATTCTTTAGTACTTTGCGTTTTTATCACTGAATCAGACTGCCTTTATATGTTGAAGTATATTTTTCGGAAAACATACACGAAATTTTTTTTATTGTATTCGTTTGGTAGCAAGTTACGTTTCATTTAATTTTTTTCCCTTACAGAAAAGGTAACTTCAGTTTTGAAAAAGGAATAAAATTTCCGAATAACTTTGAAACCTACGAATTCATACACTGTTATTCAAATTTTACAAATTGCGCGCTGTTTACATCCAATTTAAAGAAAAGCACTTCCTCGCCTTCGGTTTGAGGAAGAATTTCCAGAGCTGTCATAAAATATTGAAACAGAGGTAAAAAATCCTGTTTACATTATAGACAGCATTACTAAGTTGACAGATAGGAAGTATAATGAATAAACACCTCACACTCGTAAAAAAGCTCATGATTTTAGATTTTCTTAAAATCTCGATATACCCTATTCCTCAAGTTAAAACGTTAAAGGTTAATTTTCTACCAAACAAATCTAAACAATGTTTTTTTATCAATTATTATCAAATTTATTCAAGCAAGGATAAAAAGACAGACTTCTTCAATGCCACTTTGTTCAGTACATGCGTTTTATAAGCGGCGAGAAAGAAGCTCCTTTTAAAAAGCCGGCATCCTACCACGACTCCTGAAAATTGATCTGAGTAACCCCCAGCTCTTCAATGACTTCAAAATAGACAACAAGTTGATCAGTTTTACAACCTTACTCAATGCCAGTTATCGAGAGAGTATCAATCTTTCCCATATGCCGAAATGTTACACGAAATCTGGGCCCTACTGTTTCTCCGGCGTCTCCTATGTTTTTCAAAGGTCGCTGCAATACGCAGAAGAAACCCAGATCCCTGTAAGCAGCTATACCGCTTGATAACCTTCGCCTTGCCGTGATAACGATCAGTAAACTTATTCCCTTTAATGCCTCCTCCTCCCCCCTCCGTTCGACCGACAGCAACCCTGTCCTAAGCCACCCCCCCCCCTTTTTATCACGCTTCACCGACTTTCACTGTAACATCATCTGCCTTGCTGCGATAACCACCTCTCTGTCCCCCTTACTTTTACCGTGCACGCACATCTAAAACTCATAGCCCGTCCTCTATTTAAATATCAAGTTTCAACCTTCCAGGTGGATACTTCAGTGGACAGTGTATTTATATATTCCTTTCATCATACCCGGAAGAGGAAGATAATACACGGTTTCTAGGGCCGCTATGCATTTGGGCTGAAGTTTTAAACGCGTGCTCGCTTCCATCGTCAGAGCGTGTTGTCAGTACTCCTGTTCACGTCAAATGAATGGGTCCGGTCAGTAGGTTTGCCAAATGCGAACAGGACTTCAGACAACACGCTATGATTGCGAAAGCCAGCACGCATTTGCAACGTCAGCCAAAATAAACATCGATCCCGGAAATCGTGTCTTCTTCTTCTTCTTCCTCTTCCGGGTTGATAAAAGGAATATTTTATCTGGACCTCGAATTAATTCGTATGTTAGTTTATTTAATATCATCTGTGACCGTTTGGAGTTTAATATGGTGTCACGAAATAGGATGCCGTCCACAAATCCTGCTAGTTTAATTGTGTTCCCCTGCTCGTTTCTTGTGAAACATCCCCCTTGGGGGTAGTAGCTTAACGATACCCATGTAATGCGACCGGAACAGCCAGTTGAGATGTCCAGTTATCAAACTCTACAGGTAATGCTAGCTAAAAGGATTATATAATTACAGTTTCTCGTAGTAAAAAGTTTTTTTATTTAAAGAAAATATGGTCTCTTAAGGCACGTGGTAGCAGTGTCAGTTAATAGAGTGGATAAAAATCTGACCCCATTCACCGAGGTCACAGGACAAATTATCAAAATACGCTATCATTTACAGGTTTGAATAAAATACGTATCTGTTATGGAGACAGTTCCAATCTCCCAATCAGAGGAAGGATGAAGGTACCTATGAATCGTCTAATTAGGAATGGAGGTGTTAGGAATAGGAACACAGCCGACACTATTAAAATAGGAATTCCTCCCCCTCCTCTTCTCCCTCACAATGCATTCGCATCTATGAAAAGTAGCTCCAACTCTCCCAATAAAAGCGGACGTTTGAGTTCCAGGAAGCATCTGAGAAGAAAACTTGATCGCTGGGAAAATAACTTCAGTCGCCTGACGTTTCGACATCCGTCGCGAAGTAATCATTAGAGACATGAGAAGGAAACAGTAGCAGAAACGGGTAATGCATGCACAGAAATTTGCAGTATTTGAGAGGGACAAGAAGACACGATCGGTGTTTCCTATAAACACTGCAAATTTCTGTGCATGCATTACCGTTTCTGCTACTGTTGCCTATACATGCCACAGATGATGAATCCGCGACGGATGTTGAAACTTCAGGCGAAGCAAAGTATTGTCCCAGCGATTGAGTTTTCTTCTTCTCAGCTCTAATTCTATTCAGCTATCTAGTTTTTCCTTCTACATCGATGCTACATTTTATAATTTGACGGCAATGGTCGTTTGCAGACAAATTTGAGTTCACAAAATTAGAGGTCTTAAATATTTATTTCTTGATTCATGACCTCTTTTGTCCACTCCTAGTTTATTTTCCAACCTCCTCCTGCAGAGAAGTCCCTAAAAACACACATGTTACTTGATTGCAGCTGCCGCAGGATATGTCCAATTATTAAAATCTGCAGCTCATGCTGTCCTTAATTATTACAGCATCAATATTCCTGGTGTTTATTTTATTTCATCTATCCATTGCAAACAATCAGGCTAGTTTGTATCCTGAAAATTGCTCTTATTAATCACTGGTTCTTCAATTTTTACATTCAACGCATATTTTAAAGTATATAGGATTGCTTCTAGGCATTGCTGAGAAAATGTCAAGTCCGAATCATAAAAAACGCTAGTATAACGCGCATGGTTGATGTTGGACATCGTGTAGACACCAACGAATCTTCCCGGTGGATTTATAAGGTTAACCGAACTAGCATAAGGCCTTGGATCAGGATCTGCTATCAAAAGTAGAAGCTGTCCTTTGTACTACTAGTTACATCATAAAACGTGTAAAATTTGTTTTAAAAGGCTTTGTTTTTTGCGGTTAAAACCTTACTAGACGTACTGGAAGTGACTGTTTATTTGCTCAAAGAGATCTCCAAAGGCCCGATGTAAAAGGATCTGTGTGTTGGATGTCCAATCCAATATGGGAGTATGCTTACGATTAGGTTTTTCCTGCTAAAAAAATGTAATTGTCATGAATGTTTGATGAACTTCAACTTTAAAATTAACAAACAAGAGCCAGTGGCTAGCGTGGTCATCGAAGATTAATGGTTTTTTGCAGAATGCTTAGGGTTGCATTTGCGCGATATTGTTCTAAAAACGTCAAAAGTACTATTCTGGAGCGTAATTTCCGCGTTTTATTTCCCTCGGAAGTAAGTTTTAATGTCAAAGCAGTAAACTCTACCCTCTGTACTAGTCGAAACTTCATAAAAGGACAACACTGTTATAAAATCACGTTTTTTTGCGGAAATTCAACTTAAATCTCACTAACCGTACTAGAAGCGACTGTTTATTTGCTCAAATAGATCATCAAACGACCCGTGTGTTGAATGCTCAGTCAAATATGGGAGTGGGATTATGAGGGGGTATTGCCCGCCAAATAAAGGCGATTTTTTATGAGTTTTAACTAATTTAAACTTGGAAATTAGCAAACAACAGCCATACAGGTATAACTCAGCTCTTGAACTGACTAGAAATGGTTATTATCATTTTCACACAGCGGGTATCACGTTTTAAAGCATTTTCAAGTTTAAGGAATATGTGGGCCTGCCAAGCAGAGCATGTCGGAACAAGGTAAAGCTAGTCGTCAGAGAGTCATCGACTAAATGGCACAGTACCAAAACCTTTGTTGAGTGCTAAGACCACTAGAATAAATCCGCTTGGGAAGTATAACTGCGATAAATATACAACTACTACCACTACTAGTACTACTGCTGCTACTTATACTACTACTAACTACTACTTCGAAGACTTCCAATCGATTTGTATGGTTCCAACAAACCAGCCCCATTCTCTGGGCCAGCATTTGCTAGCAACAACAAAAACAACCGCCATCAGGTTGAGGAAGTCGGTTTTGTGTGCAAAGAGGAACCTCCCGCAAGCTCTGCGCATGGTATGGCCATTAATACTCTTAACTGCAGGCACTATTCTATGTTTTCCCTATCTCGCCCTCCTCTCTCTGGCCCAGCTCGGACAATCCCTCTTGGCCCCGTAAACAGCCGCTCCCCTCTTATTCCCATTACGCATTTACTTGAACAATAACATAATTATTGACCGCAGTTTTATGTTTGACCCCGTTCTTAGATAAATGTGCTGGCCGGATGAGGATTTATCGAACCTTACGTATGCTCGCGAACTGCTCTTCCGGATTCTTTGGTGGGCATTTTTCGACTTTACGGTTTTTTTGCAAAAATTCCAATTTTCCTCTAACAATTAAAACGTCGTATTTCCAAACATCTGTTTTCGATCATTCATAATGGGGCCTTTACAGTGATCTGAGAATACAATAGAGAATAAAAAAAGTGGGCAGTGGTTAATTAGTTTTTATGGTAGGAAAAGGGGCATCTGAGTAGTCAGGAAATGATCTCCATGTTTATGCACCCAGGAAGTTTAAATCTTATACTATCAAACCATTTCTTCTGTACTAGTCATTTAATCTTGCAAAGGGTATCATGGCTTAAACATCACGCTTTTTGTGGTTATTGAACGTAAATCTCGCATACCATACTAAAAGCGACGGCTTGTTTGTTCGAAGGGATCTTTGAAGGCCCGATGTAACAGAACCTTTGTGTTTGACAAGCCGATGCCTAGTCCAATATGGAAGTAGGCTTACAATGGGGCGTTTACCGCCAAAGGAATGCAATTTCGATGAATTTTTGATGAATCAAAAGTTGAAAATTAGCAAAAAATAGCCAAGGAGCCATCGTGGTCATTTAAGATAAAAGGGTTTTTTCGGACTTAGCTCTAAGCCCTATTAGAAAATAATCTTGAAATCTTTTCACATCCCTAGTTTGATATTTAAAAGTTTTTTTAATTTAAGGATAATACACTCTGTCTAGACATGCTGAACAGTTCATTATATCAGTGGTTGCTTAGGCACTGCATCTTGTAAGCTTTGCACGTCTTCGAGAAAGAGAGCTAGAGAGAGACATCCGAAATTGTGTAGCAAAATAGAACACACTCGCCGATACCACGGGAAAGGTTAACAAAATATGCTAAAATATACAGGTTTATATAAAATACGCATCTGTTGTGGAGATAGGTCCAATCACAGAAAAGGAGAAGGGTTGCACTATTCATCAGCTGAGGGACTGAGTTATGCGTTAGGAACTCAACTGACAGATAGAATATAGTAATTGGCGAAATAAAATGAAAAGGGTTTCAAGAAGCAATGAAAAAGAAGATGTAAAAGTAACACCAAGGTACTGATACGAGGGTTTATCATTGAGCAGAATCAGAGCTGGGAAAAATTTACAATCGGAAACCGCAATGGCTTGATATTTATTCAGTAGAAGACTACTGACAAATTACCCTAACGTGGCGTGGTTCAGGCCGTCTTTCAGAAACTGGGGATGTGTCTGATCTGCTAGAAGCTGAACAACAACAATATCATTGGCATATGTTTGATGCAAACATTCAAATGACGATCGTAGATCGTTAGCATGGAAGGAGAAGAGATGAGGCAATCAGACAGACCGTTGAAGAACTCCACAGTTTTCGGGAATTGGTTATTGCTTGCCACGTTAGAGAAATTAAATGAGGCAACCAAAATAGTCTCCGAGCTAAGATACAGCAAGATACATATTTTATCAAGAGGGAATTTGCGTAGGCTAGTATAAAACTGAGGAGTACTTGCGTACGCAAGGAAATACTTATTTTAATCTCTTTGAGCTGAAGTGATTATAAAAACAACGTCTTTTAATATACTACGACTGGATCTGTAGGCAAATTGCAGGAGATCATATAATTTGGAGGAAAACGGTTCGCTGATGTCTAAGGGAACTCGTTCTGCTAGTGTCAGTAGACAATTAGGCAGAACGATCTGGGACAAAATGAGAGGATTTAGAAATGAGAGCGATACTTACAGAAAGTTAATTGTCCGAAATCTTGGACGGCATGACAGACAACTTAATAATATATATTTTTATGAAGGGGCTGCTTGGAAAATTAATTATACATTACTACCGTTAGTACAGACGTAAGAGCAAATATGTCTGTTAATAAGAACATATCACTTAAGGGACGCATTGACGTGTGCATTGCGTTGGCCAGTGAACCATATAATTTTCCTTTAAAGTTCTACAAGTTAGGAGGGGAAGAGAAAAATAAGTAACCTGTCTAACAAACAGGTCGTTTACTCCAAAAATCTCACTTTGTAAATTGCAATATAGTCCATCAGTCGACATAATTTTTAAAGCAGTTTATTTTTGCCTCTTAAAACTTTAAGAAAGGAAAACATATTTTGTCAGCTCTGACCGTAAGGGTATGAAGGGAACAGCAGATATTAATATGTCATTGAAAAAAATTGTGAGGTATTTAAAACTAAATTGCACTACAGAGTGTCCGAGGAATGCAGGCATATTATAAGAAAACACATGTCTGAAACAAGCAAGTATTTTTTTGGGAGGGAAGGGCGTTGCGTACTTTACTTTCGTTCTCAGTTTTTGTAAACGGTGCAAACCAAAAGCTGAAGAAAAAAAATTGTTGCGCCTAATAAAAAGGAACTATGTGAGCCTAAAAACTGAGCTCTCTTTTGGAGCCTCAGATAATCGATTAGAATATTATCATAGGGGAGTTTAAAGCAATTATTAAAGATATGTTATATCATCACATCCTAATAGTATAAGGGAAAGTGGGTTAACACGGTGTTAAGCACCACGCAAAAAAAAAACAGAAAAAACCCTTTCACAACTAGAGAGGGAATATGCATGTGGCCATAAATAATGCTTGAAATGTTATATGATAATGGGCTTTGCATACGACGGCGAAAACGTCTGTCATATCATCTGGAAAAAAACAGTAAGTTTCCTTTAAATTTGATACTCAAAGAAACAGTATTTTTCGGTTTTAAATACGTTTATTAATTGCCAAATAGTTTGGAAACCTACTGATTGCTACACCCGAATTCAAGGTTTAAAAACTGCGCAATGTGTACATCCTGTTTAAGGAAAAGTGCTTTTTCGCGTACAGTTTGAGGAAGAAGTCACATACTTGTCATGAAATATTGAAGTAGATGTGGAACACTTTTTATGTAGTATAAACAACATACGATTATTTATGAATGAAACTTCATAATTGTAAAAAAGCTGATAATAAGCAACATTTCAAGAACAAAATATACCCTATTATTCATGGTAGAATTTAGAGCACGTTTAATTTGCTATCACCTGCTCCCGCTCAGGTTTTAAAAACTGTTCGTCTACATGTCGAGCCCACGATTGCGGTCTGTGGTGTTGGAAACCAGCGATTCTTACCATCACAAAAAAACCACATTAGATATGAGTCCGGAAATTGGCGAAGCAGTGGGCGTGCTCTTCACCTGCTCGTAGATGGCTCCGTTGAAGGTAAAGTAATTCTTGAGGCAGAACTTTTAGAGCTGGAGTATTTAAGCACCTGAGGCAGTTAAACCCAATCTGTGCATGTTTCATACCATTTTACGGTTACCCATGATTGAAAGCCATAAAGTCAGGAAAGTAAAAATAGTTGTTCCAGTGATTGCTTATTCTTATTCTGAGCTTGACTGCACAGTAGACGCCGTTGATCATGCAATATTTCGACATATGCAAAAGACTTCTACTGTTTTGCTAATCGGAATTGACGCCAGTTGTCATACTGATTACCGTTTTGTGTATTCTGAAGCCATTTCAGTCAGGATAGGTATCCGGCTTCCTTCCGACTCCTAGCAAAACGTATCTATTGATAAAACAGTTAACTGAAGTAAAAGGCCATTTAATAATTGATTTTGACTGCCTTTATAAATTCAAAAATATTTTATGGAAAACATGCACAAGAAAGTTATTTTTTGCACTTGCTTGATAGCACAATATGCCCTCTTTAAATTCTTTACTCTACGAAAGGGTAGCTTTCGGTTTATAATTAGTTGTTTATGATGAGCTTTTTACGATGTTTAGTCTTAATCCATAATAAATCGTATCCATCAATTTATTAGGTCTGCCTATACTGCCTAAAATATATTCCAAATCTTTTTCAGTATTTGAAGACTACTAGGTGACATCTTCCTCAAACTGTAGGCAAAACTCTACAGTTCGTTAAACAGGATGCACACAGTGCGCAGATTTTTAAACGTTTAATTTGAGTGTAGCTTTCACTCATTTAGAAGATAGCTCGGCAATTGCGCAACTTTTTTTTAAAACCGTAAGCTTTTTGAGCATAAAATATAATGAGCACGTAATTTGCTATCAAACAAGTACAAACATAATTTTCTCGTGCATGTCTTCCGTAAAATATATTTTTTATAAAGGCTCGTTTAAAGGCCCGCATCCTTTCATGACGAAATAAACTTCAAAATATACTACACGATAATCAGTATCACAACCTGAGTCAATACCGATTAGCGAAAGAGTATCAATGTTTCACATATGTCGGCATGTTGCGTGATTTTCGGCGACTACTGTTAATAAGCTCTTACAGTCTAAGCGCAACTTATGGTTTACAAAACCAATATTTCGCCTCCTTAACTGCCTCAATGGGGTTGCTTATGATTGCGAAGGCAGCAAAAAAGATGGAACTGAAACAGTTTGTACTTCAATATTCAACCACGTCTCTCAAAGTCAAATACGTTAAATCGTACGTTGCTCTTCTTGTTCAACAGAACGAACAGAACACGCAGCCCTTGAAGGATGCAGAGCGGTAAACTGGCGGATACAGTGCCTTTTTTGTATGTGTACCTGCAAACATCGAGGCTGTTGCTGTTGCCGGTCCCACCAGTATGTGTGTGCCCGTGTATACGAGCATTTTCACTGCTGTGTGTTGTCCGTGTTAGAACTTATCCCATATATTGTGTTTTGTTGAAAACTCAAAGGAAATTTATTCGAGCAAAGGCCTGAAATTGACAATTCGATCTTTTGTTGTCGTTTGAGGGTATTTTAATAAAGCCAGTAATGTTTTTTTTTGCTGCACATAGTTTTGTTGAAGGAGCGTGCAACAGATAGCGTCGGAGACTGCAATGGTATAGAAATGCAATTTAAGTTTATTTCGTAAGTGATATACAATCAGTATCTGCTGATTTTTTTCTCTCTGACTACGATTTTGATTGTAAATTGAGTACAACAGCAACAGCGTCTACGGTACTACGCCTGGACTTAGATGCAAATTGCAGGGGATTGGGAAAGAATGGCAAAATGAAGTTTAAGGCAGCTATTTCCGCAAGGATCCTTAGCGCGAAAGGGCATAACATTTGACGGAATGACTTGGGATTAAAAGTAAAGGAGTTATGAATGATAGTGATTCGTACTGAACGTCAATCTACCGTAATCTTGGATTCTATGAAGGGCAGCTTTATGAGAGGCGTTTAGCCAGGTGCTGGCTGAAAACACCATGATTTTAGAAAGAGTAATAATACATCATTTGGCCTGCAACTTTTGAAACTAGAACCTCTTTGGAGATATTTCAACTACCGATGATATAGACATAGGAGAAAGGATACTTGTTGATAGAAAAATGTCACTGAACGAAGAATAACATTCAGTCGGTGCATGGATAAACTGTGTATTTAAACATTGCGAATCAGCATCGAAACGTGCCTAGTGTTGACCAGTGAAGCGCTTAAGATTCCTCTAAATTTCAGCAATGAAAAAATGAAATAGCAGATGAAAGGGACCACGAAGAAAAAGGAGAAACAGAAAGCAGAAGAAGAAGAAGAAGAACAAACAAAAAAACAGGTTGTTTACGCTGGAAATCTTGTTTTTATAAGGACTTTTATGCCCTTTATTGTGTCATGTTGACCAAGTTCGTCAAATAATTGTTTTTTGCTTCATACAAATTAAGATATGGTAATATATTCTGTCAGTTTTGACCCAAACTGTATTAAAGGGATGGCAGATAATTAAATGTCATTAAAAAGGCTTTCAGGTATTTAGAACACGATTGGGCGTTCTCGTGTTCGATGAGGGCCTGCATATTAGAAGAAAAACCTAAGTCCGAAGAAAGTGAATATCTTGTGGGCAGGGGGAATGTGGCAACTGCGTACGCCTAGAAGTGGAATAGGTAATTCGGAGGCCTAAAAACACAGAACGTTTTGAGCCTGAAACCTGAATTCTGTTTTGGAGCTTCAGCTGGTCGATCAGAATCTGATCAAGAGGAAATCCGTGAAAGTATTAAATAAAATTATATCGTCAAGACCTAACAGTGTAAGCGAACATACGTAAAGTCGATTTCAATCAGTAAAAAAACAGTAAGCTGCTCTTAAGACACTATATAACTTTATGAGCACTTTGAAATGCTTACTGGTATTTGCAAATTTCTCTCAAGTCTGACGATGAACTGGGGATCCAGTTTTGAATATTTACTCAATAAACTTACTTATTCACCAAAGGATGCCTTTCCATGAAAAAAAAACATTTTTTTGGGATGCCGGCCTTTCGGTGTATACGAAACCATGGAAAGTTTGAAACGGAAAGCCAAAAAAGTGACTTAGGGGCGTCCCAAAATTAGTTGCAGCTTCATAGCAAACAGAAGGCCACATATCTGATGCAAGGTTGGCGATTAAAGTATTTAACACAAACTTGAGGTCGTTTATTTAGTTAATTGGGGAGGCTTGGGGCGCAAAATGTTGTTTTTTACAATTGAACTCCATTCAGATCAGTATCCTTGGATAAAATATAGGCGGAAATAAGTTTAATCCAACGTTTGTTGATATCCAAGGAATTTTTAATGCTATTGAGCGCTGTGGATTAAAGGTTTATATTTTTGCGTGCTGAAGTATAAAAATAAATTCATAAAAAGTAGGATTTGTTTAATTATGTTAGTTTGGAGCAGAGAAAATATTGTTTTGCGTTCGCGAAATTGAGGTTAGTGTTCTTACGAAATGCAGCAGTGGAGTCGAGAAAACTTTGATGAATTTAGTTAACACATTTTTGCTGTACAACTATTTAACGTTTTGTGCCCTTAAGATAAGT
The DNA here is from genome assembly GCA_036362985.1 of Ligula intestinalis. NCBI lineage: Eukaryota > Metazoa > Platyhelminthes > Cestoda > Diphyllobothriidea > Diphyllobothriidae > Ligula > Ligula intestinalis. The sequence goes on from JAYGXS010000008.1 coordinate 25,352,820, forward strand.
AATTAACTTACAAGAGGCAAACATGTGCTTAATTACGCCAAAATTAGTATGCCTATTTGACTTAACATGAGCTTCCTCGAAATATCAAATGTTTTATAATTAACATCGTAAACTAACTTCATCCAAATGTTGTCAAAATAATATCAATGTCAATTAATATCTAAACCTCAAATGGAAGAGGCAAAAGATTATCATTTTTAACAATATTGGAGGATATTATGCTCACTCCATTATGCAATTAAAATCAAAGAACGATGCCCTTTAGAAATAGAACGCATTAAAAACTTTTCTGGTTTACGTATAAATGTAAGCTCTTTCATATTCAGCAGAGTATTTTTCCTTTTGGTTTTAGGGCAGTCCAAAACCCGTCAAAATATCCTTTTTAGATCTTGACTTTATCTTTGAAAAAAGGTATCGTACATGAATATTTGACATCAAAATATTTAAATAAAGCGCCTTTTGTTCTAGAAAGTTTTTTTAATTAATCATAGCCGTATTCATTCTCACTTTTGTTGTGGAAATTCATTTTTCTCGGCAATGAGTTGACATTTTTGGACGATTCTAAAGTCACGACCCACAATAGGATTGTTTAAGAACTCATTATTTAGATAAATACTTTTAAATTATTTCTTGATTCTAAGCTTTCGGTTAAAAGGTTGAACAAAATCGGCATTTACGGACAAACAAAGCAAAACTGTAAAATTCGTAAAGTGTTGAACATAAGTTCGAAAACAGTTTACTCCTCATTGCCCTCGAACTCTCGAAATAATTTTTTTCTAATATGAAAAACGGGAATTTCTTTAAACACAGACAAGATGGTTTGAATTTGGTTACAAGTATAACCGTAATATAACTTTGTATTTTTATTCCGATCAACAGCCATGATGTAATTTCTATAGAAAATCTTTTTGCAATTGTCAACAGAATTTGATACAAAGCACGCAAGAATATTTTTATGCATCAAATACGGAAATTTGTTCGAAGTATCTAACTTTGGAAAAAAATTGTACTTGAGGTAACTACATCCAATTCTGACCAATTTAGTGCATGTTTAAATGTAAATGGAAAACATTTAGTTGATAAAAATATCGTATTTGTTGTCATTCTGTATAAAATTACCATCCTTTTCCATTCCCTTGTCTTAAAAACACTTTTATTTCACATTGCTCCAGTAAATTTAAATATTGCCATTTCTTGAATTTGCAGATTTTTGTGAGAATAACATTTTTTATGCTAGTAAATAGTAATTTCCAACCAAAATCTGATATTTTTACTGATAATTCTAACTATACCGTTATGATAGTTCAGTCGCAAGCCGCCAAATGACTTTTATTACGTTTTTGAACTTATTTCATCAGATTTTACACTAACTGTACGATTTATTTTACAAGTTATTTCACATGAAATTGACCTTTGACCTTATGGACATTTTCTACCCTACTTGGGAGGAATTAAATTTTGGAGGCTCTCAAAGGGGATATTCCAGCAATATAAGAAAGAGGAAGCAGTTTTTCCTCAACCGTAATACCAAGGATGTTCCATGAATTTTCCATTGGATTTTATCTAGAACTATTTGCTGTCCACATTTATCGCCTGCAGAGATGTGGAAATTACGGTATGAGCTGTATCTCCATCCTGTAACAAAATAATCCTTGACATCTCCGGGATAAGCTTATCGTCACATTCGTTTAAGCAGGTGTTGCTTAAAGATCTTCGCTGTTTATAATTCACCATTCTTTTGTTGACCCTTTGGCACAACTTGGAGGACAAACAGCCCTCAAAAGTACATTATTGCCCACAACATGACTGTTAGTCCAAAATTTGGAACGTTAACATCCTCAAACATGTTCAGAGGTGGGGCTCAAAAAACGCCATCTGCTGCGTTTGTTAAGGGAGTTTTTCATACGGCAATGCATCGGAAAGCACGACTAGTTTCCAGTCGTTACAGTCCAACGCTTGATCATCTTAGAGAAGATCACCTTATCTTTAAGCTGTTTACCTGTTAGTCTAACGATTTTCTTTTGCGGCTTCCTTTTATATTCCGTCTACGGTATTGCACAGCAAACATTGTGTAACCGGTTTGTTCACAAATGAATCACCAACTAGTATGGTTGACGAAGACCTACAGACGATTGCTGAATTTATAATTCTAAACAAATTATCTAACGTTTAAAACTGAAAATAATTTTGGAAACCCCTATATTAACCTTTGCATTTAGAGTAAGATGTAGATAAAAACATGATACTTTCTCAGTTACTCAACAATCAGGGCTTGCATTCGACAGCGGTAGTGTCTTTCAAATCATCCGATTGATTAAAAAGACCTCAAACTCGATGTACAAGTTCAAGTTGACAAAAAACTGCTACTGCACCAGCTCTCCTGTTTGATAAGGATTTTCTGTATGTGAGACAGTGGCAACAAAGCGGAGGTGAAATATTTTCTGCTTTGCTCCCCAGAATACATTTGTTAGTTTGCTGACGTTTCGACAGCTGGGCTGGCTCACTTTTTTCGAAGCCTATTCTGAATTTATCGATTAGCAAATTAAACGTTGCGGCTGTATGTGTTGGTCTTGAGCTGATCGATTTTTCTCCGCCCACTGCTTGACTCTCCATGTGGAATTTGGTGTAGGTTGACGACCATTGGTTTCTGTTTCGTTTCCACGTAGAGGATGCTGGTAATCCTGATCCCTTTTCAGATGGATTCGTCACAGGACCGTCCTTGTCCGAAAAATATAATTTTCGTTTGCAAATGAGGACATGGAGGGCCAAGAAGAGAGCGGAGAAAATCAATCAGCCCAAGGCCAACACGTACAACCGCATGTTAAAATTTGCTGACCGATTAAGTCAGTACACGCTTCGAAAAAGGAGAGCCGGCCAAGCTGCCTGAAACGTCAGAAAATCAAAAAATTAATTCCGTTGAGTAAAACAGGAGCTTTCATTCTAATCCCGCAATTTTGACTTTTTTAAATTTGAGTAGATGTAATAGTTTCTGCTTCAAAATCACTGTTAAAGCATATGTCTTAAAGGCAAAACTTACTCCAGGTATTGCGTTTTGTTAAACATTAAGACGACATTTGGTCGACAGAACTGACAATTTGACCTCTAGCTGTCGTTTGAGGTAATTTTAAAAACTACAGCCGGGTTTTTTCGTCTGAGAACAAAACTTTGAGTGACAGTATCACATATACAGTATATGGGACGGAAAGTACAACCAATGGCATCATAGCGTACTATCAACAAAAATTGCAATTAAAGTACATTTTCTGTAATTACTGTACCTCGGCTGATATTATCTCTGACCACAACTGAGATAGTAAATGGAGGCTGTCATTCCAATCAAATTTTGTCTCCCAGCAATCTTATCTCCGTCTTACCCGGTTAGTTTATTTTATCGCAGTTAAATTGATTATAGTCAAAATTTTGCGAATTATGCTTTAAGGAAGTCTGAAACACATTGATTGACTAGAAAAAACCGCCCTTACCTTGGTGATTTAGGTCAAAAGGAAACTTTTGTGGGCTGGCTTTTAAAGCACCTAATAAATGACAGTTTGTATGACTATAGCCATATGCCACTGACATTGTTGAGATGCATGATTTCCAATTTCTGCTGAGGTTGACGCGTACAATATGGCAAGAACTCTTTGCACAGAGCATTTATGGATCAAGGTCTGCCGAGACAGCGACATATTTATAGGATAACAGCCGTTTAGGTAACATGCAATTTGACAATAACTTGTGCAAATATAGCCTACGTGATATGCATAGCATTTAAGGCGTCGACATGCAGGACTTGAACTTTAAGATATGACGTTTACCAGCCAGCACTGTATAGAGCTGCGAAAGGAAACATGTAACTTTCTTTGGTTTTTCTAGCTGTGGCCTAAACAAACTAGCACAGAGCGCCCATTATGAATCACTGGTTATTAGTTTAAAAATAAATAAAAAATAAAAATACGTAGGTGTGTATATTGTTACAACTAATTAGCAGAAAAAACATATCAACTTCTGCTGCAGCTGCAATGCAAACAGATTAAGCTTTAGATGTGGGCCACTATAGAAGGGTTGCTGTTGAACTGTGATATAGTTTGAACGAGAGGGCGTGAACAACATCATGTCAACGTTTTCAACGAAATTAATATCATCTGTTTCTCTTAAATCTTGTCACGGCCTCAGCTTAGTTGGTGACAAGAGGCTTAAATTGATGGCACGGCTATATATAACAAATTCACAGTGAAGCTAACGTTTTGAAATTTTACCGTACATGGATCCCCATTTTCTTACCGAACTGACCTTGATCTGGAAATGATGAAGAAATCTGACTGGCCTGATGAGAACGTATCTCAAGTACGTGTATGCTCACTATCTGCCCTTATAACTCCCTGGATGTGGATTCTCGCAACTTTAAACTATAGCGTATAAGATGCGGGGAACACTTAAACAGCGCTCCTTTATGATTCAGACACAGGAACTGTCAATACTATGTGCGGTTTTGCGCTTTTTCCGGCGGAATAAAGGTCAGATGTGGCAGCTCGGTCATGCGGAACAAATTTAACAATGAAACACACCTTCGATCTTTCTTCAAACACCTATAATTCACTTTCTTGCCGAACCGAATGGAGGAAAAAGTCTGTCCTTTTAGATTCTATTGTTGTCTATCGGTTCTTTTTGACCCCATAAAGCTGTTTTAGAAGGAGATTTAAACTGTCCACTACCTGTTTGGGGAAAACAGGACATATTCACACAAACTAATACTGGGAGTTGTCCAAGTGCTACAGATTTTATTATACCACTGATCGTGTAGGCTATGCCTCCTATAATATGTGCGCCCTTCGCCCTGATGTGCTGTATTACCAATGCCTGCCGATAGTACCTCGTTCTACGATTTAAATAGTAAATGAAAGCTGCTATTTGAGCCAAATTTGTCTATCACCAATCTAATCTTCCTCTTCCCCTCTAAACGTATTTTTCGCAGGTAGATTTATGGCAGTCTAAATTATACGAATTATATTTTTACGAAGGCTGGAACCTTTTTGCTGATTGACAAGAAACCCCCTATTACCTTGGTGGTCTCCATCAAAAGGGAAAAAAGCTCTTTAGGTTGACTCTACACTCTAGCTAATACTCGACATTCCGTAGAGCTACGGATGCAGCCAGATGCCATTGAAACGGTTTAAATGCTTGCGCAAAAAGTTTAACCAAGCTTAGCGCCTATAATATGGTAAAATATTTTTTTCTTATGAGTATTTCGTTTGCCAAATAGAGCCACCTTTACTAAGGGATGCGTATGTTTCCAGTGAGGCTGGGCAATGGCTTAACGTAGGGTGATCGTTTAGTAACACATTTAATTTGGAAACAATTAGCTGGGAAGATGTAGACTAGGTGATAGGTATCGCACTTTGGGCGTGACCATGGAAGCATGCTGATACAAACTGTGGCGTTTCTGCACCAGCACTGCATAGAAGTGTGAAGGAAAACGCGCAATTTTATTTAACTTCCTTGTCAATGACGTCAGAAAACCAAAACACGAGACCACATTCGAACATTACATAGTCAAAACATAAAGTAAGTTATGTCCATTGTTAACGCGTTATCCGTTTCCTTCTAAAAATACTGTCCCCATGAGGATTTATCGAAACCACACATTAACTTCGGAAGTGCAGTTTTAAATTACTTGTTAGGAATGTTTGCAAACTTGAACTTTTATGTATTAGCTGCACAAAATTTACGCTTAATCTTAGCAATATAGTACACCTAAATTAAACCGAAATGCTCCGGTATGGATTCAAGACTCTTTTTATTCCGTGTACCTTTTGCAAATGATTTTTGGGGACGTTTGTATGGTACTCTCCCAGGCCACGGAAACAGAAATTCGAAATCAGGAGAAATATGGTAAGGGTCTAATTTTAGGTATTGATTAGGTCTTTGGTGTGGATGTGACATGGGTCGGGCGTGAGAACTTAGATAATTGATTTGGACCAACGTTTTGGAGCGTATCCAAAAAGATTTGTTTGTGTACAATAATTTACTTTTAACCATCAAATAGTTTTTTAGCATTACATAAAAAACTTTTCGTCCCAATAAATGTTTATCATTCTGCAATCTTATTTCCACCCACCTTCAAGCATCCGCATCTGGTTGATGTTCTATTTTTTGAACTTTGGTTGATTCAAAGCACTGTCCGTTTGCTTCTTCCATTTTCTTAAATGACAGCGAATGAAGGGCAGCAGTGATCAGGTGAGGTGCTGCGTTATTGACGCCCTAGGTATGATGTGGACGAACCTTGACCACTAGGCTTTGCGTTGGCCCGACGGAATAAATTCCGTCTGTGATGAATCAATACCATTTTCGTAGACTCGAACTAGGAATCTGTGGTAAAGATGGGACTTGACGGCAAACTTAAAATGAAATAAAGCTTTAAAAGCTTTCTAACATAGACCGTCGATTTACAGCCGAAATGATGATTACCTGGAGCGGATGAAGCAACCTGAGTTCCTCGAACCCATTTATTTTGTCGGTAGTGATTAAGTTGGCAAAAACCTTCATTATTACACCCAAAAAGGCCCCTTTGTAATCAATCTCTCAGAGGTTTTAACAATAACGAGCGTCAAATTTAAATGTGGCGATGGCTTTTGTGCTTTAGTGAGCTCATGTTCTCAAATGCCTCACATAGTTAACAATTTACGTTTTGAAAATATTTTAATGCACGTTTGCATTACACAAGCGATCTGCATCAATTTCTGCATATCTTGCTAAATTTTATGCATTCCTGTACTGTTTCAATGGAGTGTATAAGAGCTTCACTTATTTACGCCAAATATACGGACTAATTGACTGACTAACGATACTTCATATGGGCAGATTCAAGGTGACATAGTTGTCACTAGGCTGTATTGTGTAGAAAAACAAGTAGTGCTCACATATGGCACCAACTCGATGACTGCTCATGTTCTAAAGAAGCAAGAAAGTCTTGAATGTGCAATTCTGATGGTCAACCAGATAAAGGTTAAGATTCCTAAATTGGTTTCGTCAGATTTACAAACGCGTGTACCAAGAAGAACTGGCTATGCTGTCGACAGCCTTTTCGTCTATGTCATCTCCCTTGTAGATTTTTTTATGAAATTTCTTCGTTTCGAGAAATACCAAATCGGGAATGATGCTCATTTTTCTAAGGGTATGAACTTAAGGTGCTAACGATTATTAAGAAAATATAAACAGGTTCTTTGCAATTAAATCTGTGAAAAACGTCAAAACACAGACAAAAATATTTGCAGTCTGCATGTACCTTGCTTTAAAAATAAAGCTCTATCGAAGCCTATGTAAAATCTATTCCTCCGTAGAGACAATGAAAGTTCTTATCGCAAGGCAATCACTTAAACCATTAAATTTGTGAACAATAAGGATAACTATAGCCTACGTGATAAGTTTCGCAATTTAAACGTGTACTTGGAGGAATGTGCCAATCAAGGAGAATATACGAGTTCCAGGGAGCAGTTCCGAAGAAGAAGATGTGATCACTGGAACAAGGACTCTATTTTTCTGACTTTTTGGATTTTGTCGGAAATCCTTAGTCCTAGGGAATCGTAAAAAGGTCTGAGACACGCGCAGATAAGGTGTGATACATGCACAGATTGCACGGTATTTATAGTTTACAGCAGTTTCCCGCATGCGTACTATAATTGTCCGTTCCTGAAGCCACCACGGGAGGTCTTAATTGGTCGGATGATTGCTCATTTATTGCAGAGGCGGTCCTGCAACGGCTGGAGTCGTTGGCTTTCAAACACCACAAACCGAAACTCTGGGCTTGGTATGTGGACGAAACCTTCGTCGTAATTGAGAGGGATCAAGTGCTGACATTCAAAG
>JAYGXS010000008.1:25365679-25421393 GCA_036362985.1 Ligula intestinalis
ACGGCGTTTCGACGTCCTTTGAATGTCAGCACTTGATCCCTCTCAATAATGACGAAGATGTCGTCCACATACGGAGCTCAGAGTTTCGGTTTGTGGTGACGAAAAACCATCGACTCCAGCCGTTGCAGGACCACCTCTGCTATGAGTCCGAAAATAGGCGAACCAATAGGCGTGCCCTTCACCTTCTCGTAGATAGTTCCGTTGACGGTAAAGTACGTCTTCAGGCAGAAATTCAGGAGCTGAAGAATTGAAGCGTGCCTAAAGCAATTTTCCGTTTCATCGTATATCTTTCAAAGGAGTATTTGGATAGTCTTGATGGCCAGGTACTGTGGAATAGAAGTAAAAAGGGACGTGACATCAAAGGAAACCATGATATCATTTGGCTGGAGACTTACCCCTCTAAGTTTCTTCAAGAATTGTGTTGACGACTTGACTGTTATGTCTGAAACAGCGGTCAAGAGTTGGAGCCGTCAGAACAGCCACTTTGCCAGTCTGTAGGTTGGAGTTCCGTTGAGAGATACGATCTGACCTAAATCAATCAAAACCTGACACCAATTACAAATCACTGATAAAAAGTTTTTAAGAAATTAAAAATTGAAAAAAGTATTTGGTGCACAGATTTTTAAAGTTGAGTACCACAACTCTTATTCCGAGGTCTCTCACAGTTGCAAAGGGGGCTTTGAATGCGCGTATTCTCAAATCACAGGACAGAGTCCTTCGAAAAGTTCATTGTATTGTAAGTTGCATCCTCGTTTGCTTGTCAATTTACTGGCCTGCTGATACTTTATTGAAAGCATGCGTATGCGCACCACTCGCTTTTTTGAATTTTTGAATTTTGAAAATGTAAATCATAGTATATTGGTTGCAGAAAAATGTTTTTTGTGCCCACTTTTCTGAAAATTAATCTATCTGTTTAACCTAAAAGGCCTATTTTCCTGAAAAACAAACGACCGCTAGTGTTATGGCTTAACGACCCCTTCTGTTTCTTGTACTTCATATATTATAATGCCTCGGACACGGAAACAGGAACTGCGAAGTTGGGCGCTTAGTTCCACATTAAATGAGGGTTGGATTTAAGCTTAAGTTAAGATGTCAGCTTAGGTGTTTCGATAAATCCTACGGTAAAGGTGTGGTTTAAATTGAACGTGAACGATTAAACGATGAAATTATTTGAAAAACCTGATGCAACCTTTCTTTTTGTGAAAAAAGTAGGTTTACAAAATATATAATTGGTTTTTAGCGACAAAAAACGCAAACGACAATAAATATTAATGAAAATAAATTGCGGCATTTCATGCCACCAGCCTGAGAGCGTCTACATCTGGTTAAAGTTCTTTTTTTGTAAACTTTGCGTTGAGGGATGATCTGCCCGTTACTGCAACCTCCTCAACTGGTTGGAATAGAGTATCGGTGCAGAGTTTCTGCATAACGGGATGAAGCTATACACAGGCTATGCGAAACCATGGCTGTAGGCTGGATGTGGAAGAACTTCGATCTCATCTAAATATTTGCTTTAGTTTTTGGTATCCTTTGCTGTGTGAGGTTTGGCCTTGTCCCAGTGGATAAACGTCCGTTTCAAACGAAACTAATATCAGCCTCGTCTAGTTGATCTTGCCATTAGGTGGCAGTTAAGACCATAGCCGTCAACACGGTAACCTGGAACGAGTTTAAAAGAAATACAGAACAGATTTTAATTTTGGACTGATGGAGGAGCCTGACCGTTTAGAGTTTACTTAATTTTTCGGTTGTGATTGGCCCGGTCAACCTTGTTCAGAATGAGATAACGAGTTTAAACTACTTGACTGGGGTAAACAGGCCATATTCACAAAAACTGAGAGTAATGTGAGTGCTGCATATTTAATTATCTTAGTGGTCGCATAGGCTTTGCATCGTGAAAGGTTTGCACCCTCGCATGTGCTATGTTAGCAATACTTGCTTATACTTTCTGTCCCCGACGGTTCGATAAGAAATGCTAGCTGTCATCAAAACCATTTTTTTCTTCCAAACATCGAATCTTATCTTCTCCAGTGGGCATATTTAATCGTAACCAGTCTACATTTTGCGAATTAGTTTAAAAGAGCATGGGGTTTTTGCTGACTGAAAAAGACCACTAATGCGATGGTGGTCCCCTCGAAGAGGAAGCTCTCCCAACGATTGCATTGCAAGGTATTTGTACCATTTTAATGTCTCCTACTTGGCTGTGTTAAAGCCAGATGCCATCGGAGGTAGTAAAATGCTTAACGCCTACTTTTTGGGGTGAAATATGAATTATAATAGTTATTTTTGCTTTATGGAGCAAACTTTAGTATGATAGGCGTTTTTTCAGTGAGAAAGCGAAAAGTCTATTCTAAGAGCAGTATTTTACAATACATTTAATTTGTAAACAATAATCGGAGAGATGCTGACTTTATTGATAGGTATCGCACTTTGGGCGTTGACATAGAGGTTTTCTGCTGCCAACTGTGACAAATATCAGCCAGCTCTGCATATAACTGTGAAAGGAAACATCATATATTTGAATTTTCTCTCTCTATAACGTAAGCAAATTCAAACAAGACACCAATTGGAAATCACCGATACAAGCATGGTGAGAAACTTAAAAATAGAAATATTTAGCTGGGCAGATTTTAGCAGTGATAAGCAGAACACGAGGGCGTTATTAAAACATGCGTTAATAATGTGCCTTTTACCCGTTGTACCCCATTTCTATATACAAAAATACTGACCCGATGAGGAGTTATCTGAGCGTGACTTGGACTGCAATAGAAAATGCCGATCGATATCTATTTTTCGCTGCAGCAGTTGCATCTTCATCTTTCCTTCAAGCGTACTTCATCACAACTGGTCAATGCATTTTTATTTTGGATTTCTTTTGAGGAAGCGCAAAACATATTTGCTGACTGGAAAACCCTCTCTTACATTGGTAGGTTAACTGGAAAACTTTGTGGGGCTGGCCATAGAACTAGCTAATGCAGGACTTTCCGTGCAACTTTTTTGTTTCAAACTTAAAGTTTTAATGTTTGATGCTATCGACACTGTTGAAATGCACGATCGGGGGTTCCGGCCGCGCGTTACGTCTAAATCATGACAAAAAAACCGAATTGCACCGTGCCTTTATGGAACAAGATGAACGAAAAGTATATGACAGGAGAAATCTTGCAGCGTGCCATTGGTATTTTTTATCGGAAAGTGATTATTTAAAGAAAAATTCCTTTTTGAATTATATACCAGGATATACAGTAGGTGTTCTAACGAATGAATTCAAAAATGATTCCTAAAAACTCCCTTCTACGAAAATGTAGCTTGAATTGCGTTCCCTGAAGCCTTGCAGTAGTAAAAATGCGACAGTTACTAAAAAGTAGGCAAACTGCGGTTTAGCAGGTAATAATTTGTTGTTAAGAAATACCAGCTTTTTAGATAACTTGATATTTGGTTTGGTGGATAAACATCGCTTTTAAATTAAAACAATGTGTTTTCATGAAAAAAAACGATGAAATAAATTATCAAAAGTTGGATGTCGTTAGAAAATATACATTTTTAATGCGTATGCTTCCATATTATGCGCAATGGCTGGTGTAGCAGTTACAATACAGCCCGAAATTTGAACATACATTCCAATATGGTTTTAGGAGAATTTCTTGCTGTTTCATCCATTTCCAAATTGTTGTAGTTACGGTGCACGAAAGCAACCAAATTTAAGCTTGATTTAGCCGATTGAAAGGTCAAGGGAGTCAGATAATTCGTGAGCTCACGTGCAGAAATGCCAGTGAGTCACCAATAAATCTAAATAGAATTGTCATGTGCAATCGTAAAAGTACAATTTTGAGCACATTTAGATACTTTTCCTTCTGCTCAATTTCTTCGTTATTAATTTGCAATTATGAGTGCGAAGAAGTTTAAATCATTCCTGAAGATGTGGTAAGCAATTTACGATTTCATTGGTTTAAGTCGTTGTTCAACGTGCTTAGAAGACCTTCACAATTAGGTAATTATTAAAAGCCTTTACAAAAATGACGAGTTAGCAAACATTCCTTCCTATGTAGTTGTATGCGTAGGTCGTGGCAAGAAAAATACACGTCCACAACACTAGTCGCGAATGAATACATCTTAGTTAACGTTTTTAAAAACTGTTTTTATTATGTTACCGTTTGAAGAACCGCTTTAATTAGATATTTGGGCGTCGAAAGATCTTTATCTATATCGGCTTTTAGGAGTTATTCAAGATTAGATCGAAAGATAAACAATGTTCTTCTTATATGAAAATAATGGATACATCTATTAGAATTTAAAGAACTCAGTCTTCTATGTTAACCACACAGTTACTAATAAGTTATTATAGTTAGCTATAAGTTTACAAAAGCAGAGCAGAGTTGCAGAACGCCAGTGGCGATTTTAACCAAACGTATTATCTTCTGACCGTTCCACTGTAAATTTGTTTTTTTTTTAAAATTGATTCCGGTCTGTAAATGGCAAATGTTTGTCAATCTCTTGAATATGCCGTGGCAGATAAAACTGATGACATTTCGTGACATTCGCGACGTTTTGTACGCAAAGCAAACATTTCCTATCGTTAAACACATATAATTTAAAAGATTCTGACTTTTATTAATGCTTTTTTATAGTGCAACGCGCGTAAACAAGAAGTATTTTTAGCAGCAGATCATGGTATAAAACATTGCTTTGAGATTAAAAAAACTATGCAATTTGCCCAATTCTACCCCTATTTTGCCCTTAGCATACTTATCTGACCTTAACTTATTTATATTAATAATCCTTTTGTGCCTCAAATCCACGCAACTGTCAAAATAAACAGCCGCAAATATGTATTGAATCCCCTATTAAATTGTAATCTTCCGATTTTCTTAGATATAGAAATGAATGTAGCCTCTATGATAGGTACTGCACCTTCGGCTTGACATGTACCAATGGTGCTTTAAAATATAACGCCATACAGTCAGTCCTGCATGGAACTGTGAAAGGAATTCTGAAAGGAATTAACCTTCCTTTCTCTGACGTAAGCAAACCAGAACAAGGCACCAATACTGCATCACCGATAATTTGGCTTTTAAATAAAAAAGAAACACTTAGCTGTGCATATTTGAGGGACGAGCTTAGTCTCTGGTCTTTTGCAGCAGCAACGCGGCTGTCGAAGAATTAGTTCAAAAGGAGCATTCACTTTTTTAATAAGTTTTGCATGTTACTCTAAAATAAATTACAGGCAAAACTTACGGCAAAAAAAGCTTGTCTTTGTACTTGTACCCTGTACTCGCCCGAGGATAACTTATCAAAAAAAATCATTAGCCTTTTAACTGCTCTTCTGAATTATTTTAAAGAAATTTTTCATCTTTAAAGTATAGCATATACGTTTTAGAGAAGTTGATGTTAACGCATATACGGGGTTCTCGTCTTATTTTGAAACATCAGCTGGCCATAGTGTGTGTGGGTTTTTGCTATATTCCAGCGGTCAGACTTAATTATAGGTTTTGGGCTTTAGCTAAATGCTGCGTTATAAACTGTTATATTGTTTAAACGTGAGGATAAGTAAAGTGCTATTTTAGTTTGTTGAAAGCCATTTCCAAATGTATATCGCCATAGGTTGGGCATGGCATCAAAAAAACAATTACTCTTCATCCACGCACATTTTACATTGCTAGATAATTTTTTTGACCGCCGAACTCCAAGAGTCCACATCTGATTTACGTTTCACTCCTTGAATTTAAATTAGAAGAACTCTTTGCATGCTTTCACGAGTTACCTCAATAACGCTTATCAATGACCTCGGCAACAGTTATGCAGCACAGGAGGAGGTCATTAAGTGACATTAGGACTAGAGGCCGGCCGTAGAAGGAGCTCGACCCTAGTTTACTATCCCTGTTTGAGGTTTAGCATTTTTCCGGTGGAGAGGGGTCTTTTTTCAACGAATCTTCTATCGACTACTTCTATTTAAGCTTATTCTGTACTTCACTTCATTGATGATAGTAGAGATCGGAATTCATGGCACGGCTATTTCGAACAACGGCAAAACAGTTTAAACATTTTACCAAGCATACATCCTCACTTCCTTACCCAGCCAAAGGAGGCTGGTCTTTCAGTATCTTGTTACATGGACAAGGTGATTATATGAGGTTTATGGGTGGTTAATTAGGGCAGGTGGGGAAACATACCTTTATAACCGCTATATGCTTCCTTATGTTATTGATATTAAAAATGTTGTTGGTTTATATGCGTAGGGTTTCTCAATTTGTATTATTGTTTAACTTATTGTAGAATAAGTTTACTACGAAAATGCAGGTTTCTTGAAATTCCTGAAATTTACCTGAGAACCAAATTATCTTTCTGGCGTTATGTTAGTGCGGTCGGCGTCGCGGTCGGCGGCGCGGTCGGCGGCGCGTTGCACCTCGCACAGATTCAGCTTACATGCGCAAAAAGGCACTTCCAGCGGCCACAGGAAACACACTTAACTACATTTTTTCACTTTACACATACTTCTAAAAATCGCCGTTACTTCCTATCCTACTCTTAACTCTAGAAACCCATATAACCGCCATTTCTGTAGGACAGCATGCTGGGACTAATGATACATCAGGCGCAGTATTTAAACTACCTATGCCTGGTTTTGCGCTATATTCTAGCAAAATAAATGTCATATTTAACTGTATATTTTGGGCTTTTGATCGAGGCAACTGATAAACTGCGATGTATTTTGAACGTGAGGACTTGAAAACCAGCATTTTCCATTGAGGCAGGGTGTCTGAAGCACCTAAGCAAAACTGAGTTCTGTGAAAAACTTTGCTTTAAAAAATCTAAAACTTGATTTTCACAACATCTGCAAAAATACCACATTTCTGAACATATTTTTTTGCCAACAGCCTGCAAGCTTTTGGGTTAAGGTCTTATTGTCAGGCTTTGATTCAAAACGTTTTTTGCAAACTTCTTCATGTTCTTCAAATAACGCTAACGAATAACCTCGGCAGAATTTCTGCAGGACCGGAGGAGGCCATTCGCAGATTGTGTGATCTCAGGGCTGTAGGCCGGATGTTGAGGGATCTCGGCCCTAGTTAATTATCCCTACTTGTGGTCTGACATTATTCGGGTGGAGCAGAGCCCGTTTTCAACTAAATTAACATCAGCTCCTTCTATTTAAACCCGGCCTAGTCTCGGCCCAGTTGATGACATAGATATCTTTATTCACAGCTCGGCCATTTAAAACATTCAGAGTACTTTTTCAATAACTGGTGGCGTGGCAATTGCCGTGCGCTTCTGTATGCTCATGAGTGTCTTGATGTGGCCTCTTATGGACAAGCACACCTTGATGGAAATGTACCAATACATTTTTGTGATCACCTGACATTATTGCTCCAAAACCCATTAATGCTCTGTAAGCGCATTTCTTTTATCGGTTTTGAGAGATCAGGTTAACGTATTTCTAACTTTTGGTGACACTACACTTTGTCAGTCAACTTGATGTGACGATTGCTTTGCACTTCGGTTGGTTCATGAGTGTTTTGATGCACCTTGTAATAGACAAATTCATTTTTTTCTTTTTTGTGATCGACAAAAATACTGGTCATAAATCGTGACCGCTCGATTAAGGTTCGTTATCAAGAGTGAAAAGCATACCTTTATTGTCTAATTGTGACGGTGGAACAGAAGAAGTCTAATCTGTCCACACTGACGTCACCAGAATTAAAACGCTTACAGAAACAAGAAACGGCTGTGTCGTGGATGGCTCCTTCGCCCTAGGCATCATATATCTTAATCGTAGTTTCCCTAGTTGAAATTTATTATTTCCACAAAAGGAAAATCAGGACTCCAAGGTAACTCCTACTCAGAGAGATCTTTAATCCCAGAAAAAATCTAAATTGGAGTGCTTTGTGCAAAATTTTAAAAACTTCTTAAATATTATGCAAAAAAGGTCCAGCGAAACTGAAAAAATAACGTTCTCAATTTAATCCTGGCGGCGGGAGCCTTCTGATTCCCATCTCCATTTGAGGGGGTGGGGCGCGTTCTGCTAACAATTCCAACCAAATGGTGTTACTGACAGATGATACGCATACTAAAAATGCATTAGGATATGACGGAATCGTAAATGCATCCCGGAGGAGGTGTCAAACCTTCGAAATCTGTTCGAGAGCATCCATCAAACAACAGCATGGTGATACCTTTATGCAATATTTATGACTTTGTTGTTTACCATACACGTTATCCCGTCATTTTACTCCATTGCTTGTATTAAATCCAGTAAGGAAAATTGCTTTTTTAGTTCAGTTTATTACGGGCAAGAAAAATTAGTTTTGTCTAAATCGGAGGTAGCCTGATGTTGAAGAAATGTCTTTTGCTAAAAAGAAATGAATACGCACTATTTAACTATAGAAGAATGTCAAGCAAAAATAAGAACATTTCAATATATATTCCTCTCAGAACCAAACAATTTAGTTTAGTTCAGTGTAACTGAAACCGAGTCAAAGGAATCGCATTTATATTTAAAAAATAACGAGTTTCTTCAGTTTCATAAAATATTTGTTAACTTCCCTGTGAAGGTCTTGTCCCAAAATGTGGTTAACAAAATATTTTTAACGAATTTTGTTTGAACAAAACCAGCATTTGCGATAGAAACTAAGCTGCCCAAATATAATTGTTAAAATGAAAGTAAAAACAAACCCTATAAATTAAGGGCAACTTACCTTTATGTCTTCGAAAAAAATAATACTTATATTGACGTAGAAATATGCTATTGTTTCCGCTTATGCATAAGCTAGAAACAAACGGACAGAAGAACAAGAAGAATCGTACAAAAATCATAGAATATTTATTCTTTCACGCTTGCTTGTATGTGCAGGCTTAGAACAGGGCCTTGAAGCATTTCCCTACGGTCGACAATACTTTAGCATAAAGTGAAAAGTTAGTACTTTCTGCTTCAGCCAAATTATGCCATTTATCTTCAGGTAAAATAAATACCTTGTCCTAATTACCCTGTCACTACCCCCTTTTTATCAACCCAAACCCCAAGCCCCCATTCCCAAGACTAAGTTGATTAGAACGATAATTAATTGATTGCTTGTCACCCTGTACCTTCCCCTTCCATATAAATGTAATGGCCCGAAGAGAATTTATCGAAAGTATACGTATGCTCGCCAACTGTCCTTGTCCAAAATCTCCATTTTAATTTTGAAATTAGCTTGGATAACGGTGACATCTATTCGTCAGCTAAATATCTAATTAAAGTGTTATTTAAAGATATCACCTGGTCTTCAAAATTTTCCTATTTATCCTAGGTGTAGCAAAAACAGAGTTCAGTTGTGGACGTTCTTTTTCCTTGACAATATGTTTTTTGCTGTTTGGAGGATTTTTTAAAAATGGCCCCCATGACCAAATTCATACGAACTCATAAGTAAAAACTCGTGTTTGTGTTAATGCATTTCACATAAATCTAATTTAAAAGGCTTTAATTTAAACGTGAGGGAGAATCCAGATTCATGGAAAAGAGTTTAAAGACACAGAAAGTCGCCAAAAAATTGCCGCAGTTAATGCTCAATGTGTGAATAATTATAATTTTTTAACGGTAAAACTTTTAAAACATTTTGAATTAAAAATTGCTCTTGATACAAAGAAACTGAAAAGAATTATTAATTCAACGAACGTAAAGTGCAGAAAAATTATCTTTGGTTAAAGCTTGTTTTGTGACCGAGAATTAGAGTGTGTTTTAAAAAATAATAAGTACTTTGTACAGTAGACGCCATTGATCATGCAATATTTTGACATATGTGAAAGACTTATACTCTTAGCTATTAGAATTGACTCCAGTTGTGATACTTCTTTTCGTGTAGTGTATTTTTAAGCCAGTTCAGTCAGGATAGGAAGCTGGCTTCGTTCCGACTCCTAGCAAAACGTATC
The DNA here is from genome assembly GCA_036362985.1 of Ligula intestinalis. Classification (NCBI taxonomy): domain Eukaryota; kingdom Metazoa; phylum Platyhelminthes; class Cestoda; order Diphyllobothriidea; family Diphyllobothriidae; genus Ligula; species Ligula intestinalis. Next base: position 25,375,574 of record JAYGXS010000008.1, read on the forward strand.
TATTGTAAAAACTGACAACTTAAGTTATATGCCTTTTTATCACTGATTTTGACTGCCTTTATAAATTCAAATATATTTTATGGAAAACATGCATGGAAAAATTATTTTGTGTACTTGTTTGATAGCAAATTACGCGTTCTTTAAATTTTATACTCAAACAAAGGGTTGCTTTGGTTTGTAAAAAAAGTTTCCCAATTGCCGAACAATTTTCTAAACGAGTGAATGCTATGCTCGAATTCAAGGTCTAAAAACTGCGCACTGTGTCCATCCTGTTTAAGAAAATGTACAGTTTAGCCTACAGTTTGAGAAAGACGTCACCTAGCAGTCATCAAATACTGAAATCGATTTGGAATATATTTTCGGCAGTATAGGCAGCACTACTAAATTGACGGATAATATTTATTATTTATGAAGACCTTAAAAATCGTAAAAAGCTCATAATTAGCAACTAATTTAAAACAAACAGCTTCCCTTTCTTTGAGTTACAAATTTAAAGAGGGCATACTTTGCTATCAAACAAGTACAAAAAATAATTTTTCCTTGCATTTTTTCATAAAATATATGTGAATTTATAGAGGCAGTCACAATCAATGATAAAAAGGCATATTAAATAAGTTGTCAGTTTTTACAATAAATGCATTAAGCTAGGAGTCAAAATGCAGCTCGTTAAAAAGCCGGCTTCCCGTTCTGACTGAAATGACTTTAGAATACACTACACAATAATCAATATCACAACTGGAGATTATTCCGATTGGCGAAAGAATAGTAGTCTTTCGCATATGCCGAAATATTGCGTGCTCAATGGCGTGTAACATATATTTTATTTTAGTTCTTAATTTGCCTTATGTTGCCCATGATTATCTCTAAGCTTTCAAACGTTTCTTTATGTGAGTAATTGTCAATCTTTCACAACCTTCGACGTTTTACATGCAGCCTTTACCATGCTGTATAGCCACTGGCGTAAGAATGGTTGTCACTGTGTTGGTCTCAAGCTTGCCATCCCCTCTACCCGCCCCCCGCCCTCGAACATCAACTAAGTAGTCAATTGCTCGCCCAGGCGAAATTTGCACCGGATTTATGGGTGGTCTTTGTCGAAGATTATCAGTCAGGAGCCTTCAGACAACTTGACGATCGGGAAACATCAGCAGAAACTCACTTTCTTCGTGCGAATTCCAGCTGACTTATGTCAAGGCCACTAATGCCTACGCCTCTTTTTTTACAATGCTCGCATGGAACTGAACCTGTTGTAGCAAAACGCGTTGAAGTGGAGGTGCCGAAAGGCTGCCGTAGATAAAATCTCACCTAGAAATGAATATTTACGCCAACTGCACAGAACAGTTAATGGACGAATAACGTCTATGTATGCAGCGAATTAAGCTAAAGGCAGAGATAGAGCGAGGTAAAAATTCTTCTCGGGTGAAAAGCCCTTGTGAAGGCATCGGAGCGCCTTGATAAATGACGCGAAGGTGACAGCTGTTTTGGCGAATAATTTGATTTTATGGTGTGCGAAATCATGCGACACTGTGTATGTACGTTCCCACCATCACCCCATTTTCTGCTTTAGCTTTCGCTTTCCTCTATCCTTCTCGTCTTTCCTTACTTTGCTCTCTCTCTCTCGCTCTCAATCTCATTCTTACTTCCTTTTCATTTTTCTTTTCTTTCTTTTACTCTACAAGGGCCACTTGCGGTGGGCCTTACTCACCTCAGGCGACCGAGCAGCAAGTCAGTGACAATTAGTGAGGGAGTGAGGTGGACCCTCAGCGCATTTCTTCAGCCACTCAAACAATTGTATGCGCTTGAAGCTGCCACACTGCGCTAAAAACCGCGGCTTTCGGGACTGCCAACTGACAGGATACAACGGAGAACGCAGTCGGTCTAGTGTGTTTGTTGTAGTGTGGAGTAGCTTATTGGCGGAATGAGGGTCATACTCGATGGCAAATTCTTGATGTTGCCTTTATGGCGCTTCCAGACGGAAATCTACTTAGCAAAATTGTGTTGCCAATAGAGGAGAATATATGAGTTCCAGGCAGCAGTTCTGTAGAAGAAGATGCGATCACTGGAACAAGGACATTATTTTCCTTACGTTTCGGAGTTCGTCGGGAATCCTTAGTCAAAAGTTATCGTAAACAGGTCTGAGACATGCGCAGATAAGAGGAAATGAAGTTTCGCAAGATACCTCACCCAAATATATCCAAAGATGACAATTTGGTGCATAATTTGTCATCCAAGAAGCTGACGGAAGAACAAATGCAGGTGTTAAAGCATGAAACTTCATTCAACACAGACCCTTTATCTGCGCATGTCTCAGACCTGTTTACGATTACATATGACGAAGGATTCTCGACGGAATCCGAAGCGTCAGGAAAATAAAGTCCTTGTTCCAGTGACCGCATATTCTTCTTCTTCGGAACTGCTCCCTGGATCTCGTATATTCTCCTCTATTGGCACATTCCTCCCTATCAACGTCTAAAGTGCGAGACTTATCACGTAGGCTATAGCTATCCTAATTGTTCACAAATTTAATGGTTTAAGTGATTGTCTTACGATAAGAACTTTCCCTGTCTCTACGAAGGAATAATTATTACATAGGCCTGAATAGAGCTTTATTTTTAAAGCAAGGTACATGCAGGCTGCAAATACTTTTGTCTGTGTTTTGACGTTTTTCCCATATTTAATTGTAAAGAACCTGTTAATATTTTCTTAATAATCGTTAGCACCTTAAGTTCATACCCTTAGAAAAATGAACATCATTCCCGATTCGGTATTTCTCGAAACGAAGAAATTTCATTAAAAAAATCTACAAGGGAGATGCCAAAGACAAAGGGGCTGTCGACAGCATAGCCAGTTCTTCTTGGTACACGCGTTTGTAAATCTGACGATAACAATTTTGGAATTCTAACCTCTTTCTGGTCGACCGTCAGAATTGTACATTGAGGACTTTCTTGCTACTCTAGAACATGAGCAGTCATCGAGTTGTTGCCATATGTGAGCACTACTTGTATTTCTACACAACACGGCCTAGTGAAAACTATGTCAACTTGACTCTGCCCATATGAAGTATCATTAGTCAGTCAGTTAGTCCGTATATTTGGAGTAAATAAGCGAAGCCCATATACACTCCATTGAAACAGTACAGGAATGCATAAAATTGAGTAAGATACGCAGAAATTGCTGCAGATCGCTTGTGTTATGCAAACGTGCATAAAAATATTTATAAAACGTAAATCGTTAACAATGTGAGACGTTTGTGAAGTGTATTTCGCGCACACCAACTGCGCCCCACCCCGTCTCCGGTCTTTTCGACTTTGTTCTCGACATCGGTATGGGGGGAGCCACAGTGTGGAGTAGATCCTTCTCAAGTTTATATTCAATATAATCCCGCGAGAGAGGTCGCTTGGCTTCAGCTTGCTCAAGTTCGCGGTGTTAAAACCATCGAGAGTGACCGTCCGGTTGTTAGTGACTCGTATCAAAAAACTGATGGAGCAAGACGACGGTCAGATGCTAGCGGTAGGGGATGACAATAAGGTCAAGGGCTCAGCAATCTTCGTCCACAAAAAACAGCTTGACGCACTTGAAGCTATCACGATGGGCTAAAATACGTGGCTTGGGAGGTTTGCAGCTGAGGGAAAACTCGCATTGTGTGCCCAATCCAGAACATGTAATGTGTGGAGTGGCTGAGTGGAAAAATGGGCCAACGTGGCCTCTGTGGCACTTTAATCCAAGCGGCCCCCTTACATTGTTGTGGTTGTTATGACCAAACGTGTGTGAGCCTGAGCCCTCTGCGACCTCCAGTCTTCTTGACTTTGTTCTGACGTCGGGCCCAGGTGGAAAAATGAAATAGATAGGGAGGTTGATGAAGCGAATCCGGCGCTAGTAGCCGCCCCTTAACCAACCTGTTGTGAAGCACACGGAGGGAATCGACAAACTGCTGTTGCGTGTATATTTTGCCGCGAAACCCAGCCACGCGGTAGCTGCGCCGGACCAGCATGGGGACTAGATTTGGCTCCTTCACGGGTTTATTCGGGCTGCGCGTCAAAAACAACTCACAAAAATGGGGCGTGGTGGCAACCATACAGACAGCTTCAGCTGCGCCCGATCCAACCTCATGTCTGCTAACCGAACAGAGGTAAATGGCGGAGAGTAGACTGTGGTAGATGATACGTGAGTCTACTCTAACGTAAAACTTACTCATGCGACAGTCAGCACGTATGCTTTCAGCATGCTGAAGTTTAAGAAGCAAGTTGTGAGAAATCTGCCTGGCGTACTTGGGGAATTTTATGTATTTCAGGAGAGTATTTGGTGAGCATACAGGTGTCGCCAAAGACCATGCAATTTTTATGATGAAATTTGACTAGGTTCTTCAGCGTAAATGTACTAACACTATTTTGATTCATTCAGCTTTGAATTCTGCGAAAGCCTTTTAGTTAGGAAATTCATTACTTTAGTTAGGTTTATCAGGAGAAATGGCCATTAAATTTGGGGAAATCGGGAAAAGTCTCATATGCTTTTACGAAAGAAAGAACCAAACTTCACGTTAATATTGAATATGCTATGAAGGAACTCCAAGTAAGTAAAAAACGTATAGAAGATATCCTTTTCGAAACCGGGAACGTTTTCCAAAAGTGTTCAGATTCAAGTGAAGCCAAGTCAGAGAAATCGCATTTATTTACAGTAACAGTTGAGCTTTGTATTTAAAAAAATAGGCTTAAGTCTACTGGGAAATTTATTTAACAAAATGCAGAAACAGAAAATTCGATACAAAGAGTTTGCTTTAACACACAAATGCCCTTGCGTTTTTGCAGAATGTCAAATTTGTTAACGCAACTTTAAGAAATAGAAGGCTTTATTGAATGTAAGTCGTGTAGATATATAGTTTTTGGTGTACTATACGTTCCCTTTTAGGTTATTTAGAAACGAAACAGACAGAAGAATAATAAGTATTTCAAAAAATGGCAATGTATATGGCCATTTTTTTAATTCACAAGATTATATTAGAAAGTGGAATTAATCTACTCATGCAAAAAATAATCTTTGATGAAGGAAAAAGAATGTTCTTTCATCTCCAGTCTAATTGAATCGTTTATCTTCAGGAAACTTAAAAAAATTCAAAATTTTCAAATGTCATTGTGACATTACGTTGGAAAGAAATTTATGTACGCAGAAGTTCGTCAACTGAATATCTAATCAAAACACTTTCTAAGAGGTAACCTTTTATGAATTTTCGTAATAATCTTAGGAATCATAGTTTCAGAACTCCGCTGCAGACATGCTTCACTCTCGACGATTTGGTTTGCTGTTTCTAGGCATTTCTACCAATGAGCAACATGGTCATTATTGTAATAACTTATATCCAAAAAACACTTTCTATGGGTAACTGCTCTTTATATCTATCTTTTTTTAAAGTTTTGGCTTAAATGTCAAACAGATGCGCAATTTATCAATGAAGACACTTTAAACAAAGAAAATGATGACACACGTTTTCCACGACATTCAATAAATACTTTTCCAGTAAAGGTAAAATTTAAAGAATATTTTGACAAAGGAAAAGTTCTTGGTCTATGAAGGAAGCGGTTGCTTCAGGTTTTGAACTTAAAAAAATATTAACATTTATTTTTCTAATTAATAGCTCTTTTTTACGTCTCCAGAACCTCAGGATTATCGAAAAATCTTGATTTTTCTGTACAAGCGCATAATATTTCCTATAGTGTTTTAAATAATTAATATGCTTAATGTCATTGATTATTATTTGTTATTTTTCTTAAATGCATCCACACTGGTAGTCGAAAAATGCTCAAACTTTTATAAAGTTATGAAAGTTGAATATTCTTTGGCGACTTTTTGTACGTATCTTTTGATAAATTCTTGTCGGGCTGTTACATTTATATAGGAAGGGGGTACAATGTAACTCGCTGGTATTTTTGTCATCACAAAACGCATGTTAGTCATGGAGATGAGGAAAGGGGCATGGGCTTGATAGTAAAAAGCTGGTTGCAAGTTGTTGAGTCCGGACACGGGGTAGGGGAAGCTGAAGGGGTTGAACCCGTAGAAAGCGTGAAAAGATATGGAGAGGATACAAAGTAGCATACTGAAAATTATGTTATCACATAGGAAGGGGTACGAAAACATGTTGGTTATTATGTTACCATCAGACGCAGCAGCAGACGTGTGAACCAAGCCGTAGCACAAACCTTCTCAGCAGTGAATGCTTGGGTGTTATTCTCAACAAACCCGGTCCTGCATGGCAAAGGTAAAGATAGGTTGCCAACGTAGACCACTTCTACGTGCATATACTTTATCGCCTGTTCCTGTGGAGCAGGTTATATGCATCGCACGAGTCGACGCTTATCAAAAAGAATACGGGAGCACCTCCCGGTACGGCTGATCAAAGGTGAAGTCAAAAGCATAAATAGCTCTAGCCTTGCCTACATAGTTGACTCCGGACATCGTGTGGAGCCCAGCGAAGCCTTTTAGGTAATTAACAAGGTCTCGCCAAACTACCCTAGGCCCCTTGGTCAGCGTTTGCTAGCAACAGCAGAAGCAACTGCGATCCGGTTGAGGTAGCCGGTCTTGTGGGCGCAGAAGAGCCTTCTGCAAGCCCCGAGCTTAGCTTGGCCAATGGTTATGTTACTACTTGCATCTTTTTGCGCGTTCTAGCGCTTAAACCGTCCCCTTCTCCCATCCCCTGTCCGGACTCAACAAACCCTCATAAACTTGCAACCAGCTGATTACTATCAACCACATGCCCACTTCCTCATCCCTATGACTAATCTGTGTTTTTTTATAACATAATAACCTGCATGTTACCTTGTACCCTCTCTCCATATAAATGTAACGGCCCGAAGAGGAAGTATGTAAGGCTTCGTATGCTAGACAAATACTCTTCTCAATTCGCTTATGTACATCTTAGCAACTTGTATATATATTTACCCAAGTGGGCTTTTGCTAGAAAGGGTCATTTCCTTGTTGCTTCATCTACGCTCACCTGCAAATGTCTCGGCATTGCTATTTTTGATTTACAAGAAAAAAAGTTGACTTCTCTTCCGTAGTAGCTATAACTTTGATCGCGCAAACGGTCTGATCAGATACCCTCTCTCTACGCACGCGCGAATATGTTATGAGCGTGCTTTCTCATCCCCAATTTTGAATTTCATCAGAATGACTCACCGATATAAAACAAAAAAATAACAAAAACCACAAATGCACGAAAGGCAACCAGGACACCAATATTAAAACCCAACGATATTCAATTAAATAGTGGTCTTAAAAGTTGAATTACCCCTTCAAATCCATCGTTTGCATTCAATTTGCTGAAGCACATGATGGCAATTGCCCAAGCCGACGGTCGCACTGTCGTGGGTTTGTGTGCGTGTGAAATGTATGAAATGCTGAAGACATTTAAATGGATAAAAAAACATATTTTTCCTATCCATTTACCTGATTCGATAGACTTAAATGACTAGGTAACGGTCCGTGATTGTGGTGGCTGTTTGTTTATTAACAGAATCTTCTTCAGCGTATTGAGTGCCAAAAAGGTAGTTCAGTGATGATGACTGAAGGGTCTCCCTCTTATAGACAACACACACGCCGAAATCTAATGTGCAAATGCGCTTTGAAGGTCTAATATATCTGCAATTGTTCGTATATTGAATTTTCTCGAGCAGATTACGCATATATAGTGCCGCATTTTTACCGAAGAAATGTGAATATCGATATTCAAAGGGAAAGTTCAATTCACATTTGAGTTTCTATTTCTACTTATTGAATTTAATTGAGGTTTAAAAAAATGCTGTTGAACAGAAAATATAGTGCCAATGCAAGCAAACGTCCGCGTCCCAGGAAGCAATTGAGAAGAAGATATAGTATATCAATAATGTATCTGTTTCGCCCGAGACACGCCGTTACTTTCCTCTCTCAAGTTATTAGCAAAAGAAATCAAAACACTTTTATTGTATACTTCAGTATGAACGAACATGCTATTTATAAACAGAACGGGTACAAGATTATTAGTTTAAAAGATTCATAGTATCTATTCTGTCACTCTGACATGTTTTTACAATCTAAGGCTGGGGACTTCTTTTAAAGAAGTATACTAAAAACTGCTCCAGTATACACAGAAATTGAGTAATATTACTTCCAGCAGAAGCTAAATTTCTAATACTCAGAGACGTAAAAAACCGGTAACACTTTGCTACCTGTTTCTTAAGTTAACCTTTGAAAAAGGTAGAACACGCGGCTAGTTGACGTGCAGTTATCTAAAAAAAGCTCTTTTTTAACAGTTAAGTTGTTAAATAAAGCTTTTGAAGTGGTCTTTAAAGCAGTAAATTATGATTACTGTTGCAGACGTTAATTTTTGGATGATACTTAAGCTATGGCTTATAAAAACTGGTAGATTATAAATAATGGTCAAAAGTTCACGATTTAGGTAAATGGGTTAAAACGATGTCTTATTTTCGAGATTTTTCTAAGCACTGACTATATAATCCTTATTTCTGATCAGTCTACTGAAGCCAGTCAAACTCGCAAAATGTAACTCTAACTCTCAAGGACGATCTGAATCCAATTGAAATCCAAATCGCGTCATTGAGGTAAATTGGGTTCTTTTCTAGAAGGAAGTAGTCTGTTCTGCGTTATAAAACATCGTATGCAAAAGACCAACTTTTGCCATCGGTAGTAGTAATGTATTTGTTTGAAAGTAGTTTTGCTTTACCGCACAGGGTATTAGGACCGTAATCAAACGCCGGCGACATGCTCTCACGTCATGTTATATCCTGTCTGATGTGCTGATTTCAACCGCATACGATATGTGGCCGCCTAAGTATTTGGCTCGCAGTTTCGAAATAACTCAAGCCGTACTTTTTCATTAGCCCCTGAGCTAAAACGACATCACTAAGACTCTGGTGAAGCCGTTCATTTTTGCCACATTTTACAACAAGGAAGGTATCATCTGCGTAAAGTAGCCATAATTTTGGTTTGAGCGTTTGAAACATGGTTTCGTTTAATCACTGTAGGACAAGTTCTGTGAGTTATCCCGACAAAGGTTAGGCCCTAGCGATGCTTTTCCTGGCTGGAAATACTTATCATCGAACTGACAATAATTTTTTAAAGCAGAGCAGGAACATGTCTTAAATGTGCTGCTTCGGAAGGTCAATGGAAGTTTAATCTAGGCGCCGACATACACTTTCAATTGCCAGGCTGTGTTGTTCGGAGGAAAGCAGAGCAACCACATCGAATGATAGAACATGCTGATTGAAATTTATCTTGAGGCCTTATATTTGCTCGAAAAAAGCATGAAAGCAAGTATTTGGTTAATCTTTTTGATATAAGCCAGACTGTACTTCATCAATATCCGCTGATCTAAACCGGCAGTAAAACGAGCTCGTGGCTCAATGGTTAGGGCAGTTCAGTCTGAGCAAAAAACGTTCGCGAGTTCGACGCTCGGGTGGGACACCACTTAATTCTGGCTAATATGCTAGAAATGGTCATTCCAGACTCGCGTGTCTTTGCCGGAAATATTATGTGCCTGGACTACGAGCTGTTACAGCTGTCAGAGCCTCTGTCCTGGCCCAATGCAGGGCGGGACAGATAAGTTCCGTTATTTGTCATGTAAATGTTCATCAAGGAGTGTTTATATCTCCTGACTTAAAACTACGAGACAACGAGCTCTTTACTATGCGTAAAAATTCGAGATCCAGATATCGCGTCAACGTTCTTCATCTACCGCAAGAGGGGTTATTACATGGACCGAAATCCATTTTTACTGACGTTTCAAAAACACATCTGCTTCCATGGTCAGTGTACTAACCAAACTCTTGTAAACTCGTAACTAAATTTCGGTTTTGACGTTTAGTGTTCGCAATGTCTTGCTGTTATTATCTGCTCCAAACATTTTATGATGTAAGTGGCTGCGAATAGTGCATTTTCCTTCTTTAAATTAAGAGAAAATAAGGCAAAAAATTGGCAGAAGTAGAGGTAGCCGGATAGCTAAGACGTTGTTTTTATATTATTTATTATTGCAGCTCAAAAAGGGTTGTTTTGTTTAGCGTGGTATAAAAGAACGCATGCCATCAGAAGCCACGCACACCAACCGTGAGACGCCAGCCTGCGTGACACACCGCGATGTCTAATAGCACCCCTCGAACCTGAATCCCTTTACCACTACATATCACTGCCCATTTAAGTCTCTGATAAAAAAATGCTGAAAACACGTGTTTGCCAAATTAAACACGGGAAAATAAGTGAAGCACTTATTTGTAAAAAGCCTTCTGGAAACGGAAAATCTCATTTCAAATAAATGAAAACCAAGTGAAAGCCAGGGAGAGGAATCGAATTCTTTACGAGATGATTCGGCTCTATGAATAGTTTTTTGCAATTGCCTGCCGTTTTTGCTATAAAAAGCAGTACTGCATTTGATTGACAGTCTTTTTGCTCTATCGCACAGAGATTACATGCTGTCACCGTTTTCTGTCCCCGTTTGACACGCTGATTTTGACTGCATACGGAAAGTGACAATTGAAGGGTTGTCGCGCAAGTATGCAGTTAATATGTTAGATATTAACTGGCCTTGACTTTGTTAGTATCCCCTGACATAAAAAGCCGATATAACGAGAGCTTCACTTAGTCGTTCACGTTTGACTCTGATCAATCAAACATCTCGAGTTAGAGGATAGGGTAATACACCACTTGTGTCCGGTAATTACTAGTTGACGACTGGTAATGAGTCAGAAATGTCCATTTCAGGCCCCCCTTTCTTTATCAGAAATGTTTTCTGCCTACCACTAGCTGTTAGAGCTGTCAGAGCCTCTGTTGACATCCAAGGCAGAACAGAACAGATGAGTTCCGTTTGTGGTCAGTTGAACCTTCATCAACAAGTGTCAATATCCCCTGGCGTAAACCAACCATATAACGAGCTCATGTCTCTATGGCTAGGACATTTAAGTGTGATCAAAACGGTCGTAAGTTCGAGATTCGGTGGAACACCGCTTGGGTCTGGAAATGACTGACTGATGACGCTTAAAAAGCCAAGGCTGGCCATTCCACTCTCCCTTCTTGTTCTCGGCGATACTATATATCGTACCTGTGATAACTATGAAGAACAAACTGATGTCTAAAAAGAGTTAAGTGGGTTATAAAAATACAGCACTCTAATCCCAAAAGATTTCACTCACCCCAGGATTTGGTATTTGCATTAGATTATCTTCAGTTGTTTGGAAAAAACGCATTCAAAAAAGATATCCTAAGTGTTTTTTCTTCTTTGGCTTTCATTGAAATACACGTTACAGAGATTTCATCAAAAATACGTTTTTCTTGCATTCTAAATAAGTCATAGATATGTATTCAATCGCACCCCTGACGCAGATCCATATATTCGTACCTAAACATGGTTCGGAAATATGTGATTATATAAAACTGTGAAATATCTAGATATACTGAATCCATATGCGCAAATATTCAATGTACAAACACTACCCTCTGACAATAAGAGGGAGAGTGTGTTAGAAACGTCAGCTTGAATACAACTTGGTCTCAGGATCTGCCCATCTTCTTCCTATTTAGTAAATGATGAAAGCAATATATACTGAATCGTATGTGATGTTTATAGTATATTGTATGCTAAATGAATTGTTCATGCATACAGCACGACCGCTATTTTGTGAAAAATTCTGAAATAACCGAAAGATTTATAATCTCTAGCAATCCGGCATTAAGTAGTGTTGTTATGCTGATTATCATGCAGCCGAATCTCTAGTCATTTCAATCACGTCAGAATACCGACTCTTTGTCCAGCTTCTTTCTTACCGTTCACAGAATGGATATTCTGTAAAAAAGGAGCTACTTGAGGAGTTTGCTTTTATCTTCTTGATTTTAACTGCCTTTATTAACTCAAATATATCTTAAAGAAACAATGCTCGAAAATAGTCGTTTTTATACTCGTCTGCTCAACCAAAGGATGACTTTCGACGGTAAAAACGCTTCTAAATTGTTAAATAATTTTGCAGTTTACCGATTGTTACGCCTTAATTTGAGGTTTCTATACTACATGCTATGCACACCTATCTTTTAAAAAGTAACTCTTTGACTTCGGTGTCTAGCAAAGGTTATGTATTTCTGATAAAATTTTGCAATGGATTGGATCATGCAGTAAACATTATGGGCAGCATTAATAAATACTTGATGGATACGATGTATATTGAATGAACTTATCACAGTCGTAGACAATCTCTCTTCCTTTAGGTATAACATATGAGGAAGGCCTATTTTTTTCAAAACGAGCACTTGAAATCAATCTTATCTTTATGCTTTCAATCAAAACTATTAGAGTTTGTAAGGGGAGTGAAAATCTATGAGGTAAAGCAAAATGCTTTATTAGACTTATTTACAGAATAAAGCTTTTTTAAGTGGTCAGAAAGCAGCTTATTATAAAGCTGGCATCTGGACGTAACTGACAAGATGTGAGATTAGAGAGCACGATTATCAGTATTGCAATCTTATCATATGACGTTCTGTGAGTTATTATCAATCTTTCGCAAATAATGGCGTTTTGAAGGGAATATTAGCCGAACTGTACCCATCAAAAGCCACATAAAAATATCGACAATGAACAAGAAGATGCAACCATTGGAACAAGATTTATTATTTTCCTGACGTTTCGGATTCCGTCGGATCTCATCCACGTGCATACCATAATTATCCATTCCTGTAGCCACCGTTTGGGTTTTAATTGTTGCGGTGATGGCTTGATACTTCACTTTCGACTCATTAATTGCCACGATTACCTTGTCCGTATCAGATGCGGGCTTGGTAATTGCGCTACAATTATGCTCGCTGTCGTCAGATTTGTTGCTGGACTCGGCCCTGCCTACGTTACTGAATCACCTGTTAAGCCAATGTCTCAGTACGCAGTATGGGAACGCAAAATGGTCGCGCTTGTTGATAGACTTGGGGCCTGAAAACCATAGCCCAAGCAGCTCGCGGTTCACGTGGTTGTCATTTATTGCGAGGATTTTGGCCTCATCAAACATGAAAATATGGCCATGTTGCGTCGAGTGAGCTGCAAACTTGGAGTTAGCGTCTTTCTTTTTCACCGCCGCTGCATGCTCGGCCATTCGCGGCCGGAGTAATTACCCCGTTTTCCGACGTTGATCCGGTAAACGACTTCAGCCGTTTTGCCGGGAAAATTAAGTCCGAAACGGTGGCTACTGAGGTGGATAATTAAAGTACGCTCGTGGATGACCACTACGAGCTATACATACTGTTCAATCACCCATTTCTGCGCATGACTACGATTATGCTACTATAACCTATGATTAAGGATTCCCGATGGAATCTGAAGCGTCAGGAAAATAAAAACTCTTTTTTTCAGTGGTGGCACCTTCTTGTTCTTAACTGCTTCCTGGAACTCGGATATTCCCTTCTATTGGCCAAACAGACAAAGCAAGAGGGCCTGACATGCCTTTGCATGACCTTTTAGCCGACAGCAGAATTTTGTACCCACCCAAGGTTCTACAGCGCCCGAGGCTCGAACCAGCGGCCTCTTTTTGCTCAGAATTTCAACGATCTAACCACTAAGCAATAGGCTCATAGCCTTGCCGATTAAGATCTGATCATTGTTTTTCTGTGCCTAGGGTACTGGGGGTCTTTTATTCTTAACTTAGAACACTGATCAACGCACGTAAGTCTTTTTCCTACCGAGTGAATTTCTTTCGCATACGCATAGTTGATAAGGTTCGTCATATTCTTCATGGTCAAATTATGCAATAAACACGAGTGCCCTGGATGACTATTGTGTTTATCCGCATAAGTCAGATATGTTCATTTACGCACACTCCTAACATGCGTTCGGTCTGACCTGCATGGCTATAAGAAACATTAGGGCCTGAGATTCACCTCTGTACTCCAGATTGATCCCCTGGTTTTAGTCGATATTCTGCTTGCCATGCCCCTGTTGCACATGATAGCCGTCAGTTGGTATGCAATTCCAAAGTCTAGTCCCCCATGCGATATGCTTGATCGCAAGTGAAACGTTTTTACTGTATGGCATTGTGTTTTGGCACTCTTAAACCGAACATGAAGGCACTGATTTATGAACGCCCTCTTAAAACAATTTTTATATAATTCAATTGTTCCAACGGAGCGGAATTTGTGTCCCCAGGGGATTCGAAGCCACCTCAGCATTAGTACAGCCAACGCTCTACTAATTGAGCTGTCAAGGTCCACCGAAAATGCTTTGGTCTATTTCCTTGCCCAAGCTACTGCACTTATGGAATCAACCATTGCCGATGCAGTAATATGACTGCCCAGACATCAATCAGAGTACCTACCAGACAAAATGCTGGGCGGATAAATCGACCCAATGGTGATTAAATTCAAAGCTCTCAGCGTGACTTCGTATATGTAATAGTAGAGCGTTCCATGTCTTAAAGCCTTCCATGTTGATGTGGATTAGCACCCCACGAGACCAGGGATTTTTCACAAATGGGTCACTTTATTTAGTCAAGGCTGGCTAACCGTCTAGACATCCAGTTCGTTATGGAAGAGAAATTCAACAATCCGTTACCCTTCTTCGATGAACAAATGACGAAATTGACAGACGGAAAGATAAGAACTGCAGTCTACCGCAAGTCAAGAAATATCATGCGTATTCCCTACTTCAGAAGCAACCACCCCATTGTCACAAACGCAGTTGTGTTAGAACCCTCCTCTAACGCGTTCAGACACACTGCAGTGACGAAATGGGGATAAAGGAGGAGATTAAGTACTCACATGCCCCATTTCAGGCCAACGGTTATCCAAAGTCCTTTGTACGCAAGTGTATGCAGCAGCCCCACCATGAGCGGTCAAAAGGAGATGAGCCTAAGTTCCGGCTCGCAATCCCTTATGTGAAGAATGAATCAGAGGCGGCTGCAAGAATCCTGAAACCATTCGGGATTGGTGTGGCTCACAGGCCGGAATCAACCATCAGACGGCGCTAATGAGGCCCACGGACGCAGAAACTTTTACAGAAAAATCAGTTGTGGTCTATAGCATACCATGTCAAGACTGCAGTGCAAGGTATGTTGGTGAAACGGGCAGACGGCTTGGTACATAATTGCATGAGCATCGATAGGCAAGTAACCGCAAGGATAAGCTGTCTATGGTTCATGACCATGCACAGCAGAAACAACACGCTTCCACCTTTGACAAAGAAGTGGTAATAGCCCGAGCCAATTCCAAAATGGCTTGATTACTGCTGGAAAGTTGGTCATCGACTGGCACAGTCAACAGGGTCATAGAGCTTTATCCCGCCATTTTGCGGTCATTAGGAAGAATCGGCAAACTTTTTCATCAAAATGCTCTTTTGCGATTTACGAAAACATGAATTCCTATGAGATTTCTCCAGGAAAGAGCTATTATAAAAACTTTCTAATAAAGATACACTTGACGAGCGTACACGAGCTTTCGATAAATGCTCGTCAGTCCAGTTCATGCGTATGCAAACAGGGTGAAAGGTGCAACCAGCGATCAATAATGATTGAAAGTTTATCCAACTGAGTCATGGGAATGGGGCAGAGGCTGGACGAAGGCATGCAATTAAGTGACCGTTTGCTGTAGCAGAAGGTTTTTTTGTGCAAAAAAGACGGGTTTTCGTAATCTGGGTTGGCATTTGCTCGCAAAGGCGGAAGCAAACGGAAGACGGTCTTGCATGCTTAAAACAACCTCCTGCAAGATCCGCGCACGGCACGGCCAAGGATAGGTTGACTGTTTACAATCTTCTGCTCACTCTTTCTCCTCAGCCTCACCCCTGGACTGGCTACATCACACCCACTGTCTTGGATGAAATGACAAATATACTTGAATCCGTGAAGGTTTGAGGTCCAGATACCTTATCATTTTCACCATTTCACAAAGAAGAGGCAGAAGAACGTACGAGGACATGGATCATTTTATTTTGAGACTGACGTTTGGGGCATTCGCCTGTTTTCATCGTCAGAGTAAGGTGGTGGTTATTCCTGTTTACTGGGACTGTTGCAGCCATGCAGTATGCCTCGACGCGCTCGACGCACGAACTTTGACGTCCCTGTTTGTTGCTGACTGACCGTGAGTTTGATATATCCTGACATCCAGTTTACTATGGAAGAGGAGGTCGGTAATCAGTTACCCTTCCTTGACGTACAAGTGACGAAACTGGAAGGCGAGAAGATAAGAACAGCAGTCTACCACAAGGCAACCAATATCATGCTCATCCTCAACTTGAGAATCAACAACCCCTTGGTCACAAACGCAGTTGTGTTTGAATCCTCGTCCAACGCGTTCAGACACACTGCAGCTACGAAAAAGGGAAAAAGGAGAAGATTAAGTCCTCGCATGCCCCATTTCAGGCCAAAGGTTATCCAAAGTCCTTTGTACGCAAGTGTACGCAGCAGCCTCACCATGAGCGGTCGAAAGGAGAGAACTCTGAGTTACGGCTCGCAATTCCTTATGTGAAGGATGCATCAGAGGTGTTCAGGATCCGTATGGCTCATAGGCCGGAGCCAACCATTACACAGCAGATCATGAGGCCCAAAGACCTGCTTCCGTTGACAGAACAATCAGCCGCGGTCTACAGCATACCATGCCATGACTGGAATGTAAGATATGTTAGTGAAACGGGTGCACGCCTTGGCAAAAAGTTGTATAAGTATCAGCTCTTAAGCAACCACAAGGATAAGCTGTCTATGGTATATGACCACGTGCAGCAGAGGAACTTCAGGTTTGCCTTGTATAAAGCAAGGGTAATAGGCCGAGCCAAAGATAAGATCACCTACTTGAAAGTTAGTCCTCGATTGGCACACTAAACAGAGCAGTAGACCTTCATCCTACCTATCTAGCGCTTCGCAGAAGGCTAAAATCTATTATGAGCAGAGAAATAGATTAAGCGGAGGAAGATACGCAGGGCCGACAGCCGGCAGCCGCGAGTGAAAAAGGTTGAAACGCTCGGAATGCACACAAGGGACTTAATGCACCTCATGGAAGCGCCCGCAAGGGCGCAAGCAATTCAAACACCCACAAAACGTCGATCGATGCAATCGATTTTACCTATGGTTCTTGATTTACTGCTATCATAGTTGAGGAGCACGCCACGTGCGCTGACTTTGCGCAACATGACATTTATTGCCTATATCATGACATTTAATGAGATAGGCAATATACTATAGGCCTTACATGTGACTCAGATTTTCCACGTTTTCCGCTCGTCTGAAGACTCTGGTATTTCTTAGCAGCCCAGCCTTACGTGCTTAACGGTAGTAACAGTCCTTTGGTGATTTAAGGCATGCGCAGATGCCGCCTTAGTTGCAATTGCTTAGCATTGATTTTTTGTAGGAATCTCTAGATTTTCTGGGTTAACGCACTTACTGTTTGACTGGGGAATTTGTACTTTTTTGCGACTGTAATTGGTCCAGAAAACCGGAGTGGCAAAGAAGCCAAAAGCAGCATGTATATCGCCAACACAACGGCACCTTATACGATCTCATTATAAAGATGCACGTATTAGAGAAGGCCTTTACCGGAAGCCAACGATCTAACCACTAAGCTACAGACATCCCAACTCGCACTATGAATGCCGCGAGTTTTTTTCACAATTGGGTCAATTTAAATTAAGCAAATCTGCCAAACCTCCTAATGATGAAGTCAGCCTAGTGTTCATTCTGGTGGATTCTAGATGATTGCTTAGGAAATCCTGCTTGGGCAGTCAGCTTGCAGTTTCGTATTGGTGGATTTCATATGGGAGGTAAAGTTGGGCAGGTAATATTGACCCAAGTGTAATTAAATGCATGGCGCGAGGCGGGGTTTTTGTAGTTTAGCAGAATAAGCACGCACATTGAATGTTTGCGCCCATCATAACATCCTGTTTTCGCAAACTGCCGGCCATCTAACGAATCGCAACCCTCATTGATTTCCCTGACAATCCTGGGCGAAAGCTTTTGTTCAGAATCAACCTTGCGCCACGCATTTATAATTTGATGCGGAAATAGTGGCTGTGCTTATTTCCTGCTTCCCCTCCCTCCTGCACGTATATCCGCAGATCGTTAAAAAAATGCGCAGAAATGACCGCCTACAGAGGATATGGAACAACAGGTCCTTCGCTGCCCAACAGGTGGCAACAGGCCAGAGAAATGCCACCAACAAGCTTTCTCTACGTTTAAAACATAAGTTTACCTTCTGACACGGGGCAAGACTTGACCCATGAAAATTCTTTTTCTCTAAGAGGGTAATCCAGGCCTGGAATGCTCTTACTGCGGATATTATCATGTCCCCTTCTGTGGATGTTTTTAAGGCAAACCTAGACCGGTTTAATGAGTATCGTTGCGATTAAGTACTCCAAATCCAATCACTGAAGTGTTCCGAATCCAAAAAATTGAAGCGCTGTAGCTCCAAACACTGAAATGCTATAAATATATACTATTAGTAATTTTTAAGTTGTATTATTATTAGTATTTAACCAAATGCGTTAAGACATTGCCTAGCTTCGACGTCTCTGCTCACTATGTGAACTGGGCTGATCGCATCTGAGGTCACGTCGATCGCACCTATGGTCCTAGGCTACGCGGCCCTGTCACACCTTTTCTCGTATCAACCGACTGCTGACGACATGGCGGGTTCCTCGGCTCTTGGCACAGCAAAGGCTTATCATGGTCGCATCTCCGGTTCTTCAGGACGCTCTCGTGACTCCGAGGTCTCCTCCTCGTATGGTCCTTCGGATGTAGATATTACTCCTCATGGACGCTATGGCTGCCGTCAACATTCACAAAAGCATCATGCCCCTATCATTCACATACTTCCCCTACGAGCGACAGTTTTTCTCCTAAAAACCACAAATGACATTCCATTTTGAATTATGAGCCAGCCTTAGGAGTTTTTTTCACTGTCTGCTCTTCCTCTTCAGTTACACTGCTGGTTCATGTAAACTGAGTGTGAGTGTATTACTTACAACAAGCGAGTAGTCGTTTGAAATTGCGTCAACAACTTCTTTGGAATGTTTGGCTATGCCGATGCATTTCTGAAATCCTATGCGCCAAGAGGGAGTTCAAAGGCGTTTGCCTATATTTCCTTGAATAAAATTGACTGGACTTATATTGACACTGATTTTTAAATTTTTCGTAATTTTATGCTTTAACTTTAATGTCTCTTAATATCGTAGCCCTGCTTCGTTAGCGGTGATATGTCTTCTTTTTACTAAAGAAGCGTTCTTTCACAGTTATAAAACGTAAAGGAACGCAGCATGACCTGTTTTTGTGCAACAAATATTATTTGGTAAAAATCCTCTTAGATTTTGTGAGTTACAGCACCTGCTGTGTCTTAGGAGTGACATTGGAAAGTGAGCCAAAGTCAGCATGATTATCACCAATGCGACGGCATATTTAATTGTTTTTTCCATCGTTGGATCACGATTCTGCGACTCGTTTCCGCAACTTGCTAACTCATTCGGCCGATTAACGGATCGGTGATAAAGGGCTTTTATACAGAGTCAACCTTTCACGTATTGATAATTCAACACGGTTTTTTTTTGTCTGCATGGATATCCGCTGATCTTTAAAAATGCTAATGATGATTATAAAAGGTTGAATTTATGGCTAGCTAAACAGTCAATGGCAACAGGAATTGCCCAGAGCACACATTAACTTGTCAAACACGCGGCAGCAATTCTGAGAGATGACGCCAATTCTGAAGTTGCGGCTCATTCGACGAGATCCGGCCACACACACACATACGCAAATTTGATGAGGTGACATTCATGTGAGCCGTGAATTACTTAATTCATGGTTCACAGGCCCCCATTGTTTAAAGAAGTGCAACGACTTGAAAAATCGATATTCAGTGCGGAGGCCTTAATTGGCCAAAGCATGTCGCCAAGGCGTTGCCTAATGCCAGCGCCAAAAAAGCAGATGACCGAGCAATGATCATGTCCAATACCACCACGTGTGATAACAGTTCATTACTTCATTTTCCGCTTGTCGGCCATCAAGCAATTAGCACACTAGCCGGCAATTATCTTCAATAGAGGCGTCGTTGTCATATGTGCGCAGTATGATTGTGATTTAATCATTTAAATGCTGTTAGTAACTCTACATGAAATACCCGCTTCTGGAGTAGTGCCCATATTGATGAATCCGCAACGGAATTCGAAAAGGCAGGCGCCAGGCGATTGCACACCTTTCTTCGCACATGTTATTTTGCAATAAATTCTGGCGAAATTTGGTTTAAGCTTAAGGCAAGGGTTCGAATATAATTGTAGGCTTAGTTTAAGGTTGAAGTTAAGGTCAGGTATATACTAAGTGGTTAGTGTTAATTGTTTGATATTGATTCCTGGTAGAGCAGGGGCTAGGGCTGAAATTAAAGTTACAGTGTAGTTGAAGTTAAGATTATCGCATGGGAATCCATAACTTGGAAAAAAAATGCAATCGCTGAAAAAAAACACTTTATTCGCCTGAATTTTTAAAATTGGCATCGGATTATTCATCAGAAACATGAGCAGAAACGAGTAACAAGAGCGAGTGGCATATGCACAAGAGGTTGTCGTAAATATAGGAGAGCATCATTACTGCACATGTATGATATTTTACGACCATTGTCCTTTTGTACGTAACTTGCTGATAGACATGCGGGCAGTGACCTGCTGAATCTGCATCGCGCGTGGTGGAATTGGACGTGATGATTCATCGGCCGTTTGGTTTCCCGTTGTTGGCGCAAGACGACGCGTTGGCCTGTGCGTTCCCCAGATGGTGACTTACTTTGGCCCAATTGAGCCTCAGCACCAAATATGGACTGGGCAGGTCGTTAGACTTGTTTAATGACTGGAGGCCCGTAACCCTGGCTCAAGTAATTCTCGACTCACACTATTGCCTTTCCTCGCAAGAATTTTCATCCTGTCAAATTTGAATGGAATGCTGGGTCTCGTCGCATGAGCCGAAACTTTAAAAGTTGGCATTATTTTGCAAAAATGCTACCACGTGCTCAGCGTTTTGCGTCTTGAACCAGGTTCTCCGACGTAGATTCTTTGTCCACAAATGCATCGGATTATTTGGACTTCTCTAGATGTTTGAAGCCGTGAGAGTGGGTCTTTCGTTTTCATAATCTGACGCCTTATTGTACTTTTACGCTTGCACCTGACAATAATTTAGGTGAATAAGTCAATGTCAAGTATTTTCACCTGTGAGCCCACGACATACATCATTTTTGTGACGTCACAATCGATGCAATCAATGGATAATCAGGTTACATTTGTCCGACGTTTCTCAAAAATGCATGCTGCGCAGAAACAATGGCCATTTCTTAAGAGACCATGTTGCAATGTGTACTCGAACTTCTGACTCTCTGGTGACAGCCGTACTTGACCTTGCCCATAATATGGAAGCAAACGTATGGGATTTTTCAACTTTTCGTAATTTTCCGCTTTGACTCTAATATTTGTAAACATCAAAGCACTACTTGATAAACGGCAATATGTATCCTTCTTACTATAGCAAGGTCCCTTTCTATCTACAAGATATCAGAGAACGTAGAATGAGCTGCTTTTGTGTAACAGGGATTTTTTGTGAAAATCCTCCTAGATTTCATGAGTTAGAGAACCAACTCAATGTCACAGGAATTGGTCTTATTTGTGGGTGTAATTGGTAAGTGAGCCAAACTCAGCAAAATTATCAGCAATTCGACGGCACATTCATGGTTTTTTTCATCTTTTAACATCCGGTTTTCGCGACCTGCTAACTCCTGCGGTAGACCAATGGATCGGAGAAATGGTGGTAAAGGGCTTTGATTCAGAGTCAACATCCCACGCATTGATAATTTAATACGGAACCAGCGGCTGGGCTTTTTTGTATGTTTCCTCCTCCTGCACGGATATCCGCTGATCTTCAAACATGCGCAGAATGATAAATTGCATTGCCAGCAAAACAGGATATGGCAAGAGGAATTTCCCAGAGCACACGTTAGCTTGCCAAATACGCGGCCACAATGCGGAGTAATGACACCAATTCTGACGTTGCGGCTCATTCGACGAGATCCGGTCATGCATTCCAGTTTGATAAAAACGAAATTATCGCAAGAGATAACAATCAGCTGAGCCGTGAATTAATTGTGTCATGGTTCAGGGTCCCCCACTCTGTGAACTAGCGCAACGACTTCCCAAATCAATATTCCATGCTGCGGCTCAATTTGGCCAAAGCAAATCGCCACCCGGGAAACACACAGGCCATCGTGTCCTCCAACGCCAACGTCGGGGGAACCAGATGACCAAGCCATTATCACGCCCAAGTCAACATCAGGTGATACATTTTCAGCAGGTCACAGACGCTTCGGATTCCGTTCGGGAATTTCTTATCATAGGTAATCGTCGAAAAGTCTGAGACAAGCGCAGATAAGGGTGATATACGCACAGATTGCACGGTATTTATAGTTCCTAGCAGTCACCCGCATGCGTTCTATAATTGTCAGTTCATGTAGATACCGTTTGCGGTCTTAATTGGTGCGGTGATGGCTCATTAATTGTCACACTGTGCTTGTCCGCGTTGGATGCGGGCTTGATAATTGCGCGACAGTTATGGCCACTGTTGTCAGAGTTGCTGCTGCGCCCGGCCCTTCCCACGGGACTGAGTATCTTGATCAGGAAATTTGTCAGTAAACCGTATGGGAACGTTACATTATTGTGCTTTTTTATGGACTGGGGACCTGAGAACCATGACTCAAACAACTTGCAGCTCACGCGGTTGTCACCTCTTGCGAAGAATTTGGCCTCGTCAAACTTGAAAATATGGTCGGATCCCGTCGACTGAGCTGCAACCTGGGAGTAAGCGTATTTCTTTCTTACCACCGCTGCACGCGAGTGGCCGAGCATGCAGCGGAATCCGAACCGTCAAAAAAAATAAAAATCTTTTTTCAGTGATCGCTCCTCCAACTTCTGAACTGCTTCCTGGAACTCGCATATTCAATTCCGAGTACAATTATCCTCCGCAGTGGCGTCGTCAATTGTCACATCTGTACAGTCACTGTATCCTGCAGATATTGCAATTGCTTCCGATTCAACTACCCGCTTCTGTTAAACCGTTCCTGCTACCGTCTCTGGTGAAGAATTCGCGATGGATATTCAACAGTCATGTCCCACTGATAGCCTGCTCTAATTTTCACATGTTATACTGCGCGTAATTCCGACGGTATTACGTGTTCGTTGAGAGCAAGGGTTCGGGCTAATCATGTGGCTAAATTTAAGATTGGTGTTGGGCTCAGGATTATGATAAGCTTTGAGGTTTAGGATCGTGTCAAATGTTGCATATAGGTTTAGGTTAGAGCTAGGGCCAGGGTTGACATTTCAGTTACAGTTTAGTTTTATGTTAGGGTAATGGCATGGTGATACTTATTCTTCCTGAAATGAACCGCAAGGCCACTCTCACAGCTTCGTGTGTATTGTGTTGTATTGAGTGAGAGTGGCCTTGCGGTTCATTTCAGGAAGAATAAGTATCACCATGCCATTACCCTAACATAAAACTAAACTGTAACTGAAATGTCAACCCTGGCCACTCTCACTCAATACAACACAATACACACGAAGCTGTGAGAGTTGACCCGTCAGTTGCCAACCTTCCAATCAGCCGCACATTTAAGCACACCCTGAAAGCTTCCACCACGTTAGATCGGCCTTACTCACTCCCTCACCAACAGCACATCAGGGAGTCACCAATAATATTAATTGTATGCAGAGGACTGATTTTTGCTTTTGGGTCACGGTAACTATGATGCCCGGATTGCGTTCTTCTGTGTGCGTGCAAGACCCTTTTGCGTCAATTGATTGCGTTTTTATGAATAATCAGGAAGGCCTCTCGGTGGGATGTACGCACTGAAGGCTGGGGAGAGTCTATCATATGAGCGAGGCTTGATTTGTTGAAAAAATATTATTCGACCGTTTCTTAACCCCATTAGACGATATGTGCCTGTTCTTTTGTACAAACAACTCCAGCTCAGATGACCAAACGACTCTACCACAAAGGAGTTGTCAACAGAACAAAACGTACATAGAGGGGGTCCGGGCTGGTGGTTTACCCTGTCTTTTCCGTGTAAGGGGCGGCTGTGTGGTTCCAGTCCTGTATGGCAAGTCCTAGGCTGCAGCTCACTCGACGTGACCCTGCCATATTTTCAAGTTTGACAAGGACAAATCCTCAGAAGAAGTGACAACCGTGTAAGCCGCGAGCTGCTGAAGTAATGGTGTCACAGGCCCACAGCCCATCAACAAGCGCAAAGATTTGGCGTTCCCATATGGTGTACTGAAAAGTTTCCTGAGCATGAGCACCAGTCATGTGTGAAGGGCCGGCCGCAGCAACAACTCTGACGACAGCGGTCATAATTGCAACGCAATTATCAGCCCTGCATCCGACGCTGACAGGGCAATTGTGGCAATTTTTGAGTTGAACGCAAAATTTTAAGCCAGTACCGCATCAATTAAGATCTAGTCGGTGACTTAAGAAGCGAATAATTATCACACATAGCGGATGACCACTATGAACTATAAATACCGTGCAACATGTGCATGTTTGAAACATGCTGTTCCCGGAGAGAACTTGAAAATGGTTATAGCTGTAAGATTTATTGGTACCATACATTTCGGGAGAGCTCCTCAGTTACAACCCCTCGTTGCATTAAGGTTCACGAATGAGAAAAACACGAAATTGAAAATATACAGAAAGGTCATAGGTCCTTTTCAGATAGAGAAATAAGTTTAAAACAAAATTGGAGGAAAAAAAACAGGGAAGTTGAGTTGTGGGGAATATTGGGCTGGGGAATGTGCGAGATCTGGGGCTTGTGGTTACCAAGGTAAGGCAAGGTTAACTACGTGCTCCCAAAATTTATGGTACCAATAAATCTTACAGCTATAACCATTTACATGTGCATGTGTCAACCCTATCTACGCATGACCATGACTCTGTTACAATCACCTATGATAAAGAATTCCCGACGGAATTTGAAATGTCAGGAAAATGAAAACTCGTGTTCCAGTGGTCGCATCCTCTTCTTCTGCACTGTTTACTGGAACTCGCGTAGTCTCCATTATTGGCAATAGTTATTATATGCAAAGGATTGAATTTTTGGTTTTGGGTAACAGTAACTGCGATGTCCGGATAGTGTTCTTCTGTGCGCGCATCATTCTTTTGCGTAAATTGATAACGCTGTTATGAATAATCAGGAGGGCCTCTCTGTGGAAGGTAGGTGATGCGCGAAATCTGATTTGTTAATGATTTCTATTTGACAGTTTCTTAACCCCGTTGAATGATGTGAGCTTACTCTTGTTGACAAAAGACCAGCAAGGACGACCAACTTACTCTACCACAAAGGAGTTGTCAACAGAACAAAACGCACATAGAAGTGGTCCAGGCTAATGGTTTCTCCCCGTCTTTTACGTAAAAGAGGCCAGTAGTCGGGGTCAGTACATGGGTATTAGTTGGTTGAGCAGAGCTTGACACACTTTGACATAGATGTCGTGCAGCAGTGTTCAATTGACGAGTCTCCTTATAACTGTAGGATAAAATCAATCTGGATCCCACAGCACAAAAGTGTAGGTAAAAAATATAAAAAGTAACCATGATTATGTCCAAGAACTTGGTCAACTGCCGATCCTGTCCTACGGGGTAATACGCAGTACAACAAATGCACAGTGGTTGACGTCCATTTCAGAGGCAACATTCCATCCCAGTATCAAGGACCAGGCCATACTCGACAAATTCTGCAAACGAAGAGGCCACTAGCTCAAAAGGTCATTGTTTAACATTGTTCACAGTTTCAACCAGCCCGAAACTTTTCTTCACAGTGAGGGCATACATGTTTCATCAGCATAACCAGATAACATTCAATAAGATTGCTAGGAGCACATACTTTAGTGGTGCGGGGCTTGATTTAACACGAGGTTAGATTTGGCTTTATAGTGAAGACTTGCAATCAATCTGTCACCCCCTCTATCTCTCTCCCTCCTCCCCACCTGGGTTCGGTGTCATGAACAAGTTAAGAATACCAAAGGCTGAATCAGGCGCAGGCGGCTGGCGTGGCCAGAGACGCCCCTCAGTGTCTGCGGCCACACCTGGTTCAGAGCATTAAATGTGTGGGAATGACACGCAGACGACCTTAGGAAAGAGTCTCACTTGACCTTTAGACACACATATACATATACACATACAAGACTGACTGTGTGGGGTCTGAGAGAAAATTTTGAGGGTCGGAAAGCTTCACATCCTGCTTGTGTTAGGTTCGGACCACATGTGTAGCCGAGGAGCCACACGATGAAGGCGTCGGGAAATACATTTTCACTCCAACGTGAGGGTTCCTGCTTGCGTGCTTACTCTCTTGTGCAAAAAAAGAATAAATGCGGTACTTGCGATGCAGTTTACTATGGTCAATCAGGAGAATTGACCTCTGCATACCTAAAACAATACCAGACCAGCGCTGCATCTATCTCATTATCACTGCAGTACCCCGACTGTGCTCACTGTCAAGACAGATGGTTAAGAAGGCCGGAGATAAGGGAGGGCACGAACGACAGCTGTAGCTGGAACCACCGCTAAATGAGTCGCCACGCCCGATTCGGAACCCCAGTCAAGTAGGCGTGCCATAAAGGCCATATTAGGAAGGAGCCATTGCAACCCAACTTTCAGTCCGCCAATCTACTCAACCACACATCTGATTGCAATTTTAATTTGCTTGAACGCGCTGTGATAGTCTCAGGTTCGGAACACATATATAGCAGGTGAGTCACATTGTGAAGGCGTCGAAATAAACCTTTCCTACCTACCTGGGAGCTGCAGATTGCGTGTTTCCCTTGGCTGATGGTGGACGTGAACATTTCTGACGTAGGTAGTTGGGCGGAGGTGAGAATAACTTTGGTCTACCGCAGGAGGCGCGTGTGGCCATGTGGTGAGTGTGTGGGGTCACCCCACCCTATCTTCTCACTAGAATCTATCTTATGCGCCTGTAGCTATCACGGTGGGCTAATAGCCGTGGCTTTTAAGGTTGCCAACTGGCTTTATGTGGCTTTTATGACACTTACACGTAAGTAGCAGTCTCTAGCGAGGTGGTGTTGCTGTGGCGTGATTGTTGTGCAAACCGCGTTCGCTCTCTCCCATCTCCAGTCTTCTTGACTTTGTCATGACATCAGGTACAGGTGCGAGAGTGACCAGATAGTGGGGTGGATCCTCCGTGAGGCTACTTTCACTATATTCCCCGTAGGAATCACCATCTTTGCTCCAGCTTGCTGAAGCTTGTGGTAGACATTTTTGGAAACGATTGTCAAACTGTCGTGCGGACCTTGTAAACAATGAAGTCGGATGCGGCAACTGAATGTCCGTTCCCATGCCTCCTGGTCTGCCAGTCTTAGTGCAATGGATTCACACGTTGCTGCCCATGCCGAAGCGGGGGCAGTGACGGATTGATCACGATCGGAACATGGTAGGATCGAGTCCTGAGTGTTGGCGGTGTTGAAAGACGTGGGAGAATCGGTGGTAAAGATAAGACATCGATATATATGGTTTATTTTGGAGGTAAAAATCCGAATTTCTCGGAGCAAATCGGTTTTATTTACTGAAACAAAAGGTTACCGTAATAAATCAGACAAAGAAAATGCACGTCTATTATGGAAATAGGTCTACTTTAAACGTTTCAATTTCCGTTTCTTCGCACGAGGGGTAGACTGCTAGGAATGGGTTGAAAGCCTGTGAAGTATAATTGAAAATGAGAACAAAGTACAGGACAGCAGTCGGTCCTACCGGGGGGAGAAGTCGTGAGAGGGACTGAGGTGATCAATTATTACCACGGCAATGCGAAGTTGATCACATGATGCAGCCGCTTACAGAGTACTGGTTTTCCTCTGCGTATTACAGCAGCCTCGGCAAATCGTAGGAGACGTCCGGTCGCAACTCGAAGTACGACCCTAAACACGGTCTTTTGATTAAATGTATGGCCAGTATCCACTTAGTGCTTAGTGATTGAACTCCTAGGTATGTTATTTTCCGCCCTGAGAGACCACTTTGGCATGTGTTCAGCTGACCGCATTGTCCACTGCCTTTGCGTGCACCCGATGTATTTGTATCTGCAACACTATGTGAACTCCTAAACGAAGTATGAGATGGCGTGCGTAGGCAGAGTGTTTTTGAGAACTAGAATAAACATATTGTTTAAGCGATCGAGTCGTCTTCTACGTCTCAATTACTTCATGTTGCATGTTGGCTTTAATTACCAACTGAAAAAGCCGTTGCTGTGCTTATGTAAAACAATTTGGATGCAGGCTAAGTTCTTTCAATCGTGCATCTAAGCCTTCGTTTGGCCAAGTTGGACACATTATCACCCTTGAAGGGGAGGAAGATGTTCAATGGATTTTTTGCCACTAATATTTACGTAGAATTTTCTTGTCTGCGTTCGCTGTACTTATCGATGAATTTCTCAGGATAGCCATTTCCAAGAAACACTTTCTTGCGAAAACACATCTCTTCATCGAACGTTTCCGTAGAACAGATTCTAGCAGCTCTATTGAAAAGGCAAAATACCAAGTTTCGTTTCCCTTGGATTAGAAAGAATTAAAGAAAATGCACGTAGACGTTGGCGAAGAAAACCTATTGTCCCATCTACTTTTTTAGCTCACAAAACAAACTGTCCCTTAACTCGACTAGCCTTCACGTCCACTCTGAAAAATGTGCTCTCAGCCGGCCGCTACACACTCAAAATATAAGTTTTTGGAGGTTGAAAACTGTAGATCGGATGTATGGTTGACTATCCTCTTTCTTTATTTCATAAAAGGCGTCATTTTGCGCACCGCACAAGACCATTTACGTCAGAGATCTATTTTTGTGCGTGCAAACAAATCGGCACCAATGTTTTTGTTTGTTTTCTGACATAAGACCGACGCACAAAGACTACTGTTTTTTTTTCAATTTTCTCTCCAGTGCGTCTTAAGGGTGTTCTGTCATTTTTCCGCCGCATTTCCGCTGTTCTACCAAGTATGCTCTTTTTCAAACGCACATTCTCGCATTCCTCATTGAAACTATTTTCTTTCCGGAGAGCGGGCATACGCAGGGGTGACGAGGAGGGGAAGGAAACGTTTTGGCTATTTAAGATGTCCTGTTGGAACTAAAAGAGCCCTCCTTTTTCAGCCCTCTCTACGTGCAAACAATACAAGTGTTAATGGTTGATTCGGAGAAACAGACGTGGCTTTCGATCATTAATTAAGCCTGCAAAGTAGGCAACAATAAATTCTATAGAACGAACAATTATGGCACTGACCTATTAGCCCAAACGTACTGTTTAATCGTATCGTTTAATCACAAAGACCTATTAGGCAGACGTGTGATAATCTTTTTCAGATAAAACGGCTAGTTGGCAAACGTATGCTTTCGGCAATTCACAGATTCATCAACAGGATAAGTTATCACCTTAGGCCTAAAACTCATTGGCATGTAAAGGCCATTGCATTGAGGAAAGGGGAAAATGGGATAGCCTGCAAATAATTGTCATGGGTCGATTTCGCGGAGTGAAGAACTATCACCGGGAGAGGTGCGAAGTTATATTCCCTTCTGAAGGTAATGTCAACTATGGAAGAGGTATTGCCAGTGTAAGAGTCTTTAACAGTACGGCACTGATGTCTTTAGCTATTCAGCCACTGGCTCACCTGTTGCTAGCACTAGTTGGTAAAAACCCTTGACGAAATTAGCTGTTGTCTGGAAGACAACCTGAAAAACTTAGTGTGAATCGTCTCGCTGATTGGTATGCACAGGGTGTGCCAGAAGAGAACTCGAGATTGATATAGTTTCCCCTTCAATTGCCCAGGGTGGTATATGTTCACGGTCACTCTTTTACATACGCCTTGTTGTTCGGCTCATGTTTCCTGCTTCATAGGACTACGCAATGTCACCAAATGTCGATCAAATTTGTGGACTGACTTATCCGACTGTTTGGGTCGACCAAATTGTGAAAAAACGCAAGGCCTTTGGCGGGATTTGAACCCGCGTATCAGAGAAGGCCTTAACCGAAAGCCAACGTTCTAACTGTTAAGTTACAAACGCCTGCCACGCGCCATGAATTTCATCACATTTGGGTTTATATTACCCGACCAACTTTACCACCCATAGGGAATCCACCAATACGGAACAGTAAGCTGACTGCCCATGATGGGTGGGTAAGATCGACCCAAGTGTGATTCATTTCATAGCGTAGGGGGACTTTTTTAGCTTAGCGGTTAGAGCATTAGCTTCCAATAAAGGCCTTTTCTGATACGCGGGTTCAAATCCTTCCGAAGGCCTCGAGTTTTGTCGTTATTGGGTCAACTTAAATTTAGCAAATCTGCCAAACCACCTAATAATTATCTGACTGTGAAATCTAATAGAAATAAGGAAAAAGTTCACGGTCCCCTAAACAGGACATCAGAAACGGAGCCGGCCACAATTTCAGGCAAATACGAGTTAAGTTTAAACGCTGGGCTTTAGGTTTAGGTAAAGACTCTTGTTTTTATTAGGAGGTGAAAACATTTGGCCTTCTTCGAAATTTTTGTGGCAATCTAATTGTATTGCTTGAGTGGGCAATTTCTATCTCCATGTTTCGTTAAGAAAGAAAGGCAGGAAAAGGCAGTCGTAGGAGCCCTAGACATGTTTTGATAAATAAAAAAGCACTTCAGAAGAAGAAGATGCGACCACTGGAACAAGAGATTTATTGTCTTGATGTTTCGGATTCCGTCAGGATTCCTTAGTCATAGGTAATGGTAGCATAGTGTGAGTCATACACAGATAAGACTGAAACATGCGAGGCTGAAATCAATGCAATAGGTGACAACTGCGTTAGCGGTGAGCTGCTTGAGTCTTGGTTCTCAGGATCCCAGTCCATCAACAAGGGCAACGATTTGGTGTTTCCATACTGGGTTCTGAAACATTGCCTGAGAAAAAGAATCAGTCACGTGGGAAGGGTCGGGCCCAGCAACAACAAATCTGACGACAACGAGCATAATTTTCACGTAATTACGAAGCTCGCATACTACACAAACAAGGAAATCGCTGCAACTGATGAGTCAAACGCGAAGTGTCAAGTCATTACCGCACCAATTAAGACCCAAGCGGTGGCTACAGGAATGGATAAATACGCACGCAGATGACAGCTATGTACTTTTAATACTGAAACCTCTGCATGTTTCAATCTTGTCTGCGCATGACTCAGACTATGCTTCCATTACCTAGGATTAAGGATTCCAGATGGATTCCAGGAAAATAAAGCTCATGTTTCAGTGGCCGTGTCTTGTTCTCCCTCTGACCTACTTTCTGGAATTCGCAAATGTGCGTGCATTGAAAAGAAGCACTTCTGAAGTAGAATATACGATCGCTGCAACAAGAACTTCATTTTCTCGAAAGTTCGAATTCTGTCAAGAATCCTTCATCGGAGGTTACCCTAGAATAATGTGATACGTGCTCCGATTATGGTGATATATGCACAGACAGTGAAGTGTTTATAGTTCTTCGTGGCCACGCGACTCCGTGTGCGCTATATTTATAAACTCCCGTAACCACAATTTAGGGTCGTAATTGCCGCAGTGATGGCTTGGCAGTCCGATGCGGGGTTATTTATTACCATGCTAGCTTCCTGCGTGTTCGATGCAGGCAATTAATTGCTGGTTAATGGCTTCCCAAGCCATCAACGCACGATCAATGACCCACCCCCACGGGCAGCTGTTCCGGGAACTGATAATTATAGTGTTTCTGTAGTTGAGAGCTATCAATAGCATATAATATGCGCAATTATCACCCTAATCCGTGCAAGTATCACCCTATTCAACGGTGGCGTATTATTAAGTCTTCGCGACAGAAACAGAAACGTCAGACAAATAAATGGTTTCTTTTAGCGAACGCACCTGAAACGCCTGAAAACTCCTTCCTGGATGCGCAGTTTTCGCTTCGATAGGCAAAACTAAGCGCGTACGTCCACCACTGAAACTTGATGACTTAATAAACTCGCACCTGGGTGGGGAAACAGGGTGGCACGGCGTTTTGGTTTGAAAGGCAGATATTCACCGACAAGTTCACTCGGGGTTGGTTAAATGTAAAGACTACAACTGCGGGCACCCCTCAATTGTCTTCCTTTCGGACGGGATGCCTGCCCTTTCTCTGCCCGGTTTTCCCTGCTTCGCCGAGTACGCTCTCTGTTTAAAGGTGCATTCACAAGTCCTCATTTTATTCGTTTTTCCGGAGGGTACGCAGGGATGTAAGGAGGGCGTCTCGGATTTTTTTGTGTTGTCCTTTTTAATCTAAAAATAGTCCGCCTTATTGAGTGCGTAACTTTCACCATAGCCTCTTCTGTGCAGATCGTACGAGAAGAACTGTGTGAAAAACGCACACATTTAGGGAATTAATCGGGCCTACACAGTTGGAAAACGATAAAATGCTCGAAAATAATGATCGCGTTGGCATTGTGGGCCAAGAATACCATTGAACAGCATTGATAACCTGTCAACGCAGAACAAAATTGGCAGGAATCCTCTCTTCTTGTCCGTCAGTGAGAATAATAGGATCATTCCTTTGAAATTCCTATACATCTTACGTTAGAATCTCAAGAATTGTTAGCAATGTAAAGAAGCGGTAGTCAGCTGAATGTCAACAGAGTGGCATTGTTGGTAGGTGTTTTTAAGTTGCTTAGTCGCGTATTCTAAATTATTCTGCAGCCGATAGGTATAAAGTCGGTGCTAGACTGTCGCCACAGATTGGGACATAACAATCGGTTAGGGTAGGTTGTTCCCTGGTTAAAGAAAATAATACTTCGAACGAATTTGAAAACAAGCATCCCAAAAGTATAATTTGATTGGAAATATTGGAACAAACGTATCCTATTGTGTCTGGGAAATCGAAATCACGTCTCTGATAGGTCGCCCAAATAACTGTACGAAATGTCACTCCGAGAAGGTGGATTTTTCCGGCTGTTAACGCTGCTAGAGGCAAGCAATTTTCCGTAGCCCTCTAAGCAGGATTTGGGCAGAGACTCGATGGCAATTCCCGAGAAATCAGAAATAAGTGTAGGGTTAAACTTAGGGCTTGGTTTGGAGCTAGTGTTACTGGTTAATATAGGGCTAGTGTAAGTATTAGAACGTGGGTTCATTTTTCCACACTGGAATTATGCATAGCTCTAACTCTATCACTCAAGCAAGGCATTGGCACACACCTATCCTGTTTAGAGGGGCCTTATAAGCAAACTTTCCCTTGATGGATATTCAGGAAATTCAGCCGTTCGAGCTCCGGGCACCTTTGTTATATGGTTTTTAGTCAAAAAAAGAACTATTGAGGTAGGTTTGACATATAAATTATCATGCGGCATATTCTGAAAATATTGAAGTCCGGTCAGGATACAGACATTTAAACGAGGATACTTCTTATTGCCTGCAAAAAGCAACTTCTGTAAAAACTAGCCACAGTAGTGGTAGAGGTTTTTCAGTGTTTTTCAGTCCTTTTATAGAATTGACTACGTTTTATAGATAACCTGCGAAAAAACTCCTCGTTATATCGTTTTCACTATCGTCAAAGGAGAGGAAAAAGAAGGTTGGAGGACGTGGACCACTTTATTTTGAGACTGACGTTTCGGACACTCGGTTTCGTCGTCAGAGTAACTGAGTGGTTGTTCTCGTTCGCCGGGACTGTGGCAGCCTTACCGCATGCCTGTTATTATACCTGCGCTCGACGCACGACGATCTTTCCTGTTGACTGGCCTTGAGTTTGATCGCTGGTGAGCTTGTGGAACCTCCGCTCCCTTTTCAGCTTTAGCAAGTCAGCGTACTGGCTGACGTGCTCATCGTCGACTGACGAAGTAATCAGTTGATCCTGCCCGCCTGAGTTGATCTCAACCTAATCTCATGTCCTCGTACCTTCTTTTTCATCTTCTATGCGTGATGGTGAAAACGCTATAATATCTGGACCTAGAATCTTCGAGCATATTGACTACTTTTCATACCCGTTTGCTAGGAAATATGCTTTTTTTAATGTTGTCCTTAAAGAAAGCGTTTCTTCTGGTTAAAAAAAACCTATAATCTCCCTTATATTTGCGAGCAACAGTGTATGCCTATACTATTAGCTGCTTAAGCTGCTGTCAGGGCCCGTAACCTGAAGAGCAATACAAAGGCGGAGGGACGTTGGTGAACGTTCGTCAACGAGTTCTCATATTTATCGCCTAAACTGGCAAGACAGTGATCTCGTGTCTGAGGGGTCATGGCGTTAGACTCTGATCAAAAATTCGAGATTTCGAGGCTCGAGTGGGACACCACGTAAGTCTGGGCGTTACTGACTTGTGTCGGCTAATAAGCCAAAACTAGCCCTTCCAGTCTCCGTTGTCTTTGCCGGCAAACATATTTGCCCAAAGTGCAAGCTGCGAGTTCCAGAAGTCAATTCAGAAGTAGAAAGAGGGATTCTTGGAACTGCTGTTATCGCAGGGCGTAAAGTAAGTTAAACCGTAGCAACTGCGATCTTCAGAACATGGTTTGTTAGTGGAGAATATTTCCATAGACACCAGAGTATTAGGAACAGTATAATGTGTACACAGATGAATAAAGAGTAGCTGGAAAGAGATTTGACTTGGAGAGCGTACGACCAGCCACGAGAGCCAGCCCGGTCGATGTGCTTTCTTAAGAGCAGTCAGGCCAGTGCAGGCTTGCTATTTGTCGCTGGCCCAAAAAGGCATCTATGCGGCAACTGCGATTAGAAGTCCACCGACGTCGAGAACCGCATCGGTGGATATTTGGATACGTCCACTTCGACGCGCACTACTCACAACGCTGTCATACCCTACTTGCTGTCAGAGCTGATCGCCGCAGAAGCAGAAGCAAGGGTGCAGCTAATTTTGTTCATCAAGGAGTGTAAATATCCTCGACCTCATCTCACAAGCCAACGAGTTCGAAGCTTAATGGTAAGGGGTCTAGATTCTGATCATAAAGGTCACGAGTTCGAGGCTCGGTTGGTGCATCGTTTGGGGTTGGGGATGGCTGGCTGAAGATGGCTAATAAGCCAAAACTGGCCCCTCCAGTCTCAGTTGTCTTTGCCGGCAAACGTAGTTGCCCAAAGTGCTAGTTGCTTTACTGCTGTCGAGGCCCGCGAAATAAGGCCTATAGCAAAGGCGAAATGGTACAAGTGAGTTCATTTAGCGATGGGTGAACGTTTAGCAACGAGAGTCAAATTTCTGCTCGTTCCCATAGAAGCACGAGCATTTATGTAGTCAATCTCTCACAAATTTCAAACTAACATGAATGATTCGGTAGATCCACAACGTCTCAGCGACCACCTCCCGCTTTCTTGCATCGCTTGGATTTCGAGTTGCACACAGGCAACCATAATGAACTCACCAATGAGAACAAAGAGCCCATTGTTATGGCGAAAAGTTTGGAGCGTTCTAGAGGCACTAGTGTAGTTGCGGGCAAAGCAACTACGTCAGTGAAACTGGTATACTTCTCAAGACGTGAATTACAAAACGCATGGCAACAGTGCGGCTAAATGATGCCAATTCGCAAATTGCGGCTCATTCGACGATATTTGGCCATACAAAAACCTTGATGAGGTGGAAATTCTTGCCAAGAATTACTTGAGTCATGACCCATGAATCCATAAAAAAGTGCAACAACCTGTCCAGTCCATATTCGGTGCTGAGGCTTAATTAGGCCAAAGCATGTCGCTACTTGAGAACCGCACAGGCCACCGCGTCATCCTACACCAACACCGGGGAACCGGAAGGCCGAGCAACTATCACGTCCTATTGTACCACCCGCGACGCAGTTTCAGCAGGTCATGCCTTGCATGCTGATCATCAAGAAATTAACGCACAAGAGGCAAATCATCGCTAATTGTCTGTATCCTATAAAAACTACACCTGCTTTTACATGTATAACTTGATTCTGCCGCTGTTTTCTGCTTAAGTCTTTGATGAGGAATCTGCGAAGGATGGCAAAACGTCAGGTGAATCAAATTTTTCTCCCAATGATTGCAATTTCTGCTTCTCCATTACTTTTTGGCACTCGCCTGTTCACTTGTATTGGCACGTTTATCAACGTTGAGCAATCATCACGTAAAGTCCAAGACGAGTGATGAGATTTCAGCAGATAACGTCCCCCACAGGCTTGCTATCAAGCAATTTACACACCAGAGGGTAATTATCCCCGATGGGGTAACCATTATTTTACATACGTGTGCACTATCCTAGTTACTGTAGCCAAAAAATACTGCAGTGCCCTGTGTACGCATAACTTCTAGCTAATGCTGTTTTTAATGCTCGATGCGAGCATAAATCCGAAACGTCAGGCGAATAAACAAATGTTGTGTAAATAATTAAGCTACCAATGAGGCATGTTTCCATGGACGTTGGTATTACAGATGACTATGTGCTAGATTTCAGAAGGTATGGGATCGCCTAAGGAGTTTAAGTGTCAGTTTTAGTGCTACCGTCGGGGAGATGCCAAGAACGCCGAAATAGGTACTCCTTGGCCTGAAGTAAATGTTCCCTACAGTAATACGGGTGTTCACATTCCTGTGTCCGACCATTTATAAAGTTCTGTTTACGACAAACATTGTTTTCTAAACTAAAGGATGGTTTCCCTTAAGTTATAAGGTTAAAAGGACGGCGAAATTATTTCTTAAAAGGTAAAAGTGCTTCGTATTTTCTGTAAGGTATATTGAAATTTCAGTTTAGCTAAGTGGGAAACATTCGCGTGCTCGGTGGGAGTTGAAACCATACAGCAGGGAAGGCTTTTGCGCAGCAAAGAGTCTACCCATTGAGCAACCAAGACACGCCAACAGCTTTGAATCTTATCACAGTTGGGTTGATTTACTCGCCTAAACCGCTTTGCTTATGGAATCAAAAATTACGGATGCACTAAGTTGACACCTATAATTCACTAGAGTGACTACAAAGGTAACCTAGACCACGCATTTTCCACAATTTTGTCAACTAACTTATCCATATCTGCAGAGCTCTTCTAATAAATGTTGTAATTTCTTGGACTGCAAAAACAGACAGGGAAACACTTGCTGCTAAGGTAAACACTTTTGTAGAGTGGAGTTTTTACGAAAAGCTAAAAAACCAACTTTTGCAAATTCCGACATACCGCGACCCCTGAAATATGTTGGAATACTGCTACACAATAATCAGTTGGGCCTAACAAAGGTAATCCTTTCTAATCGAAAAATTAAAAAAAAGCATTTTAGAATGGGAAAAAAGAAAATTAAATCGCTGTGGCACTATGCGATCAAGAGCCGAGACAGTGCATGGAGCTTAGTGCAAGATTTTAGTGAAGTAGATGCGCAAGTGTCTTCTGCACTCTAACTCTCCATCGTTTCAACCAGTGACAAGAATGAAGTCGAGATGACTAAAACAGGCTTTGGGCGAAAGCCGCTCTCTCCAATGCAGCCCAAAAAACACCATCTAACTTAGTTTTTGGTGACGGTAGACTGTATGCGTGTACAACTGCACTGTAAACTCTCATTCACCTATGGTGGGTGTCTAGCCAGACTATAGGAATTCAGGGTTGGAACTAATTTTACCTCCAGTGGTATTTCCAATACTAATAACTAGGGCGCAGGTGAGTAATTGTATTTGCTGACTGTATCTTAAGTCAGAAGTGACGCTGATTAAAGTCAGTACTGGGCTCATATCCCTTCAGGAAGTGTAGTAGTACTGGGCTTAGCAGTGACGCTACCATTTGTGGGAGGTGATGCTGATTCAGACACGCTTGTGATGTGAATCTTGGTTTCAACTTATCCGAGTCAGTACATTTTTGGGGCCTTGAGAACAGGAGAGCTTGCGTCTTGCGTTTGTTTTCATCTGCTTAATTCTACACATCAGGCTGTACTCGTTTGTATTCAGTTGGGATTACGGTATTTCTGGTAGAGGTGCCTGTGCTAATGTGCTTAATCGAGTACTTATGCCTTCTTAGGCCAGTAAATAATATAGGTCAGCACGGCCTTTGTGTGCTTTTTTTGTAATTCGCACCCAGTATGCACTTCAAATCTCTTTGAGAAAAAAGGATTAGAATTTGGATGATAATAAAAGAGGGTTTGTGAATGACGCACAAGTCATATCATGTCCTTATGTCGTGCAGTTTCCCGTCTATTGACTAACATTTTGGCCTACTACAGATTATATCGGTTGCTTTGGACATTACAGAAGTGTGAACCTTGAATATTATTATTATTATGTTATTAAAATATTTAAAAACGGAGCACTACAGGGCTGCATTTGTTTTTCGCCCACTCAGTTCTAGGCTTAAACGTAAGAGTAGGCTTTGAGAACTAGAATACACTAACTTAGAGACTCGACAGCGTAATCTATGACGTACATTTTTGTCGAACTTTAGTAATGAAGTTACAACCAGCTACATTTTAAGGTACGCTAGATTAGAATTGTGTAGCTAATCAAGCAAATTGCTTTTGTGCCTCATATAGTCAGCCCACATAGTTCATCCACCCAAATTCAGTGAATATGAAAGTGATCAATGTAATATTTCAGTCTTCGATATAAGTTTTTGAAATGGTTTAAAATTGGCAAACTTCCGGTTAGCGCACTATTTCGAACAGGTTTTTGCGGAATTCACCTGCGCTGAAGCGACAGCTAAAAAATAAACTCGGCACAGACAAAACTGTGAATCGTGAAAAATCCGTGCTTGTTCTTCTTATGTTAAGAAAGTTGTCTACAACACGTAATCTGCTGATATCATTATTTTGTTTTTTTCTTACGCCGACTAGAGTGAGATATGCACGCCTACCCCAGCCGCACTATGGTGCAAATAAAAAGGTTTCACGAGTTGATTACTAGCAAAGACGGATGCGGGGGTGGTGGGCAATCTAGTTAAATGTCTTACTGAATTATTATTATCATCATCATTGAATAGCCAATTACCGAATTCTGCATGCTATTAATCTCGGATGCTCGGATTGCTCGTGTGTTTGCTCTCTGCGCACTTCAACAAATTTCAAAATTGCCAAAATAAATGAACATGTGAGAAGATAAAGGTGCGATCGCTGGGAAGAAACTTTTATTCGCCTGACTTTTCGAAGTTCGTCGCGGATGCCTCATCAGAGACCTCATCATACACAATAGCAGAAGCGTGTAGTTCCTGCACGCTGCGGGCCAGTCATCAAGCAATAAATGCACCAGAAGGCAGTTATACACAACAGGGGATTCGTCAATTGTCATAAGTGCGCAGTACTAAAGTGACTGCATCCTCCAAATACTGCAATCCCTGTGCACAAAATGACCCGATTCTGCTATTGTTCACAGAAGTGTCTCTGAGGAAGAATCCACGACGCACTTCGAAACATCAGGCTTATTAACGTCTTCGCAAAAGTAGCTTATGTAGGCCCACTCATATACCCCGAGTCCCAGCATTTTGTCCTGCGACAATGGTGGTTATAGAATTTAAGGGGTTGGGAAATAGGATAGGCAGAGAAGGACATTTTTTGAAGTTAGTGTAAAGTGAAAAAATGTAGTCGAACTTGTTCCGCATGTAAATTAAGGATATGCGTGGCATTTGGCGCCGCGGACTATACTTATATTACTTCAGAACAGTAATTTATACATTAGGTAAGTTGAAGTAGACGACCTCCTTACCACCATTTTAATTTCTCAGGAAATTCAAGGAACCTGCAATTATATAATCGGGTTTTTCTACAATTAGTTAAACGCTGATATAGATTAGAAAAATCTACAGATATAAGTAAACAACACTTCTTAATGCAGTTAAAAAATGCACTTAGCATTTATTAAAGCATATTACACCGCGTGTTCTTATTCCCCACCCATAAAACTGTGTTAGCACCTTTTTCATATGAGAACGTGCAGTGAGTATGGATTAATGAGTGGGCCTACATAACCTACTTTTGCCAAGGTCTGACCTGGCGATCAGATCTCATTCTTTTCTTGCTTTACCTTTTCAACATTTAAATCTATAATTTTCTCTTCTCAGGAGGTATAAGTTACATACAAAAGCCAGACTTTTACCCCAACGGCCTATCCCTTCCTAGTTCTGTGACTCAGTTGAGCAGCGTGCCGCGTTTGTGCCTAAACCTTTAGGACTTCTCAGAAGAGGTCCGCGTTACCACTGCTGACCCCTGGCCCCTTTAATCGCCAAAACAGACACATCTGTCTTGGTCAATTCACTGCCGTCGACCGAGGCACTGTCGCATGCTCTTCAGCTGTCACTGCCCGTGTGCTGAGTTGGAGGTGGACTCAACTGTCAGTCAGGCCTTTGCATTAAATTTTACCCTATCCTGCCTTCTGAATTGAAAACCCTTCAGTACTTAACACCAGGCGACAAGGATGAACAGTTTTCGACGATAAGTGCAGCATATTGTGACCGCAGCCTTCCAGCTCTCTTGGGTGGCTCCTTTTGCCCATTCATCTGCATCAACCTGTCCTACGTCTGTTTTCTCGACTTTTGGGATCCAGTTGACATATTGCGCTTGAAAACAAAATGGAATAAGCGAGTTCCAGAAGCCAATTCAGAAGTAGAAAGAGGGATTCTTGGAACTGCTGTTATCGCAGGGCGTAAAGTAAGTTAAACCGTAGCAACTGCGATCTTCAGAACATGGTTTGTTAGTGGAGAATAGTTTCATAGACACCAGAGTATTAGGAACAGTATTATGTGTACACAGATGAACAAAGAGTAGCTGGAAAGAGATTTGACTTGGAGAGCGTACGACCAGCCAGGAGAGCCAGCCCGGTCGATGTGCTTTCTTATGAGCAGTCAGGCCAGTGCAGGCTTGCTATTTGTCGCCGGCCCAAATGGCATCTATGCAGCAACTGTGATAAGCTGTCCACAGGCGTCGAGAACCGCATCGGTGGGCATTTGGATAAGTCCACTTCGACGCGAACTACTCACAACGCTGTCATACCCTACTTGCTGTCAGAGCTGATTGCCGCAGAAACAGAAGCAAGGGTCAGCCAATGTCACTCGTCAAGGAGTGTATATATCCTCGACCTCATCCCACTAGCCAACGAGTTCGAACCTTAATGGTTAGGGGTCTAGATTCTGATCATAAAGGTCACGAGTTCGAGGCTCGAGTGGTGCATCGTTTGGGGTTGGGGATGGCTGGCTGAAGATGGCTAACAAGCCGAAACTGGCCCTTCCAGTCTCCGTTGCCTTTGCTGGCAAACATATTTACCCATAGTGCTAGCTGCTACACCTATTGTTGAGGCCCAAGAAATAAGGCCCACAGTAAAGGTGAAATGGTACAATTGAGGTCATTTAGCGATCGGTGAACGTTTATTAACAAGCGTCAACTTTTTAAATTGCAAAATTATTGTGAACCCTGCCAGTGCTTATAATTGCATCTAGTTTATTGAAACAACAGACCGTATACAAGCAGACACTACGAGAAAGAGCTAGCATAGAACTTATAGAATTTGCAATGGATGAAGATCATGTACTTAACTTTATGGGAAGCAATATTAACTTGAAGGGCACAATGTTACAATGTCTTGGCCTTAAATTCCAAAGCCAGGCAAGCCCTCCTTTCCTAATTCGTAACTTTACTAACACTTACAATAGCCCTGACTAGAATATGGGTCAAGACCTTCCGTACTTTAACCTTATTCATGAGCAAGCCTTCTCCATTGCTAAACAGTGAACAGTTCGGCGGTCGGTTTCCATGAGGTCCACTACGAGCTTCAGTATGCTTAAGGCTGACGCGGGCGCTATGGCTGGATTATAGTGGATTTCGACTCACCGGATATACCTCACTCTCA
The DNA here is from genome assembly GCA_036362985.1 of Ligula intestinalis. Taxonomy (NCBI): domain Eukaryota; kingdom Metazoa; phylum Platyhelminthes; class Cestoda; order Diphyllobothriidea; family Diphyllobothriidae; genus Ligula; species Ligula intestinalis. Next base: position 25,417,298 of record JAYGXS010000008.1, read on the forward strand.
CTCTCTTACCATTTCCACACTCGGTGTCATGCAAAAAGCCGAGAAGACCAGCGCTGGGGGGAGGGCGCAAGTGTCTAGCCCAGCTAACATTCCAATAGCGGTACCAACAGTAAACCTTGCTAGGTAGGCCCCCGCGTGCACGGGAGCGCCACAAAGGCCCTTACAGCCTAGCTTTCAGTCCGCCAGTTATCCAATCCACACAACGAGACACACATTGGCCTGACTTCGGTTTCCAAGTTATCCCATCAGTTGGCAATTCTCCAAGTCGCGGCTTTTGTCGCCCCGTGATACCGTCTCGCACATCAGATTGACTAAAGTGAGGAAGGAAAGGCGCTGAAGATCGAACACACTTTCCTCCTCCCCCAACCGACTGCAACGAGCTAGCGTCTAGCTGATCGGTTGCTTAAGGGTGGAAGGGGCAGTGGTTGACTGTGCGGGCGAACCTGTCTACGCGTACCACAGCACGGCCTGGCCCTCCTGACACACATCAGGATAAACATAACCAGGGATTGGAAGGAGCTGGTGCCTCCTGACTCCCAGACCATTCATCATTTCTTCACAATTTGTAAATGCGTCAGTTGGTAGTGCTTAAAAGTAAATCAAGCCAGAGTTGGGCGTTTTAAACCAGGCTGTACAAGAGCAGAAAAAAGACGAGAAGAAGAAGAAAGCTGGGGGTAAGAAAACTAGAATACGGCTCACCTTTCACTGCAGGTTCTTTTAAGAAGCTTAAAGCTTACATGCATACGGAGGTACAGATACGATAGTCTTGCGTGACCTACATTTTCACATGGGCTGCAATCTGCGTTGGATTTGAGCCTGAATTTCTGAAATGTCAGTGCCCTTCTATCTATGTTTTTTGACTGACTTTGACAAGACTTATATGGCTAATAAGCTAATACTAACTTTCTGCTTACAGTAATAATACTCGAGTACTAGTGATCTCACCAAGTAGTACTAACATATATGATGCCCTAATACAGATACATTGGTGTGGAGGATTAGCAGACAAATTAAACGAAACAGTTTCCAACTTATCTGGGAGGCTACTTACCTTGAAGTAACCTGCTGAGCTCGGAGATGGCAAGACGATGATCGGTCCAACAATGCATTGGCTGAGTTATTTTGAGCGTATGTGGCGGAAGGTTGCGTTAGCGAGTCTCCGGTTGATGAAGGTGCTAAGTAAGACGCTGTAAAAGTACATATAAGTACACAGAGCCAAGGTAAGGTCAGTGAAAGTGTTTGTTAGAAGACTCATTAAGGAGTTCTTTTGGCCTCTCCTCATGAGGACTAACTACATCTTTTTTTTTCTGTCAGCACATGAAGTTTACCTCGTCTTTAGAATAAAAAATTATCGATGACCTCATTAGAGTACTCATCCCCGAGATTCTGATTCCTCCTTTTAACAGGCTCGAAAAGAACTTTTTCCATTACCAGTTAAGTTAGCCAAAGGACTATCTTTCGCTTTTGGCTGAAGATTATGGCACTCGTGGCTTGATTGAATATGGTAACAAGTACCCCAGAATGAGGCGTGACCCTGTGCTAAAGAACAGAATATTAATTGTTGATGAACGTTCTCCGATTGATTATGCAACTCACTTGCCCTGCATTCTGCCTTGGAACTCCTTGTGGAGCCCCGTCAGCATCCGCGAACAGCGGCCGGTGTCTAGGCATTGAGGAGAAGAAGAAGAAGAAGAAGAAGATTCGATCACTCAGACAATACGTTTATTCACCTGACGTTTTGACATCCGTCGCGGATTCATCATCAAAGACGTGACCCGTATCTGCGACTCATGTCTCTGATGATGAATCCGCGACGGATGTCAAAACTTCAGGTGAATAAACGCATTGTCTTAGCGATCAAGTCTTTGTATTCTCAACTGCTTCCTAAGACACGCATATTCGCTTGTTTTGACAGTCTAGGCAGTGCCGGCAAAGATGGAGGAGACTGGCATTTAGCGATTTCTAGCTCATAAGCCGTCATCAGCCAGCCATACCCAATCTCAAGTAGCGCACCACCCGAGGCTGACCAGGAGACAAAAGAAACAGGAGGAGGAGGAAGAGGACGAGGAGGAGGAGGAGGAGGAGGAGGAGGAGAAAGATACAGATACAGAGAGGCGAGTGGGTAGTTGGGGAGTAAGAACACTTGAATACAGCTTACCCTTCACTGGAGGTTCTTCTAGGAGTGCTGGAAGCTGGCATGCATGCCTAACGACAAAATGAACAGACCAGAGCGACCTCAGTTTTAACATGTATTAAAATCTGCACTGCACTGGAGCCTGAATTTTCGAAATTTTGGCGTCCATCTATCTATGTTTTATGACCTGCATTTACAAGACTGCCATCAATAAAAAGTTAAGACCATAGACATACATCCTGCTTACCAGTTGGAACGCAAACGGCTCGAATCAGTTCAAAGAAGGTCAGCAGGACGGCGAAGAAGGCACAAGCGTGGAGTAGAACTGAGTGTAGAGGAAGATAGGAGAGGAGTCGGCTAGGGACCAGGTGGTTAGCTTGGGACTCTACCTCACCACTACCGCGCACACGAGGTTGACATGAAGTCATGTGAGCAGCAACAAGTGAAACGTCCGTTGGTGGCTGAGAGAAAAGCTAGTAATTGGACTGACTTGCCAACAATTACGACAGCAGCAAAGGGGGCAAAGGTCACACGAGCCCCCCAGCGGTCAATCTCACGGACAGTCAGCAGCGAACAAGCAGGTCAAAGTTCATGCGCTGAACACAGATATAATAACAGGCATGCAGCGAGGCTGCAACAGACCCGGCAAATAGGAACAACCCCCACGTCTGTCTGACGATGGAAACAAGCGAGTGTCCGAAACTTCAGTCCCAATATAACTCGGTTCATGTCCTTCAACCTTCTTCTTCGTCTTCTTTTGAGGATGATGAAAACGACAGTAGTTTATGTAGTACACCTCATTAATTCCTTTTCCCAGAAGTGCGCAAGACAGGGGCTCATATGTTCGAAATGTCAGCGTCCCTATATCTTTGTTTATGACCTACTTTAAGAAGACCGGCATGGCTAAAGAGCTAAGACTTACTTACTGCTGGCAGTAATAATATCAAATTACTAATTTTTATTATACTACTAAGCGTTCCAAGTAGTAATATTACATAAGACACCATTACAAAATATATTAGTTTGGATACTTAGCAAACGAATTCAACGAGACAGTATTCAACTTACCGTGGGGGAGGCACTTTCTGTGAGGTCACTTGCATGCTTGGAGGCGGATGCTTGTCATGGAGATGGCGAGACGATCATCGATCCAACCGTGCATCGACTGAGTCACTGGGAGCGTATGTGACTGATAGTCGACACGCGTGGGCGACTTTCAGTAGGTGTATTGATAGTGCATTGTATGTAATGTAGGTTTGCGTTGGCGAGACTCTGAGTGATGAGGCTGCTAATGAGGTCGCTACAATGTATTTATGTGTGCACAGGGCCAAGAACAGGTCAGTGAAAAGCCACGTAAGAAGTCTCCTTTTAGTTGTTCATTTGGCATGTCCTCGTGTGCAACAACCCTATCGTTTTCGCTGTCAGCACATGACGTTCAGCTCATCCTAAGAAAAAAATATAGTTCTTCATAAACCCCTTAGAGTACGCATTCTCCAGATGATAGTTCTTGCTTTCATCATGCTCGAAATGATTTTTCCATAACCAGTTATGTTAGCTGACACGATAGCTGTCGATTTTTGGCCAGTCATGCTCAGATCCAAGTGAGTCCCACCTGGGCCATGAACTCGCAATCTTTGTGCTCAAAGTTCCAGGCTTGGACGTGACAAGACTTGGGGCTACATATGACTCACTTACGACGGTTACTAAGCCAAAAATGGATATTCCAGACTCCATTGTCTTTACGGGCATTACTACCCGCCTAACGAAGTAGCTGCTACGGCTGCCAGTGCCCCTGGCGAGACCTTAGACAGAACGGGAAAGATGAATTGCATTAGCGGTAGTGCAAGCGTTCATCAACCAATGCATTTTGTTATAAATATATATATATATTTATATATATATATATATTTATTTTTTTTCTGGCCAAATTAAATTTACTGTATAATGCAATATGTTATAAAC
>JAYGXS010000008.1:25421493-25446329 GCA_036362985.1 Ligula intestinalis
AAGCACAGTCTGACACCCTTACCGTTGGGCCACGAGTTCGTTCTCTTGCTGTTTTAGATCGGGAGATATTGAAACTTTTTTATGAACGTTCACTGATTGCTGAGTCAACTTACTCGTCCGGTGTTCTGCCCTGGGATTCCTTCTAGAGGCACACTAGCAGCCGTACAGCAGCTAGTTCTTATCGAAAGTTCGCTTGTTAGAGCATCAGTTGGTACATCACTTTGGGCTGGGTATGACTGGCTAACGATGACTGATAAGCCAGAAATTTTCACATTCCATTCTTGTCTTTGCCAACAATGCTCTCTGAACAAAATGATATCTATATTCCTGCTGCAAGTTTAACGCTCACCCCCCGAATCAATCTCCTTGGAATGCAGGACGGGACTACCTAAATCAGGAGAGACCTACTTCCTTGGCGTTACCCGAAGCAACACATATTCGAGCACTAGTTTCACACACTCCATGTCTCCTTTATTTTGACTATTTTTATGTCATTTTCAAGGACTACGGTTAGGGGTTAGGATAAGGACATGGGAACAGGTGTCTCCATATGACAGTCGGTCATGTGCTCAATTGACGGAGCGTTACCTCATCCCTCACGCACGCACTCATCCGTGTCTTATCTCCCTTGGAATTTGGCAGGAGACAAGCTGAGCTACAGAAGGTTGCCAGAAGAAGTGGGCAGGCGAGTTCCAGAAGACAGTTCTGAAGAAGACGAATGAAAAGTTGATTAGCCAGACGTTTCGGCCTCTCTCTCGAACACCTCATCAGAGGCAATGGCAGAGGATTGGCTTAAACGAGAATCAAGAGCTTGAGGCCAAAAACTATTTTGTTCCAGCGACAGCATTTTCCTTATTTTAAATAAGTGATAATACTTTTCTGGGTCATAGCCGTGCACAGCAAATTTAAGCGAAGTTTGTGCCAAACCCCAACTTTTTAATGGGTAAATGTACTAATAATGCATCATACTAGCTGCTTGATACTCCAATGTCTGTCAAGTAGTTCGTTTTGTGCGTTCAACTTTCGTCCCGTGAGAGTGACAGCCTATCTTTTTCTTTCTTCTACGTGTACAACTGTCATGTAGGTCGACAGTTCATTAAGCGCTCAAATGCACTTTTAAACAAACAAAACATGCGAAAACGCGCGTTTAACATGTAAACTAGGCGTAAGCAGCAGGATTACCGGGTTGCGACACAATTCGTGAGGCCCTAGCACTCACAGCCCGTCCGTTTATAACATATTAAATTATACAGTAAATTTAATTTGGCCAGAAAAAAAAAATATATATATATATAACAAAATGCATTGGTTGATGAACGCTTGCCCTACCGCTAATGCAATTCATCTTTCCCGTTCTGTCTAAGGTCTCGCCTTAGCAGCTACTTCGTTAGGCGGGTAGTAATTCCAGCAAAGACAATGGAGACTGGAATAGACATTTTTGGCTTAGTAACCGTCGTAAGTGAGTCATATGTAGCCCCAAGTCTTGTCACGTCCAAGCCTGGAACTTTGAGCACAAAGATCGCGAGTTTATGGCTCAGGTGGGACTCACTTGGATCTGGACATGACTGGCTAACGACAGCACATAAGCCAGACATGGCCGTTCCAGTCTCCCTTGTTGTTGCTCGCAATATCATCTGCCTTCACTACCAGCTTCTCTGGCTGTCAGGGCCTCTAGGGCATAGCTGCTGGCGTAGATTAGATATCTCCCGCTGTATATACGCTGCGTCTGTGAAGTGAAAGAGAGGTAATTCATGCAAAGTCACTGAACACTTAGGCTTGGTAATAACGCCTATATTTGTCCCATTATTTTGATCTTATTAGAGGATTTGATCCTGAGAAAGCTTTTAAGGGAGGAAAACTGCCCATTCCGTTTATGGAAGGATAGTAGACAGAATGTTGACGAAATCGCAGGTTGCGTAATCTCGAAATAAATGCTGCGCTAGTAATTACGACAGAACCCAGTTGTTTTAGTTTTAATGCGTTAAGCTATGGAAAATGGTCAAGGTAAGCAAGAAAAGTGTAAAATATATCCCTTACAGAAAAGTAAAATGAGGTCTTTAGTTGATTAAAATCATGTAATGTCAAGTTCGAGAAAGTTTGTTGTTTGGCAGAAACTAAGAATAATGCCAGCTCTAAAAAAGCGTTTGTTTTGCAGTGTGTGAAGCTTTGTGTCAAAAAACGCAGTAAACAAGTTGTGACTGAACTTTGTTTTGCCACATCGATGATTTGTGCCGGTAACCCAAACTGCATATAATTTATCACGAACATGAAGTTAAAGAAAATTATTTGTACACTTAGAGCAAGTGACAAAATACGTTTTTGCAATATAACTTCCTGTTTAGCATTTTTCCCAAACGGCCCAGACAGAGGTTAATAATATTCGTAAAATGTGGGTATAAGTTTCGCAAGTTTCAAATATATTCAAAAATATAGAGAAAATTGAGTTATTTTACTTCCAGCCAAAATTGCATCATTTGCCTTCGGGTCAATTAAAAAACTTGGAAAACATCTCTATTCGCATTATGACACTCCCTTCTTAAAAGGTAACATGCGGATATATTCAACAGCCGAATATCTAACTATACTGCCCTTTAATGCGGGGACCTATAAGAAAAAAATTTTAAATTCGTTTTAGGCGCAGCAATATTGGCCTTCTGTTGTGAACGTTCTTTTCACCCGACACTGTGTTTTGATAATTTTAAAAATTTATTTCTGTGGTCAATTTTGCCATTTTCATGAGAATATTTATCTAAACAATTGAAGTTTTGGTAAATACTTTAAAGGTGCAGCTTTTTTAAAGTGTTAAGCATTCATATGCCGAAAATCACCGAGAACGTGCCGCAATTTAGAGCACAATCTGAAATTAATTGTAATACCATATCTAAAAATGAGTGAAAACTCCCGAAAGCAATCTCCTTTTGATACGAATAACAGAATACGTATATGAGTTATTTTGTCGATTACATGGACATTAATACGCATCACCGATAGCTATTTGATACATCTTGAGTATTCCTTAGATTTTTTTACAAAAACAATTAGTACTTTTTGCATTTCGTTGAATTTATAAATTTGTTTAAGATTGTTCATTAGTCTTTTAAAGTTGACGTCAATGCGATAATGCTAGTTTACAAGCGCTTATTAATCTTGTCCAAATTTGGTCATTTTACGGGAGTTTCAGTCCGCAAGCAGCTGGACTGTGTTGTGAAGCTCCAATAGCCCTGCTTATCTTGAATCTTGCATTCATTCTTTATTTCTTTCCTGTGTTTATGTTCTTTGGCAATCTTTTCATTAACTATTCGTCGTGGTTAGCAATGACTTTCCTATTATAGATTTTGATTTTCTGTGCAAATTCAATTTCCTCTGTGCTTTCATTTGTTATGCAATTATGGCTTGCAGTTGAGTAACTGTCACAAAATGTGTGCGGACCATTAAATCCTGCTGCTTTATATTCGGACTCCAGAAAAAATGTTTCAAATTATTGTCACTGTTTTCCCTATCCCATTCTGATCTTCTGATGCGCGAAACTACGTATATATGTGGCCGAAACAGAAGTCATACCTTATTTAATATTCATCACGTCATTAGCTGACTTGGCAGGTAAGTCCTTGAGGCAAATACATTTACGCATCAATAGAGGAATCACGTGTATTTGGCCGCATTCAACTATGATGCTTAGTGAGGCTTTTGTTTAAAATGTTGCCTGTGGTGAAGAAGGAGCCATGACCACCATAGCAAGAAATTTATTCACCTTAGGTTTCAGGTTTTTGGTAAAATTTGTAATGGAGGATAAAATCAGGTAAGTGTTGTTGTCAAAAAAGCATCTATTTCGTAAAAACCCAAAGAATACGCTGGACGCGAATGGCCGAGCACGCAGCAACAGTATTGAGAGCCGACGACAGGTCCTAAGTTGAGATTCATTCAAATAATTGCAGTCAGGTTTAATGGAAAAGAAATGACCATGACAGGCAAGAAAGGCGTGACTGACGATCTACTAGAGTCGTAGTTTTGCAGTCCTCAGCAATTAACAAGCGTGACGACCTGCCTGCTTCATATCTGGCCTTCAGACTTTATCTAGCCAAAGTTCTTAGTCTGACAGAGAGCACGCCGAATCCCGCTGTTCCTAGTGTCAGCCTCAATGGGCCAAATCACCCAATAAAGAACGTCCCGGATACCATTAACTGCCGCCTTCTTACACCATGTCGATCGAAAACATATCAAAGGCAGACGCAAGACGCCTGATCATTAAGTCTGAAAATGCACTGCCATGGCAAGAAACAGCTAATTTGCTTACTGAGTCTGGTATGGTCTTGCACAAAGTACCTTTGACAGAAAATGTTCGATTAACATTCCGAACGCGAATAGCGGAACACTCAGCAACAGTAAGGGGGACGACGCCATATCCTAAATTGAAGCTCATTTAAAGGGACTCCGCCATACATTCGCGTTTAATGAAATTGGTATTCTGGAGTTTTAGTTTTCCGGTTTGCTGTCAACTCACAAGCGCAGCGACCTCCCGGCTCATATTCGGCGTTAAGACTTTGTCTGAGAGCGCGCCGTTAGCCATTGTTCTTGGTGCCAGTCTGGACGAGCCACATAAATGACCTTAATCTGGTAATCAGCAACTCGACTGTGGCCAACCACCTGGAAGGAACATGGGTTTCGATAGGCTTAACAGGCACACCGCAGCAAAAGAACTGCTAAATGCAACATCTGTACAGACAGAGAGTAATCGCACTATCTACAGCCATCAGTGGTGAATTGGGGACTGTACATTGTAGCAGGCCCGAAGCAATCCTATAATCGTTGCAGCACCTGTGCAGTTCTCCATCTTATATATCTTTGCCTTTGATGATGATTTCGAATGAGAGGCCGAAACTTCGGATAACAAACTCTGTGCATTCAGAGAAATCATATCTTCGCTTCTGTTGAAAAGGGAGTTCTGCTGGCCAGAGTGTGTGCACACTGGCTAGGTAAAACAAGGGATAAATGGCTGCAGCTGCTAATGTGCGTGTTTTACTCTTTCGTTTAATATAAAACTGTAACGATCAGTGCTCACGCATCCAGAACCCACCGGTGATGAGAAGAAGACGGGTTCTTTTTCTCACTTTCAATCGTACAAGCTCAGAGCGGAAAAGATCGCCAAGGCCAGACTGTAATCTGGCCAAAATTTAGGATGTACGCTGTCCAAAAACACAATGTTCTAATCCCCAAACGATAACACAGCAGCAAGGGTGCAGAAAATGTAAGTCTATTTCAGTTCTATGTTCAGCATAGGTAAGGCAAAAAAACGCATAAACAAGCAAGTGCAATAAGACCAATTAAATAGCATCCACAAATGGATAGAGGCTGACTCACCCACCTTTATCGTGACAATACGCCCATTACTAGGGTAATTAATGACCATTTCTCTTAATAAACCTCTATAACATGGCAAATGGGCTCAATAAAATAATTTTCCAGGATAAAATCAATTAATTGAATAAAAAAAATGTGACCAAATATATGTTGAGCTGCCTATTTTGGCTGATTTATTTTTGGCGGATGTTGGACAGAAGCCTGGGGGACGAATTTATTTTGGATAACAAAATGGAAAGGTGTAGGGTTCATGAAACGTAAATAATGACTGAAGCGGCACATGTTTCTGTGAGTGAATGCGAGAATGAACCATATAATGGGACAAGTTATCATCATGTAAAATTCTATGAAGTGAATGACGAACCCTAATGAAGCATTCATTGTGGTATACTTACAGCCTAGGTTATGACATCAATATAAATAGGTTCAAGTGCATTTTGTGGTTTTTGTTAGTTTGGACATCAAACATACCGTCTACATATCACGTGTACCATATTTTGGCGATTTGGTTGTATGGCGTGGGATCGAACAGTTAGGGCAGTGAGCGAGCGCGTCGGTCAAGCTGGCCCCTAACACCCCCTCCCTCCTGGCAACCACACAAAAAGTAGCAGTTTTACATTGCTCAAGGTGATTTTTGGATCTGCAAAACACGAGCAATTAAACTTTGATTCAAATGCGCACGATGAATATTGTGTGTGCGCATCCCCTTTAGCGTGATTTATTCGCTGGACCAATACAGGAGCCAGGTCAGGGAAGGTAGACATTATTAGGGTTGCGATCCCCAGAACAAGTGCCGAAAGTGGAACAGGGGCGTGGTGGCTCGCGCCGGCCACCTGCACTTGTTCCCGCTGCTGGTCTTCTGGACCTTGGCTTGATACTCGACGTAGGTGGATGAGAGAAGAGAGATTGTGGTATTACTTTCACCATCCCCGGAAGAGGAAGAATACGAAGAGACGATTTCTGCCCGTGGCTGCCGGCTGTCGGCCTTGCTTATCTCTCTCCACCTAACCTATTTCTCCGTTCTGAGCCGGTGTTAGCCTTCTGCGGAGCGCTCGGTAGGCGGGATGAAGGTCCATGGCTCGGTTTAGTGTGCCAGTCGAGGACCAACTTTCTAACAGCAATCTGACTATCTTGCTTTTTCAAAAGCGAATGTGTGGCTCCTCTGACGATGAAAGCGAGCACGCTTTTGAAACGTCAGCCATAAGACAACTAGGTCTAAGAAATTTTATTTTCTTCTTCTTTCTCTTCCGGGGATGATAAAATGAATATTTTATCTGGACCTCGAATTTTTTCGTATGGAGATTGTAGTAGATGCAACGTAAATATACTATCACCGTAAAACCAATTCACGTGCAAGTCACCGCGCCTACACTACCCTATTATTGAGCATACGTCGGAAATTGTCGAAACTGACCGTCTAAATGGCTTGCCAAATATAAACCGGATGAGGCAGTGGGATTGCCTGGACTTGGCTGCAGCGAGATGAGTGACAGAGGATGATTAGGTTGCAGGTGAGAGAAAACATGCGCTGATGTTGTTCGTAGGAATACTCGCCCCGCTGTGTCTTGGAATTCGACCTAGAGTCCGTTGTCAGTCACATGGTTACCAACATTGTATGCGGAATAAGACTGCCAACGAACACGCGTGAGACTAAAAGAGCTGTTTCTGAGTTTTCAACCATCATCAGCTAGCCATCCGCTGAGACTCAAACGCGCTACTGGTGAGATAGAAGACACACGCCCTAATAGCTGCACGGTCGTGGGCGGAACTGTATAAAGCCCTGAAGGGACAGTGGGATGCGTAGGTCTCAATAACATACTATTTGAGTTCCCAAATGCATCAAGGTTATTCAAGATTCCCTGGGCTTTTTCTCGTTTTACAGCGAACCCTCATCGCTTCTAGGAAAGATATTTGACGACTCTTTTAAGTTTGTTCAAAGAGCGGAACACAGTTTTACAGATAAGGTGGTACGCACGTAGGGTAAATGTGTATTAAGAACTTCAAAGCTGCTCTTTTGGACCGTACTCAAGATGTAACCTGTGTTCTCATGTGGCGACTCCTTCAGTGCTCCAGACCACTTTTCACCCTTGTCCAATAATCCAACCATAGGATTTTCTGCTTTTGCTACAACTCATGGTTAAACAACGTCATATTTTCCTTCTCTTTCCGTCACACGAAAGAAACACGCCCTGCTTACCTTCCTCACAGTTTGGCAGCTCTTGTTTTTGGACATAAACACGTCATTTGGTGTCACTTAAAACCGCTTCGGATGATATTTCCACCCTGATTTTACCGTCCTTTTTAAAACCCTATTTTAAATACGCGAAATCAGTATGCAACGCCCTCTTTCGGGTCACGAAAAAGTCGCATGTCATTTGGACGTCACGCAATCTTTTGAAGCATTTGTTTGCCAAATACGAGTTTAAAGCAATTCAACCATTGAGAGTTCATTGTGTCCAGATATCTGCGAATACTCATTAGCTGTTAGAAAAGGGAATGCCATAGATGCAAAGCAAGTCTGATATCCATTAAAACTAATACTCTTGCAATTAACGTTCCTACATCGCCATTAAAAAAGCGGTGTACTTCGTCGGAACTGACGATCTGAAATTCGGACCTCAATAACTGTTGATGTTTGGATGCACGTGTTTCCAAGGTGGGTTCAGAAGGAAGGGGTGGGTTAGGGGCTTAATTTTCTTTGCATCGTCCAAGAATTAAAATTTTCATTGCAATAGCCTCGTAAGATGACAGTTCTTCGTTGACTGGAGGCAATCAGTGATAGCCCACAGAGTCATTGTGCTGCTTGCACGATCAGGGAAATAGGAGAGTGTTCACCCTTCATCTGAACACGATTTATGCAAAACACTATAGTGTTGACATTATCCCACGGGCTAATTAGCGTCATAAAGCTAAAAAACTCCAGGTTTTGACCATTTATTTTCATTAGAAAACCTTTACACAGGCCACCTGAGAGATAGAGGTTGTAAGAGAGAAACAAGATCGAATGTAAAGAGACCCCGATTCTATTATCCATCGATATGGCAGTTCTTTGAAGATATTTAGACAGTAAGGATAGAAGAAGTTTAGTCGTTCTCTGGGACCAGGAGTGTATTTGTCCGACGTTTCGAACTCTCCCGCGAGCTCATTGTCGAAGAATGAAAAAAACGTACAGCTCACAGTGTAATTAAGTCGGTTCCGCTTAGATTGACCTCTGCCCTTGACCTCTGCCCTCGATCTGCTCGCGCAACGTGAGGTAGGCCTCAGGAAGCTCGAAATGCCTGTTAATTGACCCCGCGCGTGAATGTTAGGCTTCCTGCAGCAGGCGTGAAGTTCGGTCGTCTGACCGACCCAGTTTTCGCACGTTCTCGAAGTCGAAGCTGTGCCCTGGCTTGGATGCGTGGGCGGCCACCAGAGAATTCTTGTCGTTCCGTTGCACGGCGAGGTCATGCTGGTGCATTATCGTTAGGACCCGTTTGCCGGTTTCACCAACATAATTGGCTTCACCACAAAGGCAGTCGATACGGTAAAAGACTCTGTTTTTGCTTAACGGGTACTGGTCCCCGGGCCGCATAAGTTGCCTGTGGATTGTTGCTTCCGGTCTGTGAGCAACGCCAATCCCAAATTTGCTCACCAGTCGAGCAAATTCTTCAGAAATATACGGTTTTGCTCGCCAGCGTGTTGGTTCTGGTTGTCCTATTGGTTTTCTTAGTTTGGCTCGTCGCCTGCATTTTTCGACGAAGGCACCAGGATAGCCATTCATGCTGAAGAGTTTCTTGAAATAATGGGCCTCGGCCTTCTTGTCGGCTGGTTTGGTGCAGTGAGTTTCTACACGACGATAGAGCGTTCGCACGCAGCTACGCTTGTGCGAGACGGGATGGTTGCTGAGGTAACTCAGGATGCCAGAGGTATTTGTCGCCTTCCTGTAAACTGTTGTTTTGAGTTCCCCACCATCTTTTCTGTACACCAGCACGTCGAGGAACGGCAACTGACGGTCTTTTTATTCCTCCGTCGTGAACTGGATGTCGGGGAAGATGGAGTTCAGATTGTCTGTGAAATCCTCAATGTTGTCTCGATTAATGATGAAAAACGTGTCATCAACATACAGAACCCACAATCGCGGTCGATAATGTTCGAAAGCCAGTGCCTCCAGTCGTTGTGTTACTGCTTTGGTGATCAGGCCAGATAACGGTGATCCCATTGGTGTACCTTTTACTTGTTCATACACCGTTCCACTAAAGGTAAAAAAGGTGATCAAACAGTGTTTCAGGAGTCTAATAAGATGCTCTATTTTGAGCTTCGAGTCCGTCTCGTTGTACTTCTCTTCTATCAGGGTTTGGATGGTCTCAACCACAAGATGATGCGGTATTGAGGTGAAAAGTGAGGTCACGTCGAAAGACACCATCACTTCGTCAGATGTTAGTTGGATACCCTGTAGCTTTTGGATGAATTGTTCACCTGAGCCGATGGTCGTTGCAGAGCCCTGGGTTAGAAATTTGAGCCGTTGAAGCAACCACTTGGCTCGACCAAATGTTGGGGTGCCTCTGAGGGAAACGATCGGTCGTAGGGGGATTCCTGGTTTGTGAACCTTGGGAAGGCCATAGAATATTGGGAGCGTGGCATCTATCAGTTTTATCGTTTGCCAGTCAAACTCTGTTATGGTTTTTGACTTCCGCAGGCTCGTCAGATCCTTGTTAATGCTCTTTATTAGCGTCTTCATCGCGTCACCTCCCCGAGGTACGTAGGCAGTTCTATCGCCTAAAAGGGTCTTGACTTTGTTGACGTAGTCCTCCTTGTTTAGAATAACGTCGATCGCCCTTTGTCGGCTGGTAGTATGACAACGTTTTTATCGGCCTTTTATGTCTGTAGTGCCTCGCTTTCTGTTTTTTAGAGCGTCTTGCGTTTCTTGTGGGACATCAATCTGGAGGATATTCGCTGTCGTAGGAGATTTCGGCTTTCTTCTGGAATTAGAGTCTCATGCATGATGGATTCTGCAGCCGCGAGGAAGTCGACCGGATCGGCATCCATGGTATTGAAGCAAGCGTCATAGCCCAGGACTCTTGTCTGCTCTGCTGTCAGTTGTTTGGAGGATAGATTGTCTACGATATTGGTATGGCAGAGGTTGGCATTCTTTTCGCTCAATGTGGCAAATTTCTGCGTCAGTTTGGCATCACGTGCATCGCGAATGCGTCTGGCGTTGAAAGATATTGTATGATGAAGATCATTTGTCAGCACTTCTCCGAGGATTGTTGAGCATTTGGCTTGTTCCTCTTCGATTGCTGCTTTTTACTTGAGAAAACGAAGTTGACAGTCCTGGATTAGCACCCGAATCATTCTGCGTCCATTTTGCAGGGCCGTTCGTCAACCTAGCTCGGTGTTGACAGGAGGTTTGTAGGAGAGGCATTTCGGCAGTGTTTGAGTCCAAGCATCTATGCAGGAACCTCAGTTGAGCGTACGTGGAGGCTTGTCGACAGGAAAAGGATTCCCAACGACGTGCTGATTCAAGAGCATCGCGCCCAAACATATTCTGAATAGTCGAGGATATGCGAGGCCGAGGTAACGGGATAAGTAAGTAAGGATATTAACTTGCCCAAATTAAAAAAATTTCCCACTTTAGCGCTATATTCATGAACTATAACATGCGCTTTATAAATCGATTCAGACTTTACGCTAGAGCAATTGCAGCATATGCTTGCATCTGTTACGAGGCCTTAGAGATTTCTTTGTCCTAGCAACGGCACATATTTCTGGTTCTACGTTAGCTCGTTCTTGACTTCTGAATGCTTGATTCAGCCCTTTTGTTTCGATAATCAGGGTTGTTTCACTACACCAGGCTTATTAAAACTCTGACGTTCCAGTTCACCGTTGTCAAGGCGCTAAATGCATACCATCGAGTGTTAAGCTAGTCACCATTGGTTCCATCGAGGTTTTTTGCTAACCTGGGCAAAGTAAAATGAGTTATTGTCTGAATGTCGACTGTAATTTCAAAGAGCCTATAGTAGGTTCTGTATCTCGTGAAGCGTCACCCGCAATTCCGAAATGTGTATGCGATTCGAACAAATTACTTACGTAGAGCTACTTTGCCGATTGTCGTGCAGTTGAATCTCAATCTGTTTAAGCCGGCCTTTGAACGAGCCCCCTCCCAATCGTATGTCCTATAAAAACGACACATTACATGCATTCAAATATATTTTACAGTTATATTTTATATCTTTACAGAACAAATTCACGAAAATATTATTTCTTGTAATCGTTGGATGGGAACTTACGCATTTACTGAAACTTGTACGACTTAAGAAAGGGTATGGTTGGATTTCAAAATTATGTCAAACTTGCCGAACCCTCGAGGGTGTCACATCGGGAATCGCATGACGTGGGAATTTTTCTTGAAACAAAAAATACAATTACTCAACGATCAGTTAGGTCTCTTAAAAAGTTGCCACGTATATGCATGAGGTTGTATGCTTCACAGGCATCAATACGACATTGACCGATGCGATTTATTATGAATAGACATTTCGCAGTCGCAACAAATCTCATAATGAAACCCTTTTTTCAAAACCAAAGAATGTCCTTCCATTAAGTATAGCAATTTAAAGGGAGCATAATGTGTTTCCAAATGTACTAAACAGAGGACATTGTGCGCATATTATATATTCAGTTTATTTTTGTTTATAAGTGCAGTGATAACAAAAAATAAATACTTGACTACACCATACTGAAATCAGGCCGTGGAATGATTAGTAGTACTAACTAGCTTAAGTGGCTTGTTTGAATCCAACACACATTTCAGATATTAGGTTCACGTTTCATGACAGAGAGGCTTCTATATGCTCTTGAAAACGTCAGTCAATAACTTACTGTACATTGCTAAGGACAGCAAAAAAACTTCGGTTGGAACATAGTGGACTAGTTCAACACATCAGGTGCCTTTCGACGCAATGTTATGCATTACCTGCCTTGGAAACGGCAAACCGAACGAACACTCCGAAACGTTAGCAGTGTACTGCATCTGGTCTGGTAAGCCGGTCTTCGTTTTAAAAATGAGTGTTAAAAAAGAGTTCAGAGGACGTGGATTAGAATCAGAATGAGTTCCAGTTACTAGAACCACATAACTGGCAAAGTTAGAACCAACAACCTGAATTGATTAATAAAACGCATGTTCTAGTTCGGCCATTTATTGTTTATGCGGGGACATTTTTTTAATTGGCCACATGAATGCGCTCGCAGTTAAATATATTCAAATAATTGTTGCATCGACAAATCATAAAATAGAGTTCGCTTCTGCTTTGACCTGGTTTTCCCAACTTACGCACACTATTTCTCGTATGGCCTGCATAAAGATGTATACTAAAAATAAAGTCTAAATCTGGAGCTTATCCCACCTTTAAGACGCTAAAAAGCTCGTGGGATTACGTCAACCTGATGAGGTTTTACATACATCGTGAGCAGATCAAAGGATGAACTCTCCCCCTTTCCCTCCTCGTCCCCAGTCTTACTCCATGATCTATCACTGATTGCCTCCAGTCAACACAGAACTGTACTTCTAAGATGCTTTTCAACTTCCAATTAATCGTGGAACATAATTACCTAGGCTACCGAAGAAAAACCAACCCCTTTTACCGCTTTTCGCCTGCACTAAGCGCGGAAACACGTAGCTGAAGACACCCACAGATACTGAGGTTCGACAGTTCGACCGTCGATTTCGCAAGGTGCACCGTCCACAGCATTGTGGTGCAGGGGCGGTAAATTATAGGCGGAGAGGTTGTAGGTCATAGTTGACCTGCAAAGCACCTTTTGCATTCCCTCTCTCCTACAGCTAATGAGAATTTGGGCATTTTTTGAATACAACTGATTTTGCCTTAAATTCATAAAGGCAACTAATGCTATAAATGTAACGAAGCCACATAACGAATTGTATTTTACCCTGAGCTTTTGGGCTCCTGCAGGAGTCTATCGTCGCAGGTGGAAAAACAGCAACAAATGGGATGAATACCTGTGGCGTGTGTAAAAAAACTAAAATATCCACTTGTAGAAAATCAATAATTGTGCGTTTGTGCCGCCTACTCGCCACTATGGACTATGTTAGCCTGTGCCAGTAGGTGAGATCGGCATGTTGGGTTGGAATATTTACACAAATAGAATCGTCAACAAAAACGAGCAATATTTATAGGGGAAGGGTCAATTAAAAGTCATAGGAGAAGGGAATGAGGGGAAGAGGAGAGGGATTGTGTAAAACAATTGATACCTTTTAGGCTTGGGCGCCAAATGGCCACGTCAGCATCGATACTGGGTGACTATGCAAGAGGTTGGGCCAATAAATTATGGCGGGCGTCTGGGTGTTATCGTTTTTAATAGCGTAAGGCCCTGTACGCTGCCGCCAATTCGACACCTCTAGTGATAGAATTCTCATCCGTCGGCCAGGCTTCGATAAATTCTCTGCTCGTCTTGTTTTCCGCTTGGGTGAGTACCCCTTTTTCATCTATAACTATGGACTCCTGCAGGAACCCGAAAGCTCAGGACAAAAAACAATTCGTTCCAGTGCTTGAGCGTGTGTCTTCTTTACCAATTGAAATACCTGGAATGCAGACATTCTCTTTCATTCGTCTCTCATCTATAACTGATTGCCTCCAGACAACGCAAAACTGTACTTCTAAGATGCTTTTTCAACGACAAATTAATCATGGAACATAATTACCTAGGCTACCGAAGAAAAGCCGACCCATTCTGCCGCTCTTCGTTGGCATTAAGCGCGGAAACATGTAGCTGAAGACACCCACAGATACTGAGGCTCGACAGTTCGACCGTTAATTTCGCAAGGTGCACCGTCCACAGCATGGTGGTCAGGGACGGTAACTTATAGGCGAATGCGTTTTAGGTCATAGTGGACCTGCATAATATCTTTCGCATTCCCTCTCTCATACAGCTGATGAACATTTGGGCATTTTTTGAATACGATTGATTTGGCCTTAAATTCGTAAAGGGATAAAATTAGATAAAAGGAAACACCATTTTCCACATATGAGATGCAAGCAGGTGCTGCCTTTGCCCAAGTTTAGAGTCCGAAAATATTCACCTGACAGATGTTCTAGTTCGTTTATTTACCATTTTGACGGGAAAGTATTTTTTAACTCTGGCCAATATAATGCACTCCCTGTCGAAATATACTTAATTAACCCTCCATCGAAGGTTAACTAGAGAATAGTCACCTAAGAAACCAGATTGTTTCCCCTTACACTTGTTATCTCTTAAGTGGCCTTCATATCCCAGATCTACGACGCTTAAGTGCTCTAAGGATTGTGCCAAAATAATGATGATTTGTTTTCACCGTTTACAGATCAAAGGATCAACAACCCGCTCCCCATATATCATCCTCTCATTCGTTCATGCAGACCCGTGACTCTATGCACTATCGCTGAGTGCCTCCTATCAATGCGGAAATATCGTCTTACTATGATATTGTGACGACAAATTAATAATGGGTCATGATAGCCTGGCCAATAAAGATGCCCAGAAAAGTCAGTTCCTCTCCCTCCCCCTCCGTCTTAGCTCAGCTCAGATACAGGTACGCACAAACATCAAATTTTATTGATGTCCGACATTCGGGCCGTCCATTCCAACGAGGTAATGCAGGGGCCGTGACCTACGCGTGGATTAGTAAGAAGTGCTAGTAGACTTGTGTTGCATCTATGGCACCCTATTTTCCTTTATCCATCCGAGCCAAATGTCAAGACAGATTCAACAGAATTGGAAGTGGGATCGACTGTGTTTTGTAGGTGCATTCAAAGGCGGCAACGCCAATGCACATACCACAGACGGGGGCCTGAGTCTGCGCCTATATGTGTCACCAACGCCCCCCCTGTTCGGAATAAGTGCAACCCAAATAACGCTACCCAAGCCCCCATCTGTCCCTTGTTTGAGTCTAGCTTATCTTCTACAGGGGAAATGCTGCGATTACATTTGGCCAAGTGAATTCGCGTGCAGTCTAAATATAGTCAAATAAGTGCTACATTGACGAATAGTAAAATTGGGATCGTTTTTGATCCGATCTTGTTTCCCTCTTGTACCCGCTACCTCCCAAATGGCCGACACAAAGGTTTCTAAAGAAAGTGAATGAGCGAAATCTGGATCCTTTTTCAGTTTTGTGAAGCTAAAGAGAGCGTGGGATTGATTCAACATAAGGGTGTTTGAAATACATCGTAGGCAGGTCAAAACATAAACATGCCGACCATCCTCCCCGCTGGCGTATAAGTAGAACAGGGACTATAATAGTAGCAAAAATTCGGAAATAAACCTCTCCTGGTGAATGCCCTTTCTCCTACTGACCGAACAGGGACTCTATGCGCTATCATTGATTGCATCTAGGCAACGCTGAACTATCGTTTTACGATGATATGGCAAATACATACCATTTATGTGGAATAATAGCCTGGAAAATACAGGTGTCCGGAAAGGTCGGCTTCTCACCGCCCCGCCCCCTTTCCCCTCAGTCTAAACTCAGCTCAGATACAGGTACGTCCAAATATCGACAGTTATTGAGGTCTGGCATTTGGACCGTCAAATCCGGCAACTTTCATCGTGTGCGGCACAGTGTGATGCTGGAGGAACGGTGACGTACGCTTCGACAAATTTTAAATTCTGGAAAACTTGTGTTGCATAAAAGGCATTCTCTCTTCCCTCACTCGTCCGAGCCCAGTATCAGGACAGATTCACAAGGACTGGAAGCGGGATCGGGTTGGTTCTGTAGATGAACTGGAAAAAGTGCGATAAAGGCCACGAGTGGTTGCCGCCAGCCCTGTGACCCATTTATGTCACCGAAATTGCCACCCCCCTGTTCGGAAGCGCAACCCAACTAACGCCTACCATGTCTCCCCCTGGTCCGCGTGTTGGTCGGCGCATCTACCCCGCGGCAGGTTCTGGGGGGCTACTATTCAAATGGCAGGCAAACCACTAAATCACAGGGGTATTTGGTTCTGCCACTTTCTCGGAATTTCGCATGCTGGTATTTGCTTGTGTCCGTTGTCGGTTCTAAGGTCCGTAAGACCTAATTGAGAGTGCAATGCACGATGAATGTCCAGGTTAATTAGAGCCAATCGGGTATCGAGTGGCATGTTGCAAGACAGTTTTATTTTCATTGACGCAATCTGGTATCGAAAGATTTCAGACAAACATATGTTACTCCTGTCCACGCAAATATTACGGGACTTATTATTATTAACTATTAAAGATGGCCAGCTTTGCAGGTTTCAGATATCCGGTGTTATGATTCGTGAATGAGTAATGACCAGCTGGAACATATATATTGACCTCCCTCGAGGAGTCTGAATCGGTCACCATTATCAAATCATTGATAACTCAAAATCGTTTCGAAGTACAATTGGCGTACTGAACAGTTTGGCCTTCACCCCAACGATTTTCCCGTTATCCTGAGTAACCAACAGTGAACTGTTGATTAAACTCCCACGCTAGTTTCAATAACCATAACTTAACGTTTGATAAGAATAACATAATCGGAGTAATCAAATATCAAATCAGCAAAAATGATAAATCTGGGGTGAACGATAAATTAAATTGCTTTGTCGAAGTTTGCAGGATGTTTAAACGACTTGAAGGTCCTTATGCTTGTTGCTCCATTTTACATCTGAACACCACGTCCCAACTTACTTCCGCGTACCGTTAGCTCGGTATTTCGTATTTTTCTGTGTGGTGTGTCATTTGCCGGTTCTATCGTCCGTTACACCTACCAGATTTGATGGTTTCGGTATAGTAATTCGAAGAATAGGAAGAGTTAGCTGGAATAGATATATTTACTTGCTTCGGATGACCTTAACTGGGTCACTATGATCGACTCGGTTAGTGCACAATGTCGATTCAAAGTACAATGGGCATGCCAACCTATGACCCCATCGATTTTTACGTTATCCTCAGAAAAGTCAAATACAACTGTCGATAGCATTATGATGCCAGGTTGAAAGAGAATAATTTAATGTTTGATACGAATTGCAGACCTTGAGAGATCAGAGCAAAAATGGTAGAGCTGGAGTGAAAATTTGAGAATGATGAAGGGCTACTTCTTAACCTCATTTCGCAGGACGCTTTAACCCACTGGAAGGTCCTTACGCCTTTTGCTCGATTTTGCACCCGAAAACCACATCCCATCTGATAGTTTATTACTACTGAAGTAGCCCCCCCTCTAATATCATCGTGCTGTGAAGGGCAAAATATGACCAGTTTCTCATAGAGTCTCCTATCTCTTCTTGCGTACAGCATATTGCCTATCTCTTGACATTCAAGGGTCGTAACATAAAAATCCGTGTTATCCAAAACCAACCCATTCTGCGTCCTCAAAGTATAACAACACTAAAGTACTCATCGTTCATACAAATAATACATTTTGTGGTTAATTTTGTGATACTACGTTGCTTGGAATTACCATCTATTTTTGAAAGAGCCAAAGATTCCGAAAAAGTGGTAATCAATCAGTACAAGTAAAAGTACGTAGGTGATATTCTCAGTTACATATAATTCCTTATTAAGCGCGATTTAAAGCACCGCTCTTATTCAACAGCCTAAACTTCAACCATGCATTGTACTACGGTTTTGCGAGAATCATCCTCCTGTGTCGACCTCTTTACATTGTTTAAGATTTTTTGGGTAAAGGCAGTCAGATGTTCACCTGATTGCACCGACTGAGGCGTCACAAACTCACATGGTGCATGCTAGGCAGCGAATAATAAATTTCATTTGAAGTAAAAAGGTAACGCTTTGTAAATTGAGGGCAATTACCTTCCGTATCATTTCTTTGTAATATTTTTGAGAGTTCGATTATAACGAAGTTCAGATCGCTCATAAAATAAAGGGAAACACTTTAGGAATCTTGATATTTCCAATCTATGGTTCATAAATTTATAAAGATAGATAATGTTCTACGTGCATATAACGAATGTCAACCTTAGGTATGTTTTAAACGTATTTGCATAAATATGTAGTTTTTGGACATACTTTAAAATGCAGCTGTTTTTTTTTGGGTAATGTCAGATCACTGCCGAGAAACATGAACGCCAACATTAAATGTATCACTGCAGAACGTGAAATAACAACTTATAGCCTTAAAACGCGCCTCATTGGAGGCAGAACAGAGTGATATAATATATACTAAGATTTTGTAAAACTGGTATATTTCTGTCCATTCAACTTATAATTTAACATTTGGTTATACTGAGCTGTAGATAGAAAAGCTTTTGATATCCTTTGCATACGGCTTTACAGACAATGGTGATGGTATGCATCGAGTAGTCATATATGTATGCTTGCTAATGGTCGATATTTTCGCCGTGGAGAAAAAAATGATAGCCTCATATCTGTATTACCTTATTGTTATAAGGTTTGCAAAACATCATTTTTAAAGCGAATCTGCCCTTCTTTTATTGAAAAGGATTCGACTTCTCATATGTCAATTACCCTCATTTTTATGAAGCCAAATTAATATTTTCCGTTCGTTGAGAAGAAATAGTTTATCTTTTTATAACTTACATTATCTTTTTGAAATTAAAATATGCATAAAAAAGAGCTTCTGATCCAAAAAGGTTATGAGCGTAGGAAATAACTTTAAGCTCAAGTAAGGTTTCGTTTACCCAAGATGATCCACTTTTCATTGAACACTGATCTGAACTTAATTCATTTCTGATTAACAGCATTTTGAAGCATATTTTCCCAGCTGCAAATTTAAGGATTGATTATACTGCAGAATTTATATAAGGTGAACACAACGGTCTCCAGGTCTTTAGGTCATTCCAAAGTGAGATATGGGACCCGTCAAGACCCCTCACAGGATCTGGCATCAGCCTCAGTGCTGACTTAAGTCAGCATTCAAAATGCACCTAACAACATAGGTAACTTTACTTGTCACTTTCGACTCTAGACGTGAATTTAACCTTCAACACAATCAAGAGACGCTTATCTAACACCATTGAAAGGACCTACTTTGGTGCTGAGCTCATATTTTGCAACTCGAGAACGATCCTTCCGATTCCAATTGCAAAGGATGCCCTGCTATTGTACGCCATTTCATGTTATGTTGACGAATTTACATGCACTTATGGATGCAAGCACATTGGGCGAACACAACGGCAATCGGCAGCCTCCGCTAAGGAGCACTTGCCGAGTTGGCTATTAAAAAAAAAAGATGAATAGGAATCCCCGTTCTTCCATTGCTGAATACCTATTGAATACGGGCCATTCTGAAGGGCCCAAAACATCCTTCCGATTACTTGTTCGGCCACGAACAACTCGTACCTTGCGCTACCTGGAGGCAGCCTGTATACGACGGTCAAAACTCAACCTTTGTAAACAGATGGAGCATGTTGTGAACCTAGCTTTGCCCTAATAACATCCAGGTTCCTGATTCACACTTTCTCCAGCCCTTATTTTGGTTTTACTGTTTTTCTCCTTCCTCACTATTCACAATATTCCACTTGCTAACGTTACATATAAGACTAATCAGCCTAATTTACTAATTGACCTTCATGAACTGTTTTTGTTTGACCTCTTCTCTACAAATTCAATTTTGCGTATTCTGACATTCGTTACACAATTTATGCGAGGAGAAGAGGCAGCTGATAATCACTGACGAAATGTATGGTTCCAATACATTCTGCTGTATACGCTATCCTTAAACAGCATTTTGTTCCTGAAATCAATCCAAAAAACATAAACAACCTCACATATATTTTAAGGTACGCCCTCAAAAATAACGATCTTCACAGTTTATCAGTTTGGCAATCTACTTTAAGTGGACATTTTATTTACTTTAGCAACACTCAGACAGAAGCATTTGCTTCCATCTTCTCTTTGCTAACGCTCCATCAAGCCCCGCGATTTTCCGTGCTAAGAATGTTCGTAATTAAAACCCAGGAGGCGAGAGCACATTAATTAAGCGCCACTAAGCTACTCGCTAACAGTGTTCGAAGTACACATAGGTCTGTGTATATTTAAGCGGATCGCTGAAAATGATTGATACTCACGTAAGTAAGGCATACACAACTCCTCTAATAGGCATCCAACGAGTCGCTGAACAACTGGAGCGATTAAAGAGTACTTTTACCCCACAGACATTCCTTTGACCCCACGAGCTGTGCACATTACGCATCATTCCGCCATCATCCATTCACTCATGGGACAGAAATGCCCTGGGGTTTTTAGTAGACTGATGAAAAATAGGTAGATTAAGGTTTGACGTATACATGTTCGTTACATCTTAGCCGGGACATTTATCAATCTTACAGACCGTTCACGAAATAAAATTGTAGATTTCCCGAACAGTCTTATTCTCATAATCACATATAAATTTTTTAAGCTGTTAATCAGAGAAATTTAAAGGACGCAGCCCAAATATTCTGAGTGTTTGACTGAAAAAAACACGTTTATGACAGGAATTACGAAAGGTAAAGAACTAATCCAGCGGGTTTGCAAAGTGTCTGTCTTCTTTTACTTTACGTTCAAGCTAAATCCTACTGCCGCTAGTTCCTAATGCGAGCTGATCGACATGTATTCAAATAGGGTGAAAAGCTTTGCTTATATATTTAACTATTTTAAGCTCTGTGTATTTTACTAGATGATCTATTGAAACGAACATACGCGAAAATAATGATGGAGACTGGAGCGCTCGTTTTTGGCTTCCTAGTGGTCATCAATCAACCCATCCTAATCCCAAGCGGTGCTGCACCCATGGCTCGAACCTGCAACCTGTTGGTCAAACATCTAACACTTTCACCCATTAAATAATTTACTATTTGAAATGAAAATGTATGATGGTCCGATAATCACCTGACTGCATTAAACATCACGAGCCGTATGCTTCTTTACTGATTTAATAATGAAAACTTTACCCTTTTTCTCATAAGTGATGCAATTTCTCATAGTTGCCTTTACCTTATTTTAATGATGACCGAAAAACAAAATGTTTCGCGCGCAGCATGGTTTAAAAAAAACCTGTTTAACTAACATCCTTGTTGTTCTTTTATAGATTCTGATCCGCAGCGTTAAATAACCCAGGACATTCCTTAGATCTCAAAAAGCCTTGTATCCGGCTCACGGTGGCCCACTAGCTCCTTCAATATGCTTATGTGAACTAAAGAATTTTAAGTAAACAGCCTTCTGCCACAGAAGTCAACTCAAAGGACATGATAAAAGTCGCACATGTGCGCTACAGCACCCCTTAAATTTCGAGTTTTCATTTTTTGAGATAAGCAATCAACTGCAAGTGGGCTTTTAATTAATTTTGCAGCGCATCCTCCATCAGAAAAGCGTCTGCTTTCATCTACTGTTTTCTTAGGCCACATCAAGCCCCCCGGTTCTCGTTGGTAAGAAATTACGCAAAATGCGAGAGCATATTAATTACGCCCAATTGGGCTACTCGCGAACAGTGTTTAAAGTACGCATGTGGATCAGTAAAAAATGATTGATGCTCACGTAAATGAGGCACACAGAGCTCCTTTAATCGACATCCAAAGAGCTTCCCAATGGCTAGGCGAGCAGAGGGCACTTTGACCCAACAGCACTGTCTTTGTGTCATCGAGGTGTTTACATCACTTATCGTTCCATTATCATCTGCGAACTCATTCACCAGAAATGCTTATGCCAGGGGTTTATATGTTTTGGTGAAAAAACATCTTACTGGAGTTCAAGGGAAATGTGACCTAAGCCGGAACGTTTAGCTTTATTTTATACCACTCTGTAGCCCTTTTTACGGCCCAGACCTCGAATCTGTTCATCTAAAGGAAACAGCAGTTCAAAATTACTGGGTGGGCAACTGAGAAAAGGCGCTTTTATGCTGGCGATTACGAAGGGTAAAGTACTATTCATTATTTTTCATGTGCTTACTTAACGAAAGGTGAAATAGCTGGCTTTGCTTCCCAGCCACACACCACCGACCCAAGTGTTTAACTTAGGCTTTTTCGACGTGGTCAGAAGAAGAAGAAGCCTTTGATACATTATGGTGTTTTTAGAATCTCTAATCTTCTTTCTTACTGGTAAGATTAAGTCGAAACCATATCTTGATGAAAATTGTCGGCTAGGAGTGGTCGTTTGTAATCCATTAACCGTCATCAGCATCCTATGTGCAGCGTAGGTTCGAACCCCAATCCCTTGATCAGAAATATAAAACCCTAGCCGTTGACCAACAGGGTTGATTTAATGGCAATTATTAATGATCGACTACCTGCAACAATGGAGTTGTACCTTCGCTCTGGGCTACTTATTGCAAATTAACCATTTTTGGACTAGGACATTAAGATGTTTACTTGATTTTGCCGATCGAGACGTAATGAGCTCACATAGGACATGCTAGGAAGCGACCGATACATTTAAATATAATTGTTGTGTGTGATCGGAAACGTAAAACTTTGTGTACGTTGGCGGAAATTTCCTCTCGTCATATTTCTTTATAAGTCTTTCGGGAGTGCGGTGACGACGAAGATAAGGTCGTTCGTAAAATAATGGTGAACATCTTAAGAATACCGTTAATAGGCGTTTCGCAAATTTCAGTCGACCCAACTGTGAAAAAAGAAGTGGCCTCAGCACGTAAGGCTTTTGCGCAGTCAGCGCTCTACCACTGAGCTATGAGGCTCACTGTTTACGGTGAATCTAATCGCGCCTGGTTCGATTTGCTTGCCCAACCTTTTGACTTGTATCATTTTTTATTTTATATGTTGTGATCTGCGGAGTCTAATAGCGCAGATAATACCTAGGATCTCAATAAACGTTGCATTTGGCATAAATTGGGTGCAAATTTTCCTCATATAAACAGATCTGAATATAATTCTTTTCCAGCAAACAGCATTTGGCCCCGACGTCAAATCAGCGAAAAGTAAACAGCCTCACATGTATGTTATACACGCCTTCCGTTTTTGATCTTAAAATTTTTTTGAGTTATACAATCTACTGTTACCGGGTAAGAAGAATACGCGATCACTGGAATAGAGGTTTTGAGTGATCTGGCATCGCAGTCGAAAAGTGGAATTGCGTGATCTTTACCGAACTAAACTATGCACAACTCCTCTAATCGACATCCAACGAGCTGCTCATTGGCTGGGCAAACGGACATGACTTTGACCCTCACAGAACTTTATTTGATCCCGCGGGTTGTTTACATCGCACATGGCTCCATCACCTCGTTCCTCACCATCACCATCACTTGCGCTAAAAATGTTTACAGCACCCGGGTATAATAAGGCTGATGAGAAAGAGATTAAGTGGGGTTTTAAGGACACGTGACCAAAGCCGGGACAATTAGCGACATTCTATACCACTCCGTAGTCGTTTTTACAGCCCTGTCCTCGAATCTGTTTATCAAGAGATATCATTTGAAGCAGCGCAGGCTAACTGGATGGGCGAATGGAACGATCATGCGCTTTTTACGATGGCAAAGGGTGAACTTGCGGCATTTTCAACTTCTGGAGAAGGTACCTTTCTTTGAAATAACGTTCAAACTACACCCTTCTGTCCCCCAATGCTACATAAATGCTAGTCGACGTAGTTGAAAGTATCCGAAACATTTGTTATTTTATGGTGCACTTTCAATCTCTTATCTTTCTTACTGGTGTCTCGTGGTTTATATCATACTTCAATGAGCATTACCGGCTATGAGGAGGAGTTTTTGCATCTTTTGCATACGGTATGACAGAAAACACGCACAGCATGTCTCGGCTGTTCACACAGGCATGCTTGTTTACGATCCTTATTTTCGATGTGGTAAAACAAGTTACAGCCTTTATTTTTCATAGTTGACCTAGCCTAATTTTGCTGAAGTCAAGTCAATTTTTTCCGTTCTCTGAAAATGTATATATAAAGCTTTCTGACCATTTTTAACAGTACAACACACATAATAAGGAGTTTCTGATCCGCAACATTCAATAATGTCAGAACTTTCTTGGATCTCAAGATACATTACGTTTGGCCAAAGCTGGCGCACATTTTCCTTCTCTACGCTGATTCGACGCGAATTTATCTTTGGTAAACAGCATTTTGCCCCTGCAGTCAACTGAACGGCCAAAAAACAACATCATATGTAAGTTAAAGCACGTTGTTTAAGTTCACTCTTCACATTTTATGCGTTAGGCAATCTGCTGTAAGTGGTTTTTTTTAAATATTTCCACATGCTAACAACAGGCACAAGGAAGCCCTTCTTCAAACAGAAGAGCGTTCGCTTTCATCCACTGTTTGCTTAGGCTGCATCAAGCCCTGCCATTCTCCGTGGTAAGAATTATCGCAATAAAAACCCAAAATGCGAGAGCATAGTAATAACGCGCAATTGGGCTACTTGCGGACAGTGTTGAAAGTACTCATGTGTTTTTTGCTACCTTAACGGATTAGTTAAAAAATGATGATGAAAACCACGCAAAACTGTTCTAATCGGCATCTAACAATATGCTTAGTGACCGGATCAAACGAGGAGGACTTTGACCCCACAGAACTTTCTTTGA
>JAYGXS010000008.1:25446429-25472464 GCA_036362985.1 Ligula intestinalis
TTAGGGATTGGGTTATATTCAGGAGCTGGTGGTCAAATGCCGATTCAGGGCTATCAGCTGAGGAGGAGCTCCAGTTGATGGTAGGAGCGTTGAAGTCCCCAACAATAAGGGTATTTGTTCGCGTAGCGAGGGTTTTAAGTTCATCCAGCAATATGGCATCGGCCTCAGGATTGTTCCTCGGCGGTCGGTAGACAGTTAGGATATCAAGGCTTTGGGAACCCATTGCTCATACAGTTAATCATACCGCTTCTTGGCAAGACTGATTCGCCATTTTTTCAGAAACATACAAACCGTTCTACACGAAGTTTGCTACGCCTCTACCTCTTCGGTTGTTTGTGTCTTTCGGGAACAGTTGAAAGCCGGGGATTCCAATCTCGCGATTGTCAATCTGGTCCGACAACAATGTTTCTGTTATCGAAATAAAATCGGGAAGGAGGTCGGATACGTTTATCCTTAGTGTATTTATTTTTGAAAGTAAGCTTTGCGCATTCGTATACATTAATGTCAATTTTGAATTCTTGCGTGGTCCACTTGTAGCCCCAACGCAGGCTACTGGAGTAGCTGCGCGGTCATGCAAATCGGTTCGGTCCATGAGGGGGCAGAATTTCGTTCGACTGTCTAGTCCTTGAATATCACGAGATTTGGTTCTCCTTTGCTTCTGCGTGACCTCAATGCTAAAACCAGCATGCGGCTTTTCAGTTTGTCAGTAGGAGAGTAATCCGGCTGAAAAAACACATCCTTTCTAGAGTACTTCAATCGAAAACGTCTTGACAGTAGAAGTTTTGCTTCTGTGTCGCTGGTTAGGACGATTTTTAGTGGTCGTGGTCTAGTCTGCTGAGTTGAGTTTGGGCGAATTCCAAGATGAAATTTATTTTGATAAAAAAGCTCCTCAGACGGTTTCAATAGCTCTTTCATGAGCTCTTGGAATAACCCTTTGTCATCCTCGCTTCTTTCGCTGGGTGTTTCGGAAGAGGAGTCGGTTGGTCCCTGTATTATTATGCAGTTGCCCTTGTCAGGGCCGCTGCTATTGGTTGGGGGTTTTCGGTTATCTTCCGACTACTCAGCATCCTCAAATGGGTGACTGATTGCGGGCTTTCGGTTATCCTCCGACAACTCAGAATACTCAGATGGGCCTCGCAAAATGGTAATGTCTGCTGGGACATCCGGACTAGTAACGCTCCGTTCATGGTCAACGGGGCCTTTATCCGGGGACCGCTGAGAGGGATCCGACACTACCTGAGTGCAGTCTCCTTAACTTGGGCTGTGACTACCTTTTGATCTGATATTTGCTTATTTGAAGAGCCCGACGGATTCTCTTTCGTAACAAGGCGACCTTCTTGCGTTGTAGCCGGCGGCCTCTTGCGGCCTCTTTGGCTCTGTAGTAGGCGCGACTGGACTGCTTTTACGGGTATCATAGACACCACTTGTTTGTCTCCTATGCATACTACCCCTCATTCTACTACGGGTTGCTCTTTGTGTAGCCTTATCCGGAATAAAAGACCTGTGGTTGAGCTCTTTCATCTCTTTGACTTATAGTTCGAGCCGGTTAAATTTGGCGACTAGCATCTGGACCATTAATTGGCATGCGAAAACCGGCTGGTCTACTTGCGTCATCAGCGCTAAATTTAAGACACTTTTCGAACGCCCCTTCGACCGTGTTGTGATGGTGTAATGGTTAGCGCGTTCGTCCTCGATGTAAGTGGTACTGTATTCGAACTCTGGCCAGCCATCCTTTTCCTCTTCAGAGTATAACATGCATAACATGTTTGCAAAGCTTTTTTACAATCAGCGTAAATCGATTTCCTGATCAGGGATATTGCCTTAAATTTGAGGAAAACATACTAGAACAAGGTGTCTTCGATAGAAAAAGACTTCAAAAGTTGAGCAGGGTCATCGTGTTGAGAAAAATCAAGTTCCGCTTGGAATTCCAAATGAGTACTTTGAAACTATAACAGTGAATTTCTATGTAAGAAGATTGACTCAGCCATCGTAGAAGTTCGTTCTGCAATGCACGATAATGTAATGGTTTTTTAAGTCGATAAATCAGTAGAGGCGACGATCTTCAAAATCCGAAGAGTACAATCTTTTGCAGAACGCAGATAAGTCCTCTTGAAGGTGGTTGAGGGAGATGATATTGGGCAAGCGAAGTATATTCTCAATCCCAACGGGCTGCAAGAGCGTCATGTAGTCCTAAATCGCGAAGAAATCTAATTTCCTCGGAGGCCGAAAATGGTGCTTAGATTTGAAAAACGTGGACATTTTTCCCACTTGTCTCTGCATTTTTACAACAGGCACAAATGGTGTTCGCCTCCGTTAACTGTTCGATAACCCTCCGCCAAGCCTGATGATCTTAGCAATAAAAATTCAGGAGAAGAAAACGTAGTAATTGTACTCACTTGAGCCACTAGCGGACAATTTTGAAATATTCTGTGTGCTTGCACATCTCAGCGGATCAGAGAAGATGTGTGATTTCTGCGTAACTAAGCCATATGCAACTCCGCTTATCGACATATAATGACTTGCTCACCGGCTACGATGGATGGGGGGCTTTGACCCCACAGATATTTCTTTGATCCCGCGAGTTGTTTATATTACGCATCTTTCCATCACCATCGTCATCATCTGGGTGGTCATCAGCCGGAAATGCTTATAACAGGTGGTTGTTATCAGGCTGATGAAAAACAGGCTGATTGGGGTTTAAGGTCTACATATTCGTCACACCTCAAGCAAATGTGACGTAAGCCGGGATAATTATCAATCTTTAAATACCGCTGTGCGTTCCTTTTTACCGTTAAGTGTTTGAATATCCTTACCAGAGAAATCACACAAAGCAGCGGAAAATTACTGGGTGGCGGAATGAACAAAGGTTGATTTAATGACGGCCACAACGCGAGGTTAAGTACTATAAATTAAAAATAAATTAGTATTCATGTTCATCTCCAAAGATTCTCTCTCAGAAAGGTGAATTTACCACTTTGTGAATATCCAGAATGCGTACCTTTCTTTAAAATTAAGTTCCACCCACATCCCACTGCCCCAAGTGCTTAATCTGAGTTGTTTCACGAGATTGGCAGGATGTGAAACCTTCGCTACTTTATGGCATTCTTTCAATCTTTGATATTCTTTCTTACTGCTGTCCTTCAGTGGATACCGTATTGCAGTGAACATTGCCAGTTAGGAAATAGGAGTTAAGAATGATCATTGCTATTCTATTAACCGTCATTTGTCTGTCAAATGCAACTTTGGGTGAGACCCAAACAGGCAAACCGTTGATTAGAAATCCAAAACTATAAACATAAACACACGGACTTGTTGTAATGACAGCCCCATCGGCCGGATAATGACATGATTTGCCTTATGTCTTCACTTTTTTACCAAAACGCACAAATTAGTGTTCGCTCACACCCTTTGAAAGTATCTGCGCTAATAACGTTTACAATGAAAACCCTGGGATCTAAAACGTAGTAATTACACGCAACTAAGCTACTCGCAAACAGTGTTTGATGTACTCATGTGTCCGTACACGTCTCAGCAGATAAGAGAAACGGTGTGAATGTCACGTAACTAAGCCATACACAACGTCTCTAATCGACATCTAACGACCTGTTCAATAGCTGGGACGAATGGGGAGGACTTTGACCCTGCAGCACCTTCTTTGATCCCGCGGGATGTTTGCATTACGCATCGTTTCGTCACCATCATCCGGGCACTCATGAGCCAGAAATGCATAAAACAGGGGTTTAATTCGCCTGGTGAAAAAAGAAGGTTGACTGGAGTTTTAGGGACATGTGACGTAAGCCGGGACATTAAGCTATCTTTTATACCGATATCTGGTCCCTTTTATGGTCCACTCTTCGCATCTTTTTTTTTCAAAGGAATTATAAGAAGTAGCGCAAAATGAGTGGGTTGGCAACTATAAAAAGGCGCTTTTATGACGGCAATTACAATGGGTAAGTTAGTATGAATTGTTAGTCACGTGCTAACCCAGCAAACGGTAAATTAAAGGATTTTTAAATATCCAGAATAGGCACCTTTGTTTTAAATTACGTTCGTGGTAGGCTCCACCACTCCAAGGTTTTACTCTAGTTTGTAAGCCACGGTCAGAAATATTGGAAAACTTTGCTGCTTTATGTTCTTTTTACAATGCCTAATCTAATTTATTATTGGTGTCTTATGTTTGATGCCGTATTGTAATTAACATTACCCGCGTTGAAAGTGAGACTTGAGTGGTTGTGGGTAGTCCATTAACCGTCCTTAGCCTCTCATTAACGGCACTCTGTTGATCAGATATCTAAAACCCTGACCATTGACGAACAGGCTTGCTATAATGGCAGTTTTCAACGTTCGGATGCTTAAGTGATTTGTGTTGTGGCATCTCTTTGATTGAATAATTGTAGACTTACCCTATCCCTGACTAGCATTCGCCACCAAAACCATAAACTGCGTTTGCTAGAATCGAACGTACGAGTTCCGCTTAGCAGTGCATGGGAAGAAGAAGCAATTCCTGGGGCATAGGTGTTTAGGGATCGGAAATGTTAGATTCCCAAACGAAGTCACCATCAGGTTTCGACAGATAAGCAACTGCTTGACGTGAAGTATTTGGTGGTGTGCACTCAGTTTAATGTATTGACATAAATAGGCAGCAACTTCCCAGTATCCTTTTTGCAGCCTCAAATCGACTGCAGTGCACGGAAAATGCATGTGATTGCCAGAAGACCATACCATTTGACAATTTGAGCAAGAGTGTCAAGGGTGATAGTAACTCTCTCTTCTTCCATTTTCAAACCCACAGTATGGCCCAAAATCCTTGAAAAACGTAGACATATAAGTAACATTGATATGCTCTCGATAATTGGCATTAGGTAAGTTTGTAACACTGACTATCGTGCAGTCTGTTGTGAAGGTAATTCAGTTACATTACGATGCCGGCCTTTTACCGAGCTTATTTCTGGTCGCTTAAAAAAGGAGGCACTATAAAATGTAACTAATTAACTTGTTCGCCTCTTTATCATTGATTTCGGTGGCCTTTTTACATGATAGTATAGTTCATGCAAAACATGCGCGAACATATTTTTCCTGGTTTTTCTTTTGATTTTAAGTAATGCCTTCCTTTAATTTTTATACTTACAGAATCGGTAACTTTCGGTTTTAAAAAAGTTTCTACATTGCCCAATCATTTCTACACCTACTGACTCCTACATTTGCATTTAAGGTTTGCGAACTGCGCGCTGTTTACATCTTGTTTAAGAAAAAGTGGGTTTCGCGTACGGTATTAGGAATAATTCACGTGGTTCTCATAAATGTTGCAACACTTGTGGAACATATTATATACATTATAGGCAGCATTGATAAATTGATGGATGTGATGTATAATGAATTATCACCTAAAAAATCGAAAAAGGTCATAATTAGACATTTTGTTTTAAACCGAGAAAGCAAAATAAAGTATTCAATTAAAAGAAGGTGTAATTCGATACAAATTGAATATAAGGGATATTTAGTTCGTATATGTTTTCCATAAAGAAAACTAGTTGAATTAGCCACGAGCTTACCAGGCAGTTCTTACAGTACATACATCTTGTACGAGGCTAGAAAAAAGCTTGTTAAAAAGCCGGCGTTCTATCGTGAATAAAATGACTTTAAAATGGAAGAAATGGTATTGTTAATTACCATAATAACAACGAAATTATTAGCTAAAGACCCAGACATGTGTTTTGCCAGCATCTGCCGCCGTTTTAAATAGCTGTGACGGGTCCGGCTCATCCATGGGTCCCCCAGCTTTCCCGATCTAGTTTCTAGTTTATATTTCGGTTTTGAAAAATCAGCTTTTTAATTTCCTGCGAAATTAATTTCTGTTCACGGTATATATCAGTATATTAAAGCTCTATAGGCGAAGACCGAAATTAAATGTGCATATATGGGTTGAAACCTGTCAACCACTACGGCCAGCAGACAGACTTTAATAGTATATATTGGTGTTTTAACTTTCCATCCTTACAGCCTACGTACTAACGAAAAGGTATACAGCGAACATAAATTAATTTCTCAGGAAATTAAGAAGCTAACACTACGTGATACTCGCTATTACAACCTTATTCGATGCCAATTACCGAGAAAGTATGAATTTTTCGCATATGTAAACATGTTGCACGAATTTTTAGGCCGTTCTGTCAAGGCTTCTTTTAAAGTATACCAACAAAGATAACATCGCAACGTGTATGGGTAGGTGATTTCATGATTTGAGCAGTATGTTAGATAAGGAGAATTTGCGCACTTCTAGCCTGGCTTGGTTAATATGCAGTTTAAATGGGTAGCCTTCGTGGTGGCAGCAAATTCGAAATTGTTTCCTAACGCCAGACAATAATCCAATCCCTATAAAACGCGGAACACCTGTAGGAGATCTTCACGAACTTAACGAGAGTTCGTAGCGTGTTTTGTCAGCAAATGGCTTTTGCGCTTTTGGTAGGCTTTTGCCGTTAAAAAAGGAGACCAGACAGAAAGAGAGTGGAGATAGAGGATGGCGACTACTGATTTAATCGTTGTTTTTTCCGCCGGTCTTGGCTGTGGCTCCAGCCCTTTTTTGAACTGCCTTTTATTATTCTACTGGATTTTTAAAATAAAGGTTAACAATTCCGCGACCACGCCAGGTTTGAACGACAGATTGACCTTTGTACCTGAACATTTATTTCGCGTTACTCATAGAACGGGAAGTTGTCTTGAGCGTTGATAGTTATTTTAGTGACGTTAGGCTTGCGCAGTATTCACCGTACTTTCTGCCAAAAAGGCAGAATTGGTTGACGTGGTGTGAGGCTGCGCCTACGCTTGCACAGTGCATGAATTCATCTTCTGCTCACCAGAATACATTTTTAGATTTGCTCACGTTTCGGACAGCATGGCCGTCTGTTCTTTGTCAAAGCAAATACTAACTTTATCGATCGGCAAGTTTCGAATTGCGGCTGTGCGTGTGATGGCCTTAGGCTGATCGATATTTGCCAGGTCGCTGTTTGCTCCTACGCGTGGATTTTGGCTTGGAGTGATGGCAGTTGGTGTTCTGTTTTGTCCCCACGGTAAAAGATGCTATCAACAGGAAGTTTTGACCTCCTTGCGGCCTACAAAGTCCTACGCCATTAGGTTAGTAAAGTCAGGACACGGTCAAACTGAAGTCAGGATTGAAAGCAAAGACAACACAATAATTAAATCACCGGAAGAAACAGCAGGCTTACCAGCACACTCTACTAAAGGGTCAAAACAAAACACCAACTGCCGTCACACTAAGCAAAAAATCCACAACCAGGAGCAAACAGCGACCGCAGAAATATTGCTCAGCCCAAGGCCAACACGAACAGACGCAACCTGGCTGATCGATAAAGTCAGTATTTGCTTTGACCAAGGACAGGCATGCAAATTTATTCCGATAAACAGAGGATGAACTCTTATTCATATCCCGGAGTTCTGGATTTTTCAAATTTGAGCTTACACAGTGTCCAGCACACATGTCTTACCGTCCGGATTTCCCAGGCGTTTTGATAAAGGAGAGAGGCAGAGCGATCATACAACGGATTTTCACTGTATGTTTAATCAGTGTTTGTTTCTGCCGCATGACTCAGCTCTTCAATGTGTCAAACGAATCCCTATCTACTGTTTTCTGTTCTAGAAACTCCAGGCTAATACCTTCGAAGATTTTCAAGGGCAGAGCATTTAATGAATTGTCTGCAATTTAAGGGTCAATCAGTGGTCCTTCAACATAAGTCTTACGTCTTATACTCTCCAAAGTCACACATGCATGTTTTCTATTTAAAATAGGTTTTTTTAATTGGTCTTCGAACAGGTTCCAAGTTGCCAGATAAAAACAAGATCTCGAAGTACGATTCGTAATAGTTTCCGATACAATTGGAGTAATCTCTAGAACTGAACCAAAAATACAAAAAACGTCCACTGTATTCATACGGACTGCAGAAGAATGCACATTCATCAGCGGTATTGACCTAAGCGCCAGGTTTTAGTACACAGCTCTCACGTTTCCCTGCAAATAGGACTTAGTAGGAATAAATACGGGATGATATGCCGCACCTTTCAAGAAGCTGCAAATAAATGAGGCTTAGATACAACAATCCAATAAAAAGGAATCAGATGGGCCAACAATGGACCAACATGAATCGCAATTAGCGTCCACGCCGGATGACTTGGGCTGACACCGGACCGATGCAAATAACAGTTGCCAATTATCCATCACGCTATTAGGACTGCTCATAATGTCCGACACGATTTGACGCAAATTGCAGCTCCAAATGACCCCAAAACTAGACGACTCTATACAGTAGACGGCCAAGATCACAAAACATTTCGAAATATGCGAAAGAATGATACGCTTTCGCTCATCGGAATTGACTCAAGTTGTGATACTGATTATTGGGTAGTCTATTCTGAAGTCTATTCTGAAGTCATTTCAGTAATGATAGGATGCGAGCTTTTAAACGAGCTACGTTTTGGCTACTAGCAAAATGCATCTTTTATAAAAACTGACTACTTAAGGAGTATGCCTTTTATTGCTTATGTTGACTGCCTTTATAAATCCAAATATATTTTATGGAAAACATGCACGAAAAAAATTATTTCTTGCGCTTTTTTGATAGTAAATTACGCTTTCTTTAAATTTTACATTCAAGAAAAGGGAATGTTTCGGTTTTAAAAAAAGTTGCTAATTATTAGCGTTTTTACGTTTGTGAGCACATCATTTATAAAACATCATATCCATCACTGTATTAATGCTTCCTATACTGCATAAAATATGTTCCAAATCTGTTTCAATATTTTATAACTACTATGTTAACTCTCGAACAGTAGTCGAATGTATACTTTTCCTTAAATAGGATATACGTAATGCGCAGTTGTTAAACCTTGAATTCGAGTCTATCAGTCACTAGTTAAGAAAATAATTCGAAAATCAAGCAATTTTTTTAAAACTGATAGACACCTTTTCTTTGAGTACAATTTTTAAAGGAGGCATTTGTCTCTATCAAACAAGTAGAAACAAATATTTTTTCGTGCATTTTTTTCATAAAATATATTTGAATTTGTAAGTGCAGTCAAAATAAGTGATAAACGGCATACTAATTCAAAAGTCAATTTTAAAATATAGGTTTTGCTAGAAGTCAGATCGAAGCTCGTTAAAAAGCCCTCATCTTTTCATGACTGAAGTGACTTTGGAATAGAGTACACGATAATCAATATCAAAACTTGAAACAATGCCGATGAGCGAAAGAGTATCAGTCTTTCGCATATGTCGAAATGTTGCGTGATCTTTGCCGTCTTCTGTAGTTGTAACAGCACTTTGGAATGCTAACTGTTCTTTGCACATTTTTGTCAAGGCTGACGACGACCTGTGGATCCAGTGTCGACAATGTCTGATTATTTACTCATTTTTCCAAAGGACGCCTTTATCTGAAATAAAAATTCTTGGGATGCCTGCCTTCCGGTTTATACGAAACTTTCCATTTATTTCCGTGAGCTATCGGATGGTAGATGACAGTGTGCTTATTTTCGTCATAATGATTATAAATGTATCCCTCAGTCCCCCGTGGGAGTTGCTAGACACAGTACATTTCCATTCTGCCTATCAATACAATTTATTTTGTCTCAAGAGGCAGTTTTGATGCAGCCTAGGGGCTGTTGGATACTGGAAAAAATAAAATCACAGAGGACACCACAGGTTAAATAGGTTCTCCTGGGGGGCTAACATTCCCCAGCCCTGGGTATGAAAACGACAAGCCATCAAAACTCACTAGTCGCTTGGAAATTATGCCTTGGAAAGAGGTGATCTGCTTATCCAAGTGCATGATTAATGCCCTTAAAAAAGACGGATGTGTGAATCGTGTGAGTATAAGCCGGAGTCAGTTAAAAACGCTTATAAGGAGGAGGTGATCAGCTCCACATGAAAATGACATGAAAACATACCGGTTGCGCGGTGGATATTTTATAATTTGCACATTAGACATCAACACCATAGGCCCACGAAACTGGCTTTTTTGAGGTTATACCGCACAGACTGTACACGGTAATGCAAGTCTTGTGTAACTTGGACAGGTAATTTTGATCAACTGAGTGGATTTAATAATCGGAAAGGCTTTATTTTATAAAACTGCCTTATTAGTTAAAGTTACAGAGCAAAAAAGGCACTAATTTGGCTAAGTAATGAGTACGTTTATATCGAAGCAATTTCCTATGCCGTAATGTAAGAGCAAACAAAAATGTTTATTTATATGCATGACGCTATGGGAGAATTCCAGAATAAGAAGCAAAAAATTAGAAAATTTTTTTCCTTCCCGAACTGGATGTTTTGTCCGAAGTCGCTTTAATGGAAGTGAAGCCAAGTTTAAGGACTCAAATTTATTTTCAGAAACCAGCAGAAATTTAAGCTTCAGAAATTATTTTGCGCTTAACTGTGAAGTTTTATTCACATAAAATGCAATGGGAAAAAGGGTTTCATCCCATTTTGCTTAAACTGCAACGCTGAAATTTGCGTGTAAGCAAAGTATTCGCATATGGGTCCGCGAAAGTATTGTAAAGAACGCCTTATTGAATACAAGCCACGCAGATATAAACCTTGTGGAAACTATACGTTTCGTTTATGCGTTCTGTGGAAACGGAACAGAGAGAAGAATAATAAGTATTTCAAAAAATGGTCACATATGTGGCCAGTCCTTTTTTTTGAAAGCTTATTATAG
The DNA here is from genome assembly GCA_036362985.1 of Ligula intestinalis. Taxonomy (NCBI): domain Eukaryota; kingdom Metazoa; phylum Platyhelminthes; class Cestoda; order Diphyllobothriidea; family Diphyllobothriidae; genus Ligula; species Ligula intestinalis. The sequence continues at coordinate 25,457,154 of JAYGXS010000008.1, forward strand.
ACGATGGAATTAATCCATTTAAATAGAAGCCAATCTACTCTAAAATGAAAATTTTTTTTCAATTTCCAGTCCAATTGAATCTTTCATCGTTAGGTATATTAGAAAAATTTTCAAAAGTCTTCAATTTCATTGTGATATGATCTTGGAAAAAGTTAATATACACTGCATTTTACCAGTTTAATATCTAATGGAAGCTTTTTAAAAGACGTTACCTATTATGGGAAGTTTATTTATTTATCTTAGGAATAACAATATCCGATTTACTAAGCGTACGTTTCGCATAATTGACAATGCGGTTTGCTATTTTGAAGCATTTCTAAATATGATCCACATGGTTATATTCATAAGGAAATATATCCGAAAACTCATTTTTTAGTAAATACTCTTTATGTTTAACTTTTTTAAAGATTTTGATGAAACGTCAAATAGAAGCGCAATTTATTAAGTGAACAATGAGGACACTGAAAATGAGCGAAATGATGACAGCCTCTGTTCCTAGATATTTAATAACTCGTTATCAACTTATGGTAATCTGAACAAAATATTCTCACTAACGAAAAGTTATTTTATAAACAGAAAGTGTTTGTTTTAAGTTCCCAAATTAACAAAATATTAACATTGTTTTTGTAATTTATAGCTATTTTCCGTTTCCAGAAGTTGGGGATTATCGAAAAATATGTTTGCCCTAATGAATAATAACTTTTTCTTCGAGTTCATTTAAGTTTGTTTTAAAGTTGCCTTATGTTGTTCTGTATTATTTCCAACATTTTGTTAATGTGTTCACGCTGGTATGTGAGTAATGATCAAATTTTTACAAACGGAGGCAGCATTCGCAGCATTGTATACAAAATTTAACATCCACCTTAATAAGTTAAATGAGTGTTTAATGACACTGCCAACCATGGATTATTGCTCGAATTTGAGGCTGTCTCAAAGGTAATTTAAGCAAAAACCAGACGGTTCACTCTAAAATGACAAACACTGTGTTGTCTACTGAATATATACGTTGTACTTACAATGTAATGTCTTCTTCCACCAGCCTGCCTCAGAGCTTTTATTCATGCAACAACCGAACTTTGCGAAAATATTGTTAATCACTCGTAACCCAGCATTAACACATGTGCAAAAAACTTGGAAACATAAGGAGCAACAATAAAGACAATTTAAAGCGTCAACAAAATGCAAAATATGCTAATTGCTTGCATGGAAGATCCAGCCTCTTTCAAGGAGCTTCCAAATAAAACACAAAAATTCGCAACAATATTGATCAATAAATTTTATTGTAATTATTAGGGTGAATCGTAAACATACCACTTTTTTCATATCAAAGGAAACTTATTTTTTTGGATATTTTAGGTGTTGGATAACAATAATTGTCAGTTCACAGCAAACACAATATAAGAAGTCGTAGACAAAAATTGAGCAATTTACTGGAATAAAATCAAAGTTTATGACCAATGGGTTTGGGCAAATATTCCAGGGCTTAATTTAGGATCGATAGGGCGTCAGTCTCGTAATTTGACCAGGTCTGTGGATAAGCCTTTTGAAATACTAGTAAACACCTCCGGGTATTGGCTTGATGTCATTTGTCCAGTTTTGTCGATCTCTGGTTACTGTCTCATTAGCTAGTAACACGAGCAATAGAGCATTACTTAACTTCCCAGGATACACAATATGCATGTTTGCTGTGCTTCCAAGTTGTTCAAAAAGTCTTGGTAAGGTTACCTCCTTGGTAGAAAAAAAGAGCTAGAGGTAGAATGTTTAGTAAAAGTTTCGAATGTAAGTGGAGCTGTCTGTAGAGCACAATGAAACAGGCAAAAAATCAACTGAAGAGAAATTCCGATCACATTCATATGGCCAGGAAGAAAATGCATGGCCACTAGCAATATTTACGTAAGCACCATTTTTAAATTACACAGCTCTCAGGTCTCCGGATAAATGCGGTTTTATAATAAAATATCTGGGATAATATGTAGTACCTATCAAGTAACTTTACATAAAGGAGGCAACACTTCCAATTACTTCCGTGAGCGTTGTTGCAATTCGCCCGGTTCCTGGAAGGTTGCTCCGTTTTCATCATAATCGTTAACAATGCATTTATTTTTTTTCTACTAAATCCCACACATTCACCCCACAAGAGCAACAGTTTTTCTCCTAAAATGCCTAAGAAGTTTTTTCACTGTCTGCTCCTATTTTTCCATCCCATGACTCAGGGCAACTGGCCTCCCCAATGGTCTGAGATACAATTTTTTGTTACCACTACGCATATGTACAAATGGGGAAGAAAGAATTTTACCTACATACCCCTTAATATACTGATACTGATCTCTATCATCGTCCCCCATTAGATTTTCTAGATAATTTACTCCCCTCTGCCTATTTTCCAAAATTATGTCTGTCTCAGAAGACGGTTTTGAGAAAGCCATGCGCGTTCCGATACTGTCCAGCATAGATTTATTACCGCTTTTTTGGCAAGAATTCTTATTGAGAAGGAGTATTTCAATAGTGCAATCAGATATTGGTAATTACTAAGGAGCAGATAAAATCACTGGAACAGGACCTTTCTTCACTAAACATTGCGAAATCCGAGAGATGCAGATCGCAACCACTAAGCTTCCGCACACCTAAAAAAATTAACTCTCGCCCCTAATCGAGGACACTTGAATGCACTCTTTACTTTATCGCCGCACAAAGTAGCTTCATCGGAGAAAATTTAAGAATTCTCAAGTAGGAATAATTAAAAATCAAAAGGCCACGACGAGCATGCTGATCTTTGTGCAATAAGTGTAAGCAGCTACCTTCGATAAGGCTGAGCCATAACAACTTTATACTATCAATACAGCAACTATCTGTATAGGTTCTATCTTTTCCTGTTCCTGATGGTGGATCCGCGATGGATTTCGAAAAAAGAGCAGTCTCATACCCCGTCATGTAATGTTATGTTTTCTTCTGTAGGGGTAAAATTTAGAAACTAAGTCGCAATTACATGAACGTTGACCATGCCTTATTGCAGCGCGGCTGCCAGGACAAGAACCTAGCGCGAATTAGTTAATAGTGATAGCCGACTTGCAAAAAAGCTACCATAGTCCCTCCTCACTCCCCTAGTAGGACAGGGTCAAGAAAACAGAAGGCGGAATTCAGCGCAGACGCCTGGTGCGATGGTAAGCTGCGCCTAGGCCTGCAAACGAAACTTTGCATTAGGAGTGTGAATTGCCACTAATTTCTGTGTTGCTCTGTTCCGCTGCCTTTCCGTAAATTAAACGCAAAAGGGCAATAAATTAAGTACTAGCTCTGTATTTTTATCTTCCATATTTGATTGGCTGTTGCGTTACCCTTTCTAATCCTATGTTCACTTGGATTTTTAATATACAGGGTGTCCAAAAAATACATACACATTTTAAATAACCATAAACTTCGTGTTTATAATAATGTTATTATTTCAAAATTAAACAAAATATTGTTTTTCACTTCATTTTGACTATATTTAAAAAAATTGTGAACAGTTAATAATCATACTATTTTTTGTTGCATCTTTAGTCCCTGGGCACAATTATTTCAGCCGTACTAAACTTTGAAGAAAGCAAATATATTCTGAATTGCTACTGCAGTTGAAGTGCAAAGGAAGGTAATCTAAAAAAAATTTCAGCGCGAATTGACATCTACGTAATAGGAGATGAGTTTGAAGCTGATGGAAGTGTTCAGACCGTTCACAAAAAGTGTTCCGGAAGACCACGATCATAAATGAGTCCTACATGGGAAGGAAGAGAACTGGAAACTTTTCAGCGACAGGCTTTTCGTGGGGTTGGAATTTAAAAATTATCCGTTCATCGCATTATGCAACGTTGTCTTAGGAAAAGTTATAGCCCAAGACGAATCCATGCTCTTAATGACGATGCTCTACGCCAAAGAGTATAGTATTGCAAGTGGTATTTAGAACAATGTATAGAAAATGACGATTTTTCAACGAACAATGCGTGGAGTGACGAGGCCACATTCAAATTCAATGGTTCCATCAATCACCATATCTAAAAAATATTGGGCACCTGGGCATACACATGCTTCTGTCGATTTGCATGTCAATTTACCGAGAATTTCAGTGTGGTGCGGTTTATCATCAAGAGGAAAAATGGGACCAATTTTTTTGACAAAACTGTAACTGGTCACATTTATTTAAAGTCGCTGAAACAGTCTGTCATGCCAAGCATTAGAGAAGTCCATACTTGTAGCAATACGGGTATTCCCATATTGACATCGTGATGTAATATCAACTTGACGAGATCTTACCAAACAGGTTGATTGACGGAACGATTTTTATTGAATATACTCCCGTTTACCAGATTTCACACTTTTAGATTTTTTTCCCATGGGTATACCTTAAATGCAAGGTCCACGCTATGAGATGTGCAACAGTTGCGCACTTGACAGGAACCAATGGGTATGAATGTACCCACATATTTGGGTAATTTTTTCATGAAGTGTGCGATTCCATTGTTTTGCGTTGTCAGCAGTGCCTGCATCCAAATGAACGTTATTCTGATAACAAACAGTGAAACCACAATAAAATGATTCTTGTTAATATCTGTCCATTTTTGAAATAATAAAATTATCAACACCAAGTTTACAATTACTCAAAACGTGTAAACATGTTCCTGCGAAACGTTGTATGTTTTCTTTAGATACGCATTGATAAGGTGTTTGCTATAAGCATCGGAAATATGCATCGGATGCTGATAAATAGTTCCTAGGCCAATTTATGTCTTCTTTTAAAATAACCGTCCTTTTTAACCCAGAGTAAAAAACATATAACGATCCACAGTGGAGAACTCTGCCTTGTAGAAGTTTTATTTTACATGTGTTACGTCACCAGCTCTACGACACTTAGAAACTATGTCAGCAAATAGATAATGCGGTTTTTCGAAGCGCATAAACCGCAAGTGTATGAACAAGTAGAACATAATGTTGGAAGTCAAGTAAAAATGCTTTACTTTCCTTTTACCAGAAAGGTTTCCGATCTTCAAAACACAAGTGGGAGACTGCTTTCTACAGTTTTTCTCTACCGTCACTTCTATTGGACAAAATATTGAATTTGGGTTAACCACTTTATTGCTTCCAGAGGTGTTGATGTGACAACTTGACGCACAGCAGTTTTGCCATCGTGATGGGTGCAGCTGGAAGGGCGTGACTTCGAAGAAGATGCGTTCATTGGAATATGACAATTGACGGCCCGATCTTTCGGACTCTCTATCTCGAACCCTATATCAAAAACAGCTAAAAATGAAGTGATGTGGAGCACCAGAACTGCAGTATTTATGAGGCGCAGTTGTCAGATGGCCACGTTCCTAATCCAATAAGTTGCGCTAGCGTTAATCGTCGTTGGACGTACAGGATTTGATTATTACTCGTTTGGCCGTGTCTGCGTCGTTAATTGCCAAAATTTAATTATCGTAATCGAGTATTGGCGTGGTGATTACTCGACAATTCGGCCTGTTGTTATTGCGTCTTTACCGCGTGGCTAATTAATCTGCCGAGAACGAATAACGATAATCAAGTTTTAGGGATTTAAGACTCGGACGTGGATAAACGAATAATATTCGCTGCATATACGACAAGCGATGATAAATGCAAGATCGGCCACCTGGATTAGCCACGTGGCCGCATAGCGACAGCGTCCTGTAAATACTACAATCCTGACGCCGTGATAACCCATTTTTCTGCTTGTCTCCCATGTGGGTTCGAACGAGAGTCTTAAAGGCCACGCCAGTAAATTTAAAGTCTCAACCATAGCCTGTACCTCTTTCGAAACTTTTTTTTCTAAAACAACTCTTTGCTGTTATTCGGAGGAGTCTTCTGTGAATTACTTTTGTGAATTAGCAGGACAGTAGCAAGACCACTGTAGATGGATGCGGACGAAGTGACTGACTAAATTCATTAACGTCGGCCAGCTCCTATGTACTCCAGGCTTTCAGAGGGGACGACTTGCATCCCAGCTCCAAGGAAACCATGAAGCCTGACTCCCAGTCTTGAGAATACCTGAATTATCCATCATTTTTCCACCATCTTAACCACAACTTTAAAGGACTAATGAAAGATTAAGGCAAGTCCGGTTTTTTTAATGGGGGAATCTGAGAAAAAGACGATTCGGTCACTGGGACAGCATTTTATTCGCCTGACGTTTAGACATCCATTAGAGATTCTTATTGAGAGATATAAGCAGAACGTAACACCAGAAACAGGTAATATATGCACAGGTATTTGCAGTCATTGCTGCAAACACATAACGAAAATTAAGCTTAATTGCCTTCTTGTACGTTTGAAGGTTGTTGACCGGCATGCGGGCGTAGTAAGTGCTAGGCCATTTGGCCCTCCGGTGTTGGTGTGAGACGCCGCGATGGTCTGTGTGTGGCAACTGAATATGGCTAAGGCAAATCGTTGCACTTGTTCGAGGACTAGGGGCTCGTTAACCTTGTCCCAGGTTATTCTTGACCCCTCTCCCCCCGATTATCACGTTTGGTGAAGATTTCGGCCCCATCGAGGTTAAACGTGTAGCTGAGTCTCGTCAAATGAGCCGCAACTTGAGAAGTGGCAGCATTGGGCCGCACTGCTGTCGCGTGTTCAGCAATCCGTGTTTTGAGAAGTCTGCTAATTTCTCCTACTTCGTTGCTTTGTCTGTAACTGTACCATATCTTACAGACGACTAGAGGTGGTTCTTGCCGTGCCAGTGGGTCTTTCTTTTTTCATTATCTTTGTGTGCATTTACCATTTCTGCTGACGTTTCTCATCAAGAATTCGCAGCGGAGTTCTTTTACTTCTCGATTACGTATTGGGACTCACAAGTTCGTTTTGGCTTTGTGACTAATGGGGACATAGCCTGACAGGCTCAGGCGCAATCTAATACCCCTAAATGCTCACAGTGAAACCCATTTTCACATTAGGGTGGAAGTTCGTAGCCGCAGTTGCCAACCTTGTCTAGGGAGTCATTAACTTGGCACAACAAGTCGTGCAGTCTTCAGTATGCACGTAACTTCCCCGAGGGGCCATTTATTAGCATCTCCAGATGTCTGTGCACTGGGTCCTAGGTGAAAACAAATATGGACACCAGCTGTTTTTGAGCACTTAGGACAATGTGTAACATAAGGCTTCCCTTAAAAATGTCTTGTGATGCTTGCCTCGCAGTATACAGCGGACAAATTGGCGAATAGGCTTAGAAACGCCTTCTTGAGCATAGATAAGTGGTAGAAAAATGAAGAAACATGTAGAGGTAGCTGCGTGCAGCCTGGATACGGGGTACGCCTGCGCACGGATGTTGTCATCGGCTTTCTTAGGAAAAATCGAGCGCTGAAGAGTCGGCAATTAAACCAAGTTAAATGATAGTACATGAAAACCACGTCTTGATGCAAAATCCATGCAAGTAATCAGATAAAAGGGCGTTGCAAGTAAAAACTGTTTTGAACTAGGACAAAAGTTTTATTCGGTTGGCGTGTTGATATTCGTAAGGAATTCTTTATCAGAGACATCAACAGAAGAAAGTGGGAGAAACCGTTTGGATTATTGACTTGAATACTGAAAAGGGCCTGCGCAATAGACTTCACAAATTTACGAAAAACTTTTGCGCTTTTCCCCGAAGAAAGTATATAGCTATATTTGCAAGAAGGTTATTCTCTCGATATATTTGATAAGAGGCCGTGATTGTGCCGTTATGCCATAAGGATCGTAAAAAAATTTATTGTTGGCAGTCGCTAGTGGATTCAGACATGCGACGGAGTGGAGCAGACAAAAAATATGAAGATCAAAATTACCACAACCGACTTATTAGCCGTTATCAGTGAGTCATATCCAATCTTAGGTGTTGATCACCGGAGATTCGAACCCGGAACCTACGTTCATTCATTCTATGACTATATCATTGCGCAACGGTCTCGTTACCTTTTTGGTGGTGGGAAAGAGCTTTGTCGAGTCTTTAACACTTCCACTCTATCATACATCTGAAGTCGCTAAACCACTGCCTGCGATCAGTCGATCACGAGTTCTAAGACACAACGGAACAAATAGGATCCTTAATCAGAAAGATCGGACGAGAAACCTACTGCCGTCGTAGTCCCAACCGCAACTGACAAAGTAGCGAATGTCTGGTGCCAAGGTAGATTGGTAAACTCAATGACCAGAGGTTTGGGGTTCGAATCTCGGGTGATTCGCACCTTGAGTGGCTCATGACGGCCTATTATCCAGAAATTGTCATTTCAATCTCTCTGGTCTGCGTCGTCTCTTGTATATTTGTATATTTGGAATACAAAATAGCATCCAGTGGCCTTGAGTTTCTTTTTTTTCGTGGCGTCTTCAATACTTCATGTATCAAGCAGAAAAAATGATAGCTTTTTGACTGTTGACTTAACGTAGACCTCGGGCATAGCTGAAATCCTTTAGACGTACCGTTAGAAATCTGTAAATCAAAAACAAAACATTTTCAAACTGAGGTCAAAAGGATTCGTCTAATAAGGAGAAAAGTTGGTTGCATCCAAGCGTGATTGGTCAAGGTCAGATGAACCCCTGCATATGACAACAGATGTCTGTGCATACTATGAGTTTTCGCAATTCCTTTTTTCACTTGGAGTATGTATGCTCCGCTGGAGGAATTTTCGCACGACTCTGGAGTCAGATCCCAATAGAATGTTTCCGAACATTCTTTAATGTAGGTCGATTAACATTGCCGGTGAGACTTGAATAATCATTTGTTTGCTCATTAGCCCCCCCCCAGCTTTCCAAGCCAATACCCACACAAACGGATCAAGTGAGTTTCGTTGGCGATCAGTGAGTTTTTATCAAAAAATCTCATTATTCTCGACGTAAACCGGCAAAACAACTGGTTTGGTGGCTTCCTATCGAGTGCATTCCACTTCTGATGAACCATTCACAGGTTGAAGCCTAGAATGGTGTACCACCTGGAGTTGGTCATGACGGACTGACAACGGCCTATGAGCCAGAAATGGCCGTTTTCTAGTCTCAGCAACTAATATGGTTGAGTAATGCATAAGTATCATTGCTTGATATTTAAGTATAAAGAAATTATAGCACTTTTAAAAAGTGCAAAAATGTTTACGATACCGTATATTTCCTCTCATGAGGTGTTGTTATTCTGGATTTCACCCTTACCCAAACATTAACCTCAATCTTAGTCCCAACCCTCGCCAGAAAACTTACCTTAAAGCTTAATTAAGCTAAGAGCCTCGGACAGGGAGCCATTTCGGGTTGGGTATGACTGCCTGATGACGACCAATTAGCCAGAAATGGGCATTTCAGTATCCGTGGTCTTGCGGGCTATGCTACCTGTCCAGCCTTAATTATAATCCTACTTTCCTAGAAATTTATAAAAATCTACCCGTATAAAGAGGCGGTCCTAAGCCACTGTTCCTTCCTTCCAGTCAATTTTTTCCACCCTGCTTGTCATCAAATAGGACTCTAGAAGGCCTCCAATGGGATTTTTTTTCTGGCGTCTAGTGGAATACTCTACAATTTAGTACCAGTTGCATAAGTGGATAGTTTCGCGTCACCAAGAATCAAATATAGATTTTAACTTGGATTTAAGTCTGGACCGCTTGCTAGCTACATGTATTTCCTCCATGTTAAGACCCGTTCCTGGTACTTCTTATTTCAAAGAACGCCGAACCAAAGAGCCCGTACAAGAGAAACAGAAAAAAGACCACTCAGCCAGAGACGGAGAGTGTGTTAACTCCGACAAGCGCTTTAGGCAAATCAGCACAAGTCTTTGAGGATAAAAGGTACATCATATTAAGGTCAACAAACGAGTGTAAACTAGGTCTATCGAGCCAATCACATTCTGTTCTGGCCTGGCTGCCGGAACGATTGGCTGTGACTTAGCGTTTGAAGGCAGTTTAAATGTTTGATTGTTGATTGCTTGATTGCGTGTATGCGTTCACCTCAAGTAGGACGATTGCTAGCCTATAGAGAGTGTGGCCGCTTGCTGCATGCACCCAACACTCGACAAATGTGGAATTTTCGCTGAGAGCTACCTCTCGGTCTCCAAAGCTCTGTGAGCTGTAGTCCCGTCCTGCCTAAAATTTACCCTTGACGAGTTTATTCGCAAATTATGACCTGTTGTCGAGATTTTTCCGATGTTTTAAAAAGGGTTTTGCTTTAGACCTCCTTTCTAGAATATTAACCATTCACTCGTTGACTCCGTTATAAAATGTGGCTGTTTATGGAGTAATGATCTGACATTCAGGCCTCCAATAGTTCGTGTTCCGTCTTATTTCTGGCTCGTGCCATTATGTGTGTGTTCGAGAAGTCGAATTCGTGGCCTTCTTCCAAAGTGTAGGTAGCGAAATGGGAGTGTGGGTCACCTTTACGCACTGCCCGTTTGTGCTCCATTATTCGCGAGCTAATTTGTCGCCCGGTCTGTTCTGCATAATGGCAAGAACAACCACGACATGGCACTTAATACATGACGCCAGACTGCTCACCTACATCCAGTGTTTTTGGAATTCTTTCACTTTCTCTCTCTTCCCCTGATATGCCCCACCCATGTTATTCCCTATTACCACTCTCCCGTCTTAAAGTTGGGCGCGCTTCGCGCGCACTTACACGACCCCATAACACAATCCTACCCAATTCACCTATAAGTGTCAGTTTAGCCTCGAAAGAGTGCAACAGAAGGGAGCTGGACGAGGACTTGTTGGGGGAGGTGGGGGTGTCAAGGGTGTCGGTCAGGATGGGAGTCGCTGACCTCCAACGCCCAAAAGAAGTTGAAGGTTTAGGAGACCTCGGCATCGGCCTCCTCCTTGTACTCGTCCGCGTTGCGAAAGGATTGGAGCCACACCTTCACCTCCTTCTCCGTGTACCCTTCGGTGACGTTCGAGATCGGGATCTCCTTCCAGGACACGTCATACAAGGCGTACTTGTCCCTCGACTTCGTCTTCCAGTACTCCTGCTGAAACCCGGGCTCCTACTTTGAACCTCCGCGGACCACCACCTTTGTCCAGAACTCCATCTTGTAGGCCTGCTGCCTCTCCATCAGCGTCGAGCAGAGGTTGATCTGCGCTGCCCACCTGTTCCTGAGGAATTTGTCGACCGTCAAGTCGCTGTCCTTCTGGAACAGGTGGGCAGCCCAGATCAACTTTCTAGGTTAGGAAAAATTCTGACCCCTAGAGACAACCTCACCAACATTAAAAATAACCACCAACAAATAATTAAAGCAGCATTCGAAAATAGATTAGAGAATATTAAACAAGACGAGAAAACAAGATAGAGTAATGTAAAGGAGCAGAAGACGCGATCTCTGGAACGGTAATTTTATTCATCTGAGCTTTTGACTCCACACGAGAAGCCATCGTCAGAGAAAGTCAGGAAACAGCAAGAGTTTGTTACGCGTAAATGGGAGTGGGTTGTGGTTGACACATGTGATTGGTCAATGCCCACGCAACGTCCATTCTCACGCCATTTTATCGTGTGTCCTCTACGTGATTCCCTGTAGTTGTGGCGTATGACCTTGACGTGACCGCCTGCATGTTTGAACGGTAACTGGGCTGGACTTTCTGGTCGCGGGCACGAATGGCAAAATAACAGGCTGGTATATCCACATGCCTGTTTATGGAGTTGAGATCTGACACCCAGGCCTCCAGGAGTTCGGGTTTCTTCCTATTACTGGCTCGTGCATTCGATAAGTCGAATTCGTAGCTCTCCTTCAGAATATGGCTAGCGATCTGGGACTTTGGGTCGCCTTTCCATACTGTCCGTTTGTGTTCTTTTATTTGCGAGCTAAGTCATCGCCCGGTCTGCCCTGTATAATGACAAGAACAGTCGCGACATGGCACCTGATAAATGACGCCAGACTGCTCTTCAACATCCAGCGGGTCTTTGGTTTGCATGACTCGTGAACGCATGGTAGCTATCGGGCAATGAGCAATACCCACGCCGAACTCTGCAGCGATAAGCTCAGTTGCTTCTTACACGTTTTTAATGTACGGTACAGGGTGCCGGAGCGTTGGTGGTCGCCTTTTGTTTGTTCCCCGTGGGCGCGTTAGCAGGCAGTGGTGGATGAAGTTGCTCATGTATCCATTCTTGGCCAATTGGTCTCGAAGATGTCGTAATTCTTGCACTCGTCCTTCCGGTTCACTGCACTGTGTCTTCACCCTCTGAAATAGTGCTCGAATACAGCCACGTTTGTGCGTTATTGGGTGGTTGCTATCGAAGCTGAGCACCTGGGTTGTGTTAATCACCTTTCTATAAACCATGCTGCTGAGTTCCCGTTGGGTCTGCAGGCGACGAAGACATCCAGGAACGGTAGTTGTCACGCACTCTCTTCCTCCTTTGTGAATTGCATGTCGGAGAAAATACCGCTTAGCAGGTTTTGGAAGTATGCTAGCCTGCTCCGTTCGATTATAACGGAAGTGTCGCCCACGTATCGGCACCAAAATTTAGACACGAAGGCGAAGGCAACTTTTTACAGCTCCTATAAGATCCCTTCTGCGAAGAGACGGGAAATTGGGGATCCCATCGGCGTCCCTTTGGTCTGTTCGTATATTTGACCCAGGGCCCAGTTCCTCTAAACCATGCAGACCACTACCTCAAGGTCACATGCCATTACTCCAGGAACGCGCGTCGGAGACGCAATAAGATCGCGTGAGAATGGACGTGTCGTGGACAGGGACCAATCAATAATAACAACCACCACCCCCTCCCCTACGAAACCCATTTATGCGTAGCTGACTTTAGCTGTTTTCATTTACTCTGACGATGGTTTCTCCATTGGATTAGAAAGCTCAGAATAAAATATCGTTCCAGAGATCGGGTCTTCTTGTTTACAACAAGAACCTGGGGCACGCACATTCACTTCTATTCACCCCTATTAACTCTGTACTCACTTTGTGATCGTTCTCTGAAAACCTGTGTTTAGCAGATAAACTTTGCAGATTCCAGGTAACACGACAGTTTGCTCGTCGATTTTGGTGATGTCTACAATGTTTCCCACATCCGACTAGGGTAGGCCGCCGTGGCAACTACAGCAATCTCTCGCCTCTTCCGCCCCCTGGATCCCTAGTCATGAACAAGTCAATAAACTGAGAACGGAATCAAGCGCAGGTGGCTGGCGCGGCCGGAGCCGACCCTACCGCCCTACTCCAGTCTGTAGCAGTTTTATGCATAAATATAACCGAATAACACCTAATGTTCCCTTATCTTCTCCCCGCACTTGTTAGTTCAGCGCATAAACCGCATTAACTGATACAATCGATCACACCTAATACATGAGTCTCTGTACTAGCTTAAATAGCAGACAAGTCGTTCACTGACGACGACCACATGACCGTTTTAGATGCAGGTGGTATTAGCCACAAAGACAGAGGGGACCGGAATGTCCAGTGCTGGCTCATTAGCTGTCATCATATCCCGACCCAGGTGGTGCACCACATATGAGCTTCGAAATCGCGGCCTATTTGGTCAAGGTCAAATGACCTAATCATTGAGCTACGAGTTCGTAGTCTAGTCGGTTTCAGTCGGAGCATATTAACACTCATTGACGAACGTTCACCTGACCACTAACTGAGAACTCATCTGTCCTGCTCTGTTTGGGGCGTCACCAGAGTCCCTGACAGCCGTACCAGCTGGTAGGAAGCTAAAAGTATTGCCTGCTAAGACAAGAGAGACCGGAATGGCCATTTCCGGCTTATAATCCGTCCTCAGCCAGTCATACGCCAAATCAAAAGGTGACCCACCTGATCCTCGATCTGACAACTTTTCTGATCAAAGGCAAACACCCTTTACCATTGAGTCACGCGTTCATGGTCCAGCCGTTCATGAACGAGCGCTTTTGATGCACTTGCTTCAAGCTTTTGTACGTTTATGCCTACAAGGTAAAGTAAGATTGGTGTGAAACAGAGAACTCCACTTTCGCCCAATAACGTACCACCTAGCGGCGGATAGCTATCGGGGTAACATCAGTTTAGTTCCTCGTCAGCGAATGTAAATTGAGCTAATAAATGTGATTTAGTGGATACTGTTGTGTTTTTTGCTATTTTGGGGCCATTTTGCGCCATTATTTGTTTTTAAATCCTCGTCCTCCCGCGTCAGGAGGTAGACTCATGTCAATCGTTTAGACCAGATATAGGAAAAGGAAAGTCGATGCACTTTATAATGCTGTTCGTTTTAGTTTCATCGGAAATTAGTCAAAGAACTGAATAAGAATCTTTAGACTAAACGTTAGAGCGTAATTCCATCGGCCAATGCGAAACTAAGGTGTAACATTCGCAAGCTGCCAACTTGAATTCAGTAATAATGATATGATGCATTTTGAAGCAGCTTTTCCCAGGTACAAATTTGGAGATTGCGTATACAGTAGAATTTATTGGAACCATACATTCCACAAGTACTTATCAGCTGCGTCCTCCCTCTGAATGACCTGAGTAACAAATAAGAAAATACTAAATTGAATTCCTAGGTAAAAATCGATACAAACAGCCAGGTTACAAGAAATGGCCAAGAGGAAATCAATAACGTAGGAAATTCAAACGTAGTGGGCAGCAAAAACGAGTTTAAACGTTGAAGGGAAAAAGGTTGATAAGAAGACTGTGTAAACAGGGAGCCGGTACTACCATGGCAGATTTAGATCCACCACAGGGTCTAGTTGTTTACATATGTCAGGTTTAACCCACCGTATGTAAGCTGCTCCGGGTAGCGTAAGGTACGAGTGGTTCATGCGCGAACAAGTACTCGAAGGGATATTTAAAGGTTTACAAAATGGCCCGTATCCAATAGGTGTTCAGTAATGAAAGCACGAGGAATTATTTTTTCATGTTTTAGTAGCCAACTCGGTGAGTGCTCCTAAGCTCTGGCTGCCAATTGCCTTTGTGTTCGCCCTATGTACTTACATCCATAAGTGCATGTACATTCGTAAGCACAATTTGAAGTGGCGTACAATGGCAAGGCATCCTTTGCAATTGGAATCGGAAGGTCCTTTTTCGAGTTATAAAATATGAGCTCTGCAGCAAACTAGTCCTTTCAATAGTGTTGCGTAAGCATCTAGATTTTTCTGTATGAATTCAGTTTTCTATATTCTCATTCGTTACTCACTTTATACAGCTAGAGAACACAAATGATGAGCACTCGTTAAATTTATGGTTCCAATAAATTGTACTGTATACGCAGTCTTCAAATTTGATTAATTATTCAACAAGCAGATGGCAAAGGTACTCAATAAAAAAGTATCTGACACATGTTTCACCGATTGGCAGCCTTAGAGTAGACAGATGCCAGCTTAAATATTCATGTCAATATTAGGACTGCACTTAAAGGGCTTTACTTCC
>JAYGXS010000008.1:25472474-25500797 GCA_036362985.1 Ligula intestinalis
CCTTTTAAAAAGTAAAATTACGGTGTTAACAAAAACCTATTTTTAGAAAAATAAAATATTATTTTAACGTGAAAAAATGGCTTATGTTAGTAAAAGTAGGTAATGTGTATACAAAAAACCTATTTTAGTGACGTTCGATTACGGCTTGAAAGGTTGGTATAACTTTGTGTTATTCGTAGTCAATCATCCATAAATAAGGATTCTGTGTTACCTGTTTACCAAAACTATAAAGGCTGACATACTAAGCACAATGACGTTTATCGTAAACGTCAGTTTTTAATATTCTCCTTTATGAAGAGAACAGGTTACGCATACGATCGCCCAACAAAAAAAAATAATTTTCCAAGCGAAGAGAACGTCCAAAACAAAACTCCTTAATTAATGTGCCTGAGATCAGTTAACCAAATGCCTTTAGTAGGCTACAAGTTTTAAAATGTGTTATGCTTATATATCCATTTTATGAGTTTTTCCTTACTTTCAAAGGTGTATTAAAAAAAGATAAATTTTACATTTTTTTGGATTATCCCGAAAATAAGGGATAAGTGTCTGCTGGATCTGAAAGAACTTGCGTTTCGCTCTATACTGAGATGTCCACGTTATGTTTATTATATGATAGGGCCCCGTTCTTACATTGTAGACGCACTACAGAATGCCCAAATATACACAAAGATTTGGCGCAAACTGCTAATCGTCTGCCCCTTTCGCTTGAAGTTTACGTATTCATTCATAGTCAACTGCAGAGAGATGCTGTTTCCACATCTTCGACTGCAAAAATTAGCCCATTTCCCTGTGAAGATGGACGTCCACAGCAAGCCATGTAAAATTTAAAGTGGCTGTACGATACCATGTATACTACAGTTTCCACCAGGGTGTAATTTTTAAAAAACGGAATGGAGAGAGGATAAGCAACGTTTGCAAGATGCTTGCACATGTTCTGTTACTCTTTGGTGAATTTGCAAATTTATAAAGACACCTGAAGGTGAACAGATATAGTGATAGTATAAAGTGAAAATTGGGTTTTTTCCACTCTTGTCCTGTTTTTTAGAAAAATCCCAAAACAGTGCAGAGTTGACCATTTCTTCGTTGACTTCACTTTTGGAGATACTCGTCAGGTGGCTATATAATTAACCACTTGTTTAAATTTGAAGCTGATTATAGAAGGCTTGGTAATTGATCTTAGGCACATTACTCGCGGGTTTTCATTTACCTTGGCTAGGGAGTCGTATTTTGTATGAGTCTAAAAAATGTGACTTTATCAACCATATTCATAAGCAAAAGTATTCTACAATTCACTTTTTTGGCAAATGTTTGATGGTATATGACATTTTTGAAAGTTTTTTTAAGATATCATTTTGCGGAATCCAAGTTTATGGGAAACAGTTAAAAAACAATGTATATTCTGAAGATTTCTCCACAATCAGGCTTGACGAAGTGGTATGCTGTGCATTTAGCTGCCAGTTACATTTATCAGAAGCGTAGACAGCAATATTTACTGAAGTCAATGATTTTTGCGACGGCTTTCCGTCATTGCATGACTAAAACAAAGAATATAAACATACAGCACTCACAAAATGTCAAAGCACACTAACATAGGGGTTACCTGATCACCTGAACGGTGCTTTATTACACTACATTACATCACTATTAAGGATGGAAGGGGGGAAGATAAGCTAACGCAACTTATCGTGGGACTTAAACCTAGGTACACTTATTCCAGCGCAGGACTTACTTGCATCCATAAGTCGGGATTCTCCCCCCCCCCCCTATGAAGGCCGCTTCTGAGTAGCGTAGGGTCCGATTTGTTTGTGCTTTGAAGTCGACAGAGGGCCAACTGTTTAATACGACAGTGTCCAATATTCTATAGGTGTTTAGCAATCGAAGATCATGGTACTCTATATTTTTGCTTGAAAAACCAGTTAGGCAAGTGCTAAGCAACCCTGATTACCAAATGTCTTTGCGTAAACACAATTTACTTTTATCCGCTAGTGCACGTGAATTCATAGACATAATTAGGTTTGGCGCGTAAGTGCAAGGCATCTTTTGCCTCTTTTATGGGAAGTTTTTGAGAAAAAATTAGGAAGAAAAGTCCAGCTGCGTTGTATGAATAACTTACATACAAAAATGAAATTTTTTAGGGAAACAGAGCAGTGTAACACGCTACCCTTTCTAGATGACCTCATATTTACAGAGGATGATGGCTCAATATGGCACTCGGCATTAACAGCAAATAGCTGGAGTGCGCAATACCTTCATTTCATTAGTTGTTTTGCCAGTACATTATGAACGAAATCTGGTAGATACTTTTTTTAAAAGAGTGAGGAAGATTTTCTCTAGTGTGATCCTACCTGCATCAAAGCAGTCCTACTTAACCTTGGCTATCCTGCAGGTATCACCCATAAGTATAACAATACTTTACGGCCAAAATTGACGACACAGTCAGTTCCGAAACCGTCTGTCTTTTTATTTCTTTTATTTAAGGCTGATACTATTCAAAACGCAAAACAAGTGACGGTTGCGTTGTACCATAAAAAGAGAAGTAATACGAGATTAACTATATGATCAACTTGATTCCATAGGTCGGGTTTCTCCCACGCTGTGCAGGTTACTTCCGCGTGCCCGGAAAACAATAATAGAAAAGCTGTTTTGAGATCGGCAGATTGTCGACTGTCTACTACGACAGTGTCGAATACGTAACGGTTGTTGAGCACTCAAATATCACGGTACTGTGTCTTCTTGCTTGAAAAAGTAATTAGGCGTGCGCTCGGCAACCCTGGCTGCCAGTTTCCTTTGCGTGAGCCAAATGTACTTTCATCCGCAAGTGCACGGGAATTTACAGACGCAATTTTACGTGGTGAATAACGGCAAGGAATCCTTTGCCACTTTGATCGGAATGCTTGTAAGAGGACTAAGGGGGACCAGTTAGGACAGAGTTAACGTCCTTTTTTATAGTTAAATGTAACCATCACTTGATTTTCTTTGAAATAATATCACCCTTAAATGGAAAGAACAGCATGACGGACCTTTCCAGAACTGACTGTAACATCAATTTTGGTCGTGAAATATTGTTATGCTTATGCAGGATAGCCATCAGTTAAGTAGGGCTGCTTTGATGCGGGAAACCTCTACAGGTAGAATCTCACTGAAGCAAATACATCTTGCTTTTTAACAAAGAGTATCTACCAGATTTGTTTTCCCCTGCACTGACAAATAACTGGTAAAAATAGGGTTTTGTCTATCCCAGCTATTTGTTGTGGAATGCCGAGCGACACAATGAGCTACCATCATCTTTACATCTGAGCTCATCTAGAAGGTGTAGCGTGTTAAACTGCTCTGTTTCCACTGTAAATTGCACTTTTGAATAAGTTATTTATACAACGCAGTTGGATTTGTCTTCCTCAGTCCTCCTAGAAGCCTTCGAGTAAGAGAAGCAAAGCATGCCTTGCGATTGCACGCCACCCCTTATTATGTCTGTGAATGTCGGTGCACTTGCGGATAAAAGTACATCGGGTGTACGCAGAGGTAAGTGGTAGTCAAGGTTGCGAGGCGCTTGCCTAATTGTCTTGCAAGCAAGAAGACAAAGTGGTACGGTCTTTGGTTACGAAGCACCTGTTAAAAACATTAGACACTTTGTCGACTTTAAAACACCTTTCCGAGTCCTTTTTCAGGCACGAGCATAAGCTACGTGGAAGTGGCCTGCATTGAGTGGGAGAACCCCGACCTGTGCATGCAGCTAGACCACGTGGTCAATTTGCAATTACCTTAGTAAATGGTCAGCTAGTCTAATTTACGATTTCGTTTGCGCTAACGTCCTCTCCTTCTTTTCAGGTACATGTAGGCTCTTTCATTTGATCACACTTTGCAGGGAATTATAATCCTGGCTGCTATACACTGACATTCTGTAAAATAAAGTACGTTGCATGATTATATCCGTTATCTTGTTTATGCAATTATAAAGCCGTCACGAAATTTTGTTGAATTCAATAAGTTCTACTGTCTTTGCTTGGTTGAAATTCGTACTGACAACAAATGCTTAAAAATAACGTTTACATGTACGAAAAATGCATTTCTTGCACGTGTTTGATAGAAAATTACGTTTATTTTAAATTTTATACTCAAAGAATAGGGTAACTATAGGTTATAAAAAGTTGCTTAATAGCCAAATAATTTTCTAATCTTGTGACTGCTACACTCAAATTCAAGGTTTAAATACCGCGCACTGTGCACATGTTGTTTAAGGAAAGTAGTCTTAGCCTTCTGTTTGAGGAAGAAGTCACATATTTGTCATAAAATATTGAAATAGATGTGGAACATATTTAATGTTGTAAAGTCAGTATAAATAAATAAGCCGATACGAAGTATTAAGAAAAAACACCTCATAATTGTAAAAAAGCTCATAATTAGCAACTTTTTTATATCCGAAAGCTACCCTTCCTTTGAGTAAAAAATTTAACGAAGGCAAAATTTGCTATCAAATAACTATGATAAATATTTTTTCGTGCACGTTTCCATGAAATATATTTGAATTTATGAAGGCAGTCAAAATCAATGATAAAAAGGCCTTCTACTTAAGAAGCCAGTTTTTAAATTATTATCTTTTTACTGGTAGTGAGAACGAAGCTCATTAAAAAGCCAGCATCCTATCATGACTGAATAAACTTCAGAATAACCTACACGATATTCACTATCACAACCTGAGTCAATATCGATTAGCGGCAGAATATCAATCTTGCGCCAACGTCGAAATGTTGCGTGATCCGTAGCGTGTACTGTATATCGAGTACCAATGCATTTCATTTGTGAATGGTACTGCATAAACACACACACACACACTTCCACCCTTCTTCAGCAAAAGTTAACTGACCTGGTAAATCTGCTTACCTGGATGCATAGTCATCCTCACTGCAGTAAATGTAATTTTGCTGCTATCGCGTCATTCGGAGCACTGAGTGATTAATTCTCTAGACACAATTTTGAAATATTCACAGCCTCGGTGTGATTCGAACCCATACAGCAAAAAAGGCATTTTGCGCAGCCAATGCTCTACCATTTAACCACGAGGCTCAACATGCGCCCTGAAATAAATCACTTTCGGATTGATTTTACCCGCCCAACTTACAGCTCCTATGGAGAAACAAGCTGTCTGCCCAGGTTATGTTTCCTAAGTAAGAATCTCGTATGCACGAGAATGACTACAAGGCTTGATAAAGTGAGTGACTAGATCAACACGAAGTACACTTGTGAATGACTGTCGTAAATAGCTCAAATCAAAGTGCATTTTGGGAACGCTTAATGCTTCCAGCCTCTGGAAGCACCAATCACAGGCCGACTCACAAAGGACCTCATGATACGACTACCGAGCAGACAGCACTTCAGACGTCGTCCGCTAGCTTGTGTTTGTGCGATCGTCTGATAGTCAATTTCCTCCTTTCTATTCCCCCATTCATCCTTTATAGAATATATTCTTCCTACTGCTCTGGCATTCTCTCCTCTCCTATGGAACTGTTCCTGGCAGGTCGACGCCGTTACAGTTAACCTTCTTACCCCTGCTTGTCCTCCTGTAAGCCAGGATGAAGCGCTACTAGTAGGTGCATGCCATCTTTTGAAACAGACAGAGCACCAGAGAGTCCAAAGTACTTTTCAAAGCTTTTCTTTTTAATTTACTCGGAAAGGAGTGCGGCAACGTAGATTAACTCCCTTAGCACAAAACTGTATCGGCCCTGCACGAAAATCTACATTAGATTTGAGCTGAATTCCATTAGTTTCTGCGGAATTTCCGCGTAAATCACCCAAGCTGCCAACTAGCAGTCAGTAGTCGATGTATGCTAAATTATTCACCATTCTGACGGCATAGGTGCTAACAAAAAAACTCTGACGCGTGTTCCGCCAGTGAGCAACTTCTGCATACTAGGCCGTTAGTCCGCACTCGTTGAAAGATGCTAGCTAAATTGTTCATAGCAAATGTAGGGCTGCGTTTCGAAAAATATGCTTTGATAGATTGACTCTAGGTCTGGTCATTGCTTTTTGCTGAAATAAGATGGAACCACAGCCGATTATTTCTGCGAATTCCTGTTGATTAACCATCAACATCGGAACAATGCTTTGTCTTTATTTAAAAAAGCTTACACGTAGACGAGCAAACGAAGTGGCTGCGTTTAAGATTCTCTGTTCTCTTAATGCTCAAAGAGGAAAAGGACCTCAAAACCCGGTATGCTTTATGGCATTACCTCCACTTTGTGAATGCCATTGCCCTAGACACGAAGTTCAATAATCGAGATTAAGTCCTTCAGCGCACAATTAACTGGGTCATGCCCATACATCGGTACTGACATCTCAACTGAGATTCATCAACTATTTCGAAAGTAATACCTAAAATTCCCAAGCTATTAGCTAGCAGTCAATGGTATATGTATATAGGCGGTGGTCTGGCCTGGCAGTTTGTCTTTTATCTCCCCGTTTAGGCTGGGGATATTCGAGAACAGTTTATGGGCGTTGGTGGCTGGAAAGGTTTTCGATTCAACTGGGTTCGGGAACTGTCTTTGGAGTTCGCTTGGCACTTCACCTTGAAATGGGAGCCCCATGAAGATTATTTTAATCTCTGCCGTTAACACTGAGGGCTTAACTGGTCCTTAAGCCATGTTCTTGGCAATTAATGAACCTAGACATCCATTTTCTCGCAAAATGTCTTCTACCCTCTTAAGTCCTTCTTTGAGGTTGTCAGTCTAGCATAATGTTCATGCCCTTTGTGTCAATCATCGTAATAAATAACGTTTGAAGTGCAACTGTACGAAACTAGCAAAAATGCGTATCTTTTCCGGAACACGTCTACTCTCGATAGACCTTATGCTTCATACTTCCGTCAGGCCTTTTGCCCAAAAGAGCATCAAGAAATTGGAGCGGTCTTGACTGTTCTTCTTCAAGTGTTTATCTTATGGACGGGTATGCCTGATTTACTGTATGCACTAAAGCTAAAACATGGGTTTTTTCAGATGCAACCGCGAATATATCATCCACGTACGGTCTTTAGTACGTTTAATTATTCAGCTTCACTATTAGCAAATTTATTCATGATCAAACTAGAAACTTCGCAATATTGTAGTTTAATAATCTAACGTACTACAGACCGCACTTGGATGATATATTCGCAGTTGCACCTAAACAAACCAACATTTCAGCTCCAGCGCATACCGTAAACCAGGCATATCCGTCCATAAAATATGCATTTGAAGAAGAAAAATCCAGATCGCTGCCATTTCTCGATGAACTTTTAAGCAAAAGGTCTGATGGAAGTCATTTAGATAGGGTTTAACGTTAGAAGACGTGTTCGAACATGAAACGTAATTTAGTATGACATTTGATATAAAGAGTGAGAAGAATAAGCTCGACCGATAGCCTTGAAGATTAGTTTTAGTTGGTAGAAGGCATTTTTGGACGAAATTGGTGTCGTCGCCAATTAATCATCAAGAATATGGATGAAGTACCGCCAAAGCCATCCGTGTTACCGGCAGAGAAGAAGGGAATTTTCATCAGGGTCCCATTTCAAGATGGCGTGCCGAAAGAACTCCTCAGAAGGTTCCCCAAGCGGGCTGAGTCAAAATTCTTCCCAAAAGCTAAAACCCATATACTGTTCTCGACTACCTCCAACATATACGGGACAAAAAAGGACAAACTTCCAGCCCAGACCACTTCTGTGTGCATCTATGCATTCACTTGCACCTATGGGGCAGAATATATGGGGTTACACGAGCTGGCGTCTGTCCATAAGATTACAAAAAACACCTCCCGCCATGGTTAGAGAATGGCGCAGAAAAGACCATTAAAAGTCTATTTTAGCGGACATGTTAGACTCAAACCATCGCATGAATACCAGGAAGGCACTCTGTGTGATCTGCAAGGAGCTCCCGTGCTATATATAATTTCTAAGACAGCATATGTTGGTCACAAAAGAAGCAGCTGCCAGCAGGCTACGCAGACCGGTCCTGTGCGCTCAAAAGGAGCTCTGTAACAGCGCCGCAGGTACTATGCGCTGAAGTCTCAAACCTAACCGCACATGGCTCATCACCTAGCTCGGAACCTGGTCTCCCAAGATGCAGGAAAGTCGCTTATTAAACCGCGCGCACCTCATAACCTGTCATGGCCGATGGTCCACCTAGAAACCGACATTTTGACTTCACCTCCCCTTACCCCCATCGCTTCTACCGCACAACTTCTTAACACCAACCCACATAGTTCGTTTATTTAATTACCACATAAATGTACGGGCCTTAAGCGAATTTGTCAAAGGCAAACCTATCCTCGCTACTTTATCTTTTAATGGTGCTTGTAAACGAAACTATCCGCTAAACTAACGGCACACGCAGCACCTTATTTCTGTTGATTAATCCCGCAAAATCAGTAAAGCGATGAATGCTAAAAAGAAGCTATTACGAAGATAAACATGCCTTAAATTTGTGTAGTAACCTCCCACAAAGAAACTTTGAACAAACAGGAACCACCGTTACAAAGATAGTCTTGATCTTAATGCCACTTAAATGAGCGTTATTTTTGCTGTTCGAGTTAACGACCAGGTAATGGCGCGAAGTGGGTTTCGTCTTTACCTTCCGCGTCAAAGACAAGAACCTTATCCTTCCTGGGATTCAGCGCAAGGCTGACCGCAATTATCCAGAAGCAATTCATTTTGATAGAAAAAAGTCGTTCCCAGAAGAGCGAGTATTTGACCTATGTTATGAAATGTTAGTCGACATTCTGCTCATGTCACTGATGAGGAATTCGTGACAGATGTCGAAACATCAGGCGCATAAAACTGTTGCCCCAGCGATCGGATTTTCTTTTTTTCTATTCTTAAATGTTTTTTTTTATTTTTCGATTAGAAATAATTACCTTTGTTAGGGTCAACTGATTATTAAGTAGCAGTATTCCAAGATATTTCAGGAGCCGCGGGGTGTAGGAATTTGCAAAAGTTGGTTTTTAGTTGTTCATAAAAACTTCACTCTACAAAAGGGTTTACCTTAGCAGCAAGCGTTTTTCTGTCTATTTTCGCAGTCCAAGAAATCGCAACATAAATAAGAAAAGCTTTGCAGATATGGATAATTTAGTTGATTAAATTGTGGAAAATTCGTGGGCTAGGTGACCCTTGTAGTCACTCTGGTGAATTCTAGGTGTCAACTTAGTATATCCGTAATGTTTGATTCCATAAGCAAAGCAGTCTACACGAGTAAATCGACCCAACTGTGATAAGCTTCAAAGCTGTTGGCGTGTCTTGGTAGCTCAGTGGGTAGACTCTTTGCTGCGCAAAAGCCTTCCCTGCTGTGTGGTTTCAACTCCCACCGAGCACGCAAATTTTTCACACCTAGTTCAACTGAAATTTCAATATACCTTACAGAAAATACGAAGCACTTTTAACTTATAAGAAATAATTTTGTCTTCCTTTAACCTTGTTACTTAAGGGAAGGCACCCTTTGGTTTAGAAAAAAATGTTGTCGTAAACAGATCTTTAAAACTGATCGGACACAGGAATGTGAACACCCGTATATCTGTAGGGAATATATGCTTCAGGCTAAGGAGTACCTATTTCGGCGTTCTTGGCATCTCCCTGACGGTAGCACTAAACCGGACACTTAAACTCCTTAGATGATCCCCTACCTCCTGAAATCTAGCACAACGTCATCTGTAATACCGGCGTCCATGGAAACATGCCTCATTGGTAGCTTAATTATTTACACAACATTTGTTTATTTGCCTGACGTTTCGGATTTATGCTCGCATCGAGCATTGAAAACAGCATTAGCTAGAAGCACAAGAAGTGATCGCCAGGTCAAGACCTTGGCAACAGTAGCTTATGTAGGTCCACTCATTAATCCATACTCTCTGCATGTTCTCCCATGAAAAAGGTACTAACATGGTTTTATGGGTGGGTAATTAGGACACGCAGTGGAATATGCTTTAATAAATGCTAAGTGCATTTTATTTTACTGCATTTAGAAGTGTTGTTTGTTTACATCTGTAGATTTCCCTAATCTATATTATCGTTTAACTAATTGTGGAAAAACCCGATTATCAAATTGCAGGTTCCATGAAATTCCTTAAACATTTAAATGGTGGTTAGGAGGTCGTCTACTTCAACTCACCTGACGTCCAAATTACCGTTCTGGAGTAATATCAGTATAGTCCGTGGCGCCAAGTGCCACGCAAATCTTCAATTTACATGGAAAACAGCTTCGACTACATTTTTCACTTTAAACTTACCTCAAAAAATGCTCTTCTCTGCCTATCCTATTTCCTAACCCCCTTAAAATCTATAACCGACATTTTTGCAGGACAAAATGCTGGAACTAGGGGTATATGAGTGGGCCCACATAAGCTACTTTTGCGAAGAATTTTATTAACCTGATGTTTCGAAGTCCGTCGTTGATTCTTTCTCGGAGACACTTCTATGAACAATAGCAGAATCGTGTCATTTCGTGCACAGGGATTGCAGTATTTGTAGGATGCAGTCACTTTAGTACTGCACACTTATGACAATTGACGAATCACCTGTTGTGGATAACTGGCATCTGGTGCGTTGATTGCTTGATGACTGGCCCGCAGCGTGCAGGTACTACCCGCTTCTGCTATTGTGTATGATGAGGTCTCTGATGAGGCGTCCGCGACGAACTTTGAAAAGTCAGGCGAATAAAAGTTTCTTCCCAGCGATCGCACCTTTATCTTCTCGCATGTTCATTTATTTTGGCAATGTTGAAAATGTGTTGAAGTGCGCAGAGAGCAAACACACGAGCAATCCGAGCATCCGAAATTAATAGCATGCATAATTCGGTAATTGGCTTTCCAGTGATGATAATAATAATAATTAAGTAAGGCATTTAACTAGATTGCCCACCACCCCCGCATCCGTCTTTGCTAGTAATCAACTCGTGCCACCTTCTTATTTGCACCATAGGGCGGCTGGGGTAGGCGTGCATATCTCACTCTAGTCGGTGTAATAAAAAACAAAATAATGATATCAGCAGATTACGTGTTGTAGACAACTTTCTTAACATAAGAAGAACAAGCACGGATTTTTCACGATTCACAGTTTTGTCTGTGCCGAGTTTATTTGTTGACTGTCGCTTCAGCGCAGGTGAATTCCGCAAAAACCTGTTCAAAAGAGTGCGCTAACCGGAAGTTTGCAGATTGTAAAATGCTTCAAAAACTTATATCGACGACTGAAATATTGCATGGATCACTTACTTATTCACTGAATTTGGGTAGATGGACTATGTGGGCTGACTTCATGAGCCGCAAAAGCAAATTTGCTTAATTGGCTACGCATAATTCTAATTTAGCTTACCTTAAAATTAAGCTGGCTGTAACTTCATTACTAAGGTCAGATAAAATTGTACCTCTTAGATTACGCTGTCGAGTCTCTTAGTTAGTGTATTCTAGTCCTCAAAGCCTACTCTTACGTTTTAGCCTGGAACTGAGTGAGCGAAAAATAAATGCAGCCCTGTTGTGCTCCGTTTTTTAAATAAGTTAATAATATAATAATAATAATAAAATAATTCAAGGTTCACACTTCTGTAATGTCCTAAGCAACCGATAAATTCTGTAGTAGGCCAAAATGTTAGTCAATAGACGGGAAACTGCACGACATAAGGACATGATATGACTTGTGCGTCCTTCAAAAACCCTCTTTTTTATCATCCAAATTCTAATCATGTTTCCTCACAGAGATTTGAAGTGCATACTGGGTGCGAATTACAAAAAAAGCACACAAAGGCCGTGCTGACCTATATTATTTACTGACCTTAGAAGGCATGAGTACTCGATTAAGCACATTAGCACAGCCACCTCTACCAGAAATACCGTAATCCCAACTGAATACAAACGAGTACAGCCTGATGTGTAGAATTAAGCAGATGAAAACAAACGCAAGACGCAAGCTCTCCTGTTCTCAAGGCCCCAAAAATGTACTGACTCGGATAAGTTGAAACCAAGATTCACATCACAAGCGTGTCTGAATCAGCATCACCTCCCACAAATGGTAGCGTCACTGCTAAGCCCAGTACTACTACACTTCCTGAAGGGATATGAGCCCAGTACTGACTTTAATCAGCGTCACTTCTGACTTACGATACAGTCAGCAAATACTATCACTCACCTGCGCCCTAGTTAGTGGTATTAGTAATACAACTTGAGGTAAAAGTAGTACCAAGCCTGACTTCCCATAGTCTGGCTAGACACCCACTATACGTGAATGAGAGTTTACAGTGCAGTTGTACACGCGTACAGTCTACCATCACCAAAAGCTAAGTTAGACGGTGTTTTTTGGGCTGCATTGGAGAGAGCGGCTTTCGCCCAAAGCCTGTTTTAGTCATCTCGACTTCAGTCTCGTCACTGGTTGAAGCGATGGAGAGTTAGAGTGTAGAAGATACTTGCGCATCTACTTCACTAAAATCTCGCACTTAGCTCCATTCACTGTCTCGGCTCTTGATCGCATAGTAGACCATATAGAAATCGATGTTAATGCAACACATAAGTCATACATGCCACACAGAAGGCAAAAGTTGACGTTTCTTATTACAAATGAGAGAGTTTTATAGACGCTACATTAAGACTGTCAATTTAGGATCATTAAGCCACATCACAGTACTTGCCCTAGTTCACGATATCAAAGGATTGACACTGGTTGATGACTGTTCACCAACGACAACGAAACTCATTTGGTGCGCTCCCTCTTTTTCTTCATTTCTTTGACCCTGACAGCGGCTAAAATGGCTAGTATTAGATAGTATTGCCGCAACTGCATGTTAATTCATAGATGCAATTGGAGGTGGCATGCGCTGGCAAGGAATCATTTGCACGTGGAATTGGTAGGGGTTTTGTTAGAGTTCGACAGCAAATTATGTCCTTTCGATCCTTTCACGCAGGCGTAGTTTAATGGTATTTCCAGTGTTGTCACTGATAAAAGGAAAAAAAATAAAAACAGGCTTTTTTGGAGCAGACTGTTCCGTCATTTTTGGCCGCAAGCGTTTGCTATGGTTGCCGATAAACCATGTTGGATATCCACACTTAAGCAAAGTATAATGAAAACAGGCTATTTTTTGCATCCAATGTCTCCATAGAGCAGATGCTTCCTCTCCTTTGCGTTAGGGACAGGCCCAATGATCAGTTATTACGCTGTCCTGATTACTCATCCAACGGTGCAATATCGATCGGTACAAGCCGCGCGAGTGATAAGATCGATCTAACTGCCGGCCATTATTAGTGTTCTGCGCTATCACTCGGTCCATTCCGACAGTCGCTTAGAGTGTTACCCCTGAAGAACACACTATGATTGGTTCAATCTTGTATGCCTTGCTTTCTATAATTACTCTGTACTCTTGTCGTGTTCTTCCTTGGGGGCTCACACAAGACGTTGCTGAACAGCGATATCGCAGCTTGGCTACCGTTACAAAACTTTGGTAGAGAGCGTTTACCAAGTTAAATTTCCAGTGTGTGGGAACAAAACTCAGATTGTTCAAGTACTGCCTCTTCAATGGATTCATATAAAAAAAATCCTTGTTATGAACTCATCGTTTTGTCTGAGCATGCGAACGTCTAGGAAGGTAAGCAGGTTAACGCGTTCTCGTTCCGTCGCAAAATTGATCTTGGTAGGCAAACCTTGTTTTTTCTCCACCTTTGCTCCTCCTGGCGTGTTTTAACTTGCCAACGTTATTAATTAGCCTTCGTCGCCAGTTACCCTAATCTTGCGTTTGCATCAAGTTTTCTGTACAAATACAATTTTGTTATTCTCGCATACGTTATTCATTTTATGGAACAAGAGACCGCAGCTGAAGAGCACTCGCTCAGTTTGCTGGCCCCATTTAGTTCTACTGTCTATACAATCTCCAAATTTCCCGCTGGAAAAAAAAGATGCTTTAAATCCTATCAATTTGCAGGGCTGCACACCTATGTTGAAATTAACTTCCACATACATTTCTCAATATGCAATCAGACGCGATGAAGTACAAATCCGCCATAATCAAAAGGCTGACCTTATTGGACGTTTGTTTTCGCTTGGGGGTAACAGCACCAAAACAATGATGGTATAGTTATGCCAGTGATGCCGCATTCCCGACACACAAAGAGTGGTCTCGGTTTGGATATAAATTTGGGTCCTCGTCCATCCCCCATCCAGCGAGATAGATAATAGATGTGCCGGAACACATGCGGCACAATCAAAATGGCCACTTCCGCTGGGTTTTTGACCCGGGTTTATGCAACGCATACACTGAATGAAAAGGCATAAAAAGAGACCCGCCGACTTTATTTTTCACTGTGTGGTACACTGTTTTTACGTTTCTGACCTGCCTTTATCTAAAACGCCCACGATAACCAAACCTGAAGGGTCATTATGGTAAGGAAAGCTGGATCATTAATCGCATACTGGCATTAACACAGGTACGAACACTTAAAAATAATACTGAATATTTTAGGCAAATTGGAAATGTAGAAGATATTTCTTAAGTACTCATTGTATGCTATTAAGAATAATTTTTTTATAACACCGAAGTTCCTCTGATGCAAAAAATAGTTATAAATAAGACCTTTTCTGTAGTTGAATGGATTACACTATCAATTCCATTATAAAAAAAAACGTTGTCTTAATCAAATTATTGGAATATTTTGTTAATGGTTAATTAAAAGTATTTAGAGATTGATATTAAAATGCAGAAAATTTTTCGAGCGTTTTCAGTGTTTTACAGCTCTCGTACATAAATACAGATTATGTTTGACTTTCAGATCGCAAATTTTAAGATAAGATATATATTCAAAGAATTTACCGTAAAAAATGAGTTTTTGGATTGCCGATACAAGCAAACATTCGAGTCTTAAGAAGCAATTGGGAAGATGTAGACTCGATCGTTGGGACAATACGTTAACTCTCCTGACGTTTTGACATCAGTCGTGGATTAATCATCAGAAGTATAAGGAGAAAGCAGTTTCTGCTACTCTTTCCTATTCATATCTCTGATTATGAATCCGCGACGGATGTCGAAAGTTCAGGCGAATGAATGTAATGTCCAAGCTATCGAGTCTTCTCGAATTTTTGGATGTTAGTTCGTTTAAAGATGGCCATGTTGGCCATATTTCGTAATTTCACCAAACAGTAAATTACATTGTCAAGCATCAAGAACCACTGCTATAAAAGTTGATATTGTTATTCCTAATAACAGACAGAAGAATTTCCATAAAAGGTTCTCTCTTTAAAAGTGCACTTTTATTAGACACTTAGCTAATGAATATATTTGCGTGTTACCTTTTACTTATGTGAAATTTCAGTGTGACAATGGATAATTTTGGCGCGTTTTTGTATTTACGTCAAAACAAATAATACAGTTTGACTGAAGGGGAAGGAAGTCACTTTTCTATTTATATTTGAAAATCTTACACCGCAGTTGATTTCTTCCAGACTCTGTTCTAAATTTGCGAATACAAAAAAGCGTCAGAGATTTTCTACTAAATTATTGCAATAACTACTCATCTTCTGTCTGTTCTGTTTTTTTAATTGCGTATGAGCGGAAATTAAATGGATCAAAATGTTTATTTCTACATGAACTCGAATTAACAATATTTGGTTTCATCTTCGTCTTCGCGATAATATAAAAGCAGTTTTGGTTACGGCCAAAATATTTTATGCGAATAAATAAATGTGGTTATAACTTTTTGAGGCTGCATTTTGTAGCAAACAACTACACATGTTCCCAAAAAATAATTTTAAACACTGAAATCATTCCTTGTTTCTGAAAATACATGCCAGTTGCCTTAACTTGCATTTATGCAATTTTGGACTCAATATATCCGGTTCCGGATCGGATATGTTTTAAACTTTTCTTACTTATTTGGGAGTTCTTCCATAGCACAATGCACACTAATAAGACGTTTGGGTCTTTCATGCTTAAAAGCATAGAATATTTCTTCGATAACAGGCTACTCCCAATTTAGTAAAAACGTATGCCTATTACCGTCAATAAACTGTAATAAGATGGAAATTTACCTAAGTAAAAGGATTTCTTAGGATTTTATCCACTCAGTTGGTCAAAATAGCGTGACCGAATATATGCTTAAATATCAAGTCAAGTTTTGTTATGAATTTTGCATGAAGCCCTCGCCATACTGCAGAAAGTTTAGCCAGCAAATGCAAGGCAGACTGAAATGGCCATTTCTGGCTTATTAGCCGACGTCAGGTTTCACTTCTGTCCTGACGCCTACGAAATAACGGAGGTATCCATAGGCCATCAGCTCTAGCTAAACATTTTTTTCAGCCAACGTTTGGTTATCTATCCAGCCAACTTTGAAAAACCGCACACTTTACACACCACCAGCATACAGTACGCGCCGAAATTCATGCAACATGTTGATGTATGCAAAAGATTTATGCTCTTTCGCTAATCGGCATTCTGTAGTGAATTCTGAAGTTATTTCAGTCATGATAGGATGCGAGCTGTTTACTGAGCTTCTTCTTGGCCACTAACAAAACTGTAAAAAATAAAGACTTAAATATTATGCGTTTTCATCATTGAGTTTGACTGCCTGTATAAATTTAAAATTTAAATACCGAAAGATTCGGGGTCCAGATATGTTATCGCCTTCATCATTTCCCAAAGGTGTGGAAAAAGAGTAGGGGTCGGGATCATGGACCAAATTATTTTTGAACTAACGTTTCGAAAACCTTCTCGCTTCCATCGTCAGAGATTAGTGGTAGTTGAATCTGGTGGTCTTGAGTTAGTCCACCTTGCCGTCTGCCTCAAATTATATCGGTGTTGGACGTGTGAACTTTGAACTGCCTATTCTTTGCCGACCATATTTTGTCTCCTGTAGGTTGGCTGCTGGTAGGCTGGCATGAACTTCGTCCCCTCTGCGGTCAGCGTAGTTGTAGGCGAGTCAGTATGCTTACTGGCCTCCCCTATGTCAAACGGAGGACTGATCACTCTTTGCTGTTCACTTGGGTTGCTCTTTGCCTTGCGGTTCCGACGTTGAAGCAGTGTTTGATGTTGTTCACGTAACCTTCGACCTCCACCCCTACTTTCCGTGGGCCTTGGCTCTCGGTCCTGCGTACTCGTTTGCTTTACTGGCTCTGGCCGACTTGATCTGATTTGATTTTCTTCTTCGTTACCTTTGGGAGATGATGAACGCGATAAATTTAAACATATTTAACGGAAAACATGCAAATAACTGTTATTTATTGTACTCATTTGGTTGAAAATTATGCTTTCTTTAAATGTTATACTTAAAGAAAGAGTATATTCCGATTTTAGAAAAATGTTTAATTATGAGCTTTTTTACGATTGTGAGAGGTTCCTTCATAATATATCGCATCCATAAATTCATTAATACTGCCTATACTGTATAAAGCATGCTCCACACCTATTGCAACATTTTATGAAAACTATGTGATTCCTTCCTCAAACTGTAGGGGAAAACGTACTTTTCCTTAAAGATTTAGTACATAGTACGCAGTTTGTAAACCTTGAATTCAAAAGTAACAGTCCATATGTTTCAAAATTATTCGGCAATTTAGCAACTTTTTTTAAAAACAAAATGTATCCTTTCTTTCAGGATAAAATTTAAAGAATACAAGAAAAAAGTTTTTCGTGCATGCTTTCCATAAAATATATTTGAATTTATACAGGCAGCCAGAATCAATGATAAAACGCATAATATTTCAGTACTTACATTTAGAGTACATAAGTTTTGTTAGTGGTCAGAACGAAACTCTTTAAAAAGCCTGCTTCCTATCATGGCTGAAATAACTTTAGAATAGACAACACGATAATCCGTATTAGAACATGAGTCAATGTTGATTAGCATATATCGCATATATCGGCCTGTTGCACGAATTCTGGCGCGTACTGTACGCTATAGTTAGTGTTAACTTTGTGAGAATTATTCCCCATGCATATTGCACAATACCGAATAAGACGTGATGAAAGTACTAGGTATTAGTAATGAGATGGCATTATTGGGCGTTTATTGACCCATTTTTAGGCCCAAATGGCCAGCCTCAAAGAGGGATGGCTAAGTGCTAGTGGACAGCCAGCAATACCGGCCAATTTCTTTCCTCAGTGCCCATTGGCCCAATGTCAGGCAACTTCGCAAGCAGCTGCTTTCAACTCGCCGACCTAAGGACCCTCGACTAACTTCCCCGCGCAAGCGTCCAAATAGTCCCGGCTGCCGAAGGGCCACCTGAACGGAGCAGCCCTCAGCCGAAGCAGCATACGCCACCAGACTCGACCCCCTCCCTCGGTTAATCCTGCAGACCAATTTGAGAAAATCTGATGTTGCTCCATTATCACAAAAAGCAGCTACCACTACCGTCCCAGGTTCTGCCTCAAGCAAGACTGGACGCAGGCAACGCTAATGTCTACCACCCCCTGCTGCAGCAATGCAGGGTCCCGTGCAAAATAAATCTCCCCCTCAGGTTCTTTTAACCTTTTACCATACACAGGGGGATTTTGGCCTTAACATTAAAGTGTTCTAAAAACAACCACTACCTAGACGCTACAAAGTTTCCGCGGCCGTGACGATTAAAGTGCCTGCAGGCGGGTCAGGGTTATTTGGCTCTGCAGACTCCCCCCCCCCTCCACTTAATGGACTACGTGACAGGTATGCCAGAACACATGCAGGCATATCAAAATGGCCACTCTCGCTGCGTTCTGCCCAGTTGGCACAAAGCCCTGGGCAGCGGCTTACTAAAAAGATACCTGCAGACCTGTATGCTTCTCTGTGCAATATGGCTAATACTTCGAGCAAAAGTCGAGACAAAACTTGAATTACTAGTACAGCCTATATTTTTTCAGGTTATCGTGATCCAATCGGTAGACGTAATCCCGAAACAGCCTTTTGTTAAAGAGAATTACGTTTTTATTGCAGTTTATTTAGGGTACTATGCAATAATTTGGGCTAAACCGAGAGTAAAGGAAAGCACAATAGGATACAGTACAGCTTTAGATGGATGAAGGGTGATGTTCACATGTCCTTTAAACAGCCGGTGGGGAATGCTGCATGCGTGTGTAACCGCAGGTAAAGGATGTAGAATGCGCCGACATGGTGCGAGAGAAATGAGTTGAGTTGAGTTGTGGGAAGGGGTCGGCGGCCGTATATAGAGTGGGCACCGACTGCTTTCACCGACACGGAGCTACACCATCTTCATCCTTGATCCGCGGGTGACAAGTGTCACTAAGTTCAAACAACCCCATTCAGTTTCCTGGCGTGATGTATGACTGGACGTAGATAAACACTAGTTTAAAGCATCTTTTGTCACGTGCAAATTCGAAGATTGCATAAACAGCAGAATTTAATGGAACCATACAATTTCGAGAGCGTGCATCAACTGCGTCCTCTCGCATGCATAAAGAGGAAATTGACTTGTTTTATTTTTAGCAAAACCATTTCATTTATCTTCAGATTAATTGTAAAAAAGCACTTGTCAAAGATATACATTTTCATTTTGAAATTACCTTGGAAATAGGAAACATGCACATAAATTCGTCAGCTGAATGTCTAATTAAAGTGTCTTTTAAAGTGGTGACCTTTAATAAAAAGTCTATTTTACTAACCTTAAGAGTAACGGTGTCAGACTTCTGTTACAGACGAAGTTTTACCTCAAAAAAGGTCCTTGGTAATCTGGACATCTCCATAAGAACTCAGATCCAAAAACTCAGTTTTTTCGCTTAATGCACTTGATAAATATCTTACTTTAAATATTTTGATATTAATATCGAATATAATCTATGTTTATGAAATAAAGCTTTAAAATATGGATACTCCTCGAAAATCTGGCGGCATTTAAAGGTCATGATGCGAATTAATTGAACGTGAATGACGGCAGTATGTCTAAAATTTGTTGGCTTAGGAAAAGTGCATTTGATATTTTAAAAAATACTGGGTTGTTCATTCGAATTAAGGGGAGATTTAAATTGATTTTTCTAATTTATACCCTTTTTACGCCTAACAAATTTGAGGATTATTAAAAAAGTTCTATTTTTCTTAACATTCAATTGGTACTTTTTTGTATTTTTTAAGAAACAAATCGGTCTAATAACGTGCGTTATCACTTCTAAATTTTCGTATTTGCGTTATTGCCAGTTTGCGAGCGACCATCAATATTTCACAAACTTCTGCATTTTGCAGGAATTCTCCACCGTACTGTTGCTTTTTGCACTTTAACGTTGCCCATTTGCCCAGTTGGTTCCATTCCGCCCACGCCGTCCAAAATCAAGAGCAAGTTAGAGCGATATCTAAAAAGCCCATTAACCAAAAATGGAAGGACCATTTAGCCTTGTTATGCTGCCGCTGACCTCTCACCCCCCCCCCCCTCCCCCCCGTGTCGGCATGTTCACAGAGAACCGACAGTTCACAGGGAAGGTTATAACTGACAAAAACATGGTCCCTAAGCATGGAAACTAATTATCTATCAAACGACCACCGTCTACGGTGGATGGCCTCCGAGTAAGACTCCGCCTGTTGCCGTGTGGTAGACTAACAATGTTTAAATTGGCTCAGTCGACGACCAGACAGTATCTACCATCCTCGATTCCACTAGAGACAGGAGACCCTAAGAAAACCATGCCATTTCTTTTCGGGTGCCCAGGGAGCCATGAACCACGCGTGTTTTTCTTCAAAAAAGCAAGCACTGGGTGAACAGACGATGACTAGAAAAACATCAAACTGAAATCCCGAGCACACTGCGCTACGTGAGGAGGGTTCACAAGGCCCTGTTCTGTCTTTTAAAAGTCCTACGGAGAAAACATAGTCTATAAACTCCAGGAAGACATTGTAAATCTGCCGTTCACCTAAATCTTCCTAAAAATGGGTTGCGTACACTAAGACTGCAATTACATCGGAAAAACTGGAGTTAGATTGCACGCCTGTCTACACAAGCACCAGCTGGCAGCTCGAAGGATAGACCTGACCTAAGAGCTGGCAACCCATATTGGTGAGACTGGTCATATGTTAGGAAGCGACTAGCATAGGCCGAAGCACCTCAAAAACCTAAGCTTGAGGCATGGTGTTCAGAGGATAAGACAATTTTGCAAGACAGCAATAGAGATCAAAATCGATTAGTCCAAGGCTGACGAGTCTGACCAGTTACTTTGAAAGCTAATTGATACCTGGCAATCAACGCTTTGACATTGCACATACGACTAAGCATTTTGAAACGTCAACAACCATACAAATTTGAGCAATTTAATTTTTCAAGACTTACACAACTCCCCAAACTTGTTTAATTGAACAATATACGAATTAATTTGACTACCCTTTAACCGCCCCTTCCCTGCTTTCGATAGGTTATAAAAACAAGGAGAATGAGGAATGCAACACCGTACAAGGTTCAATTCAAATTCTGTCACAAGGGCTGAAACAGAGAGATAGCAAACACCCACAAGAAGCCGAGAAAATCTGAGCAAGGCCCATGCAAAACGACATCGGTATGAAATTGCATCAAGAAAAGGCTGACACACGCTCTCTGGTGCACTTCTATTGCATTAAGAGTTTTCTATTGGCCAGCTGCAAGACGTTGGTCATTCACGTGATAGGGAGTTCCTCGCCTGGTGCAGCAAACAGTCGGAGACCCGCTGAGATGTTCCCGCCAAAGGCACCGCGAAGTTAGAAGCGAAAAGTTATGCAAACTATGAGCATCACTCCCTTACGAGAAGCTTCGACGTCATCCATTACATAATCATCAGAATCACTCAAACATTTAAGCGAGGGCTGCTTCTGAGAAGATTAACTAGAACATCATCGAACTGAAAAAAATTATCCCTCTGTTAAGCAATATAATCAACAAGGACGCGCTCTTTAAAACATTACAAAGTTAAATTGCATTAAATCTATCACAGCGGGCAGTATGCGACGGCAGGTTTTCGTACTTACAGAGGGTATGACATATTCGTTGAAGTGCCGATGGGTATGTTTTACAGACATGTCGTAATTGTGTCTCTTTTCAGACACCTAGGTCGTAACAAGGCGGGTAATACATACGAGAGCAGGGCACAGCAGATTCTGGCGTACATATAAAATGGTCCCGTGTTTTTACTTAATAGCCTAATTCACTGCATGTAACGCGGTTTCGGAGATAGCCCTTACTGTGCACTTCTCAGCAATTAAATTCATGTTACTAAATGTATTTAAGTAGGCATTGTTTGATAAATTCTTTCCTCGCGTGCCAGGCACGCCCTAGCGTACGCCAATTAGGTATTTTCTCAGGACTGCCTCATGGGTTTCGAGGGCTTTGGGTTTTATAAAACTGTGTGGGACTGCAAACAACGCTAAACTCAACCGCGGAACGAGGAACAGAGGCTGTATCTTTGGCTCAATAAACTCATTATACTCCTAAGAGAGTTGGTAAAGACGAAAGATGCATGCACAGTTGAGGGCACCTCAGAGGCGCCGCCTCATCCACCTACCACCACCATCGCCGACATTATTGTCGGTTCCAGGTACTCTTTTTAGCTTTTAACTCTCTTTTTTAGCTACTTCCTGTCAGTTACGGTCACTTTCATCACATTAACAAATCGGAAAAAACAGAGAATTAGAAATTGCTTTATGAACGTAAATACACCTGTAACTTTGAATGTCGACCGTTGCGTAACTCTTCTAACTAGCTTAGTCGACGTCCAGCTTCTATGTTGCTTGCTGCAAACCAAAAACGATGCTGTACTAAGTCAATATGGGGGTCACACGGCTCGGTTTGACACCGTACATACTCCATACAAACGTATTTTTGGATGACTTCGATACGCTTCAACCACGTTTATATGTCTACCTTTCCTTGGATGTTACTACATCGTGCTATACATCAACATGCTCATCATGCCTTCATTTGGCTTTTCTTCGTTTGTTCTCATTGTGATTATCTGCATTGCCTTGCGTGACTTTCTCCTCTTATTTTTGCATTTGGTTATCTTATAGCAAACTGTTTTGCACGCCCTGTCACTCACCTGCCTTGTGTCATTTGACAGTGCCCACCGCCCATCACCACTGGCCGCAGATTCCCCCGGAAAAATGACATTACGTTTTGTTGATCCAGCTGCTTGAAACTCACCATATGATTTAGTGAATGACCGCGCTCACCTACTTTCTAATTTCCAAGCACATTACAAGGTTCAAGATGCATATTTTTTGCATTTCGTTTCATCGTAATACATTTGCCTCTGCCCAAAACCACACCTGCGCAATACCTTACTTTACCATCATTCTCGTTAGGCAAATCCCACGGAGTATCATCTGTTTGTGCCATATGCCAGACCTACCAGTGTCCGTCGCCCATCACCATTGACTGCGGATTCCCCAGGGAACGTGACACTACGTTAGCTAGCCAGCGGTGGTTTGCCCACTTGCTTGAATTTCACTGACACTGCCTGCGCTTACCTGCTGTCTACTCTCCAAGGTTCACGATGTGAATTCTTTGGGGCCTTTATTTCTAACGGAATACATTCGCCTTTCTTCCAATACCGCACCTGTACAATACCTCACCTCACCGTCATTTTCGTAGGACACGTCCCACGGAGTATTATCATTTGCTGCCCTAAAACGATTGTAATTAGGTGATTTAAAATATCATGTACACGTGCCAAGGGCGTGCGTGTTAGCTCAGCCAGAGGTAGCCAGCCCCCCCCCAATGCAACTCACAGCGACAGCGCAGCAGTTATCGACTGCTGCATTAAATAGTATCCTGCCTGTACGCGCTCCCCCTGATCTCCGTGTGCTCTTATCGGTGGTCATAAGTGTCCTGGTAATTTACCCAGGGCCTGGATGACAATTAGCTAGGAAAGCGCATCATTTGGCATTAGCGTTACCATGTGGGCCGGCGAGCACGCGTACCAAATGTGTGCATTTTTGATGAGTTTTGAGAGGGAGAGGGAGAAATTCGCCCATAAGGAGGTGGCAAAAAAACGCGCAAGGGGACGGTAAAACAGTCACGGTACGATATTAGCTGTTCTCTTCAGTGCATTAGCTATATCCCTCTTTGAATCTCGGTGGCATGTGTGCGTACTCGATTCGAAAAGACTACTTATGTAGGACCGTAATAGTGCCTATCGTGTTGCACAAGTCCAACATAGGTCTGCTGTTTCAATAGGCAGGCTTTTGAGCGGGTTCCTTTCAGCCACACTCGGGTAAAAAAAGGATTATTAAGTTTTAGAGGCTGCTTTAAACAAGCCAATAATCAAACAAGTAAACTTGATGTATCCGACAGAAGCAATTGGATTGAGAGACCCCGAGATCCTTTGATCTTTACTTATATACCGATTTTTAGGTGTGTGTGTCGTAGCCTATTGATGGATCAGGAGTGCCCACCGGAGTCCAAACTAAGTTCAGTTGGGATCCGGAAAAAAGCTGCGACCTTAACTGGCTTGAGCCAAAGGTCCACGGGGGTGAGTTGGGTGTCTGGCCGGGATCTGCAGGCGAACAGATGCTGACAGTCGTGCGGAGAAACGCCGCAGCCGGGACAGCGGTCGGGTGCGGACGGGTCGAGCCGATGTTGGTACTGGCGTAGGACCACTGAGTAGCCACTGCGCACTTGTCGATTTTGAGAGAGAGGGAAGAGCCATTGCGGACAGTGTGGCCGGGACCCCTTAAGTTTAATATCGTTATGAAGTAAACAGTGAACGATTAAAAACGAATGCTGTTCCTTAAATCCCAATGAGCGGGTTTACTTACCTAGCCCGTGTATGCGGCGTCCCGCAACAACAACCGAGATATAGACTAAAAGACAGCTATAACTGAGAGTGGAACTATAATGCCTGTCCATCACTGTAACCCTTATGGCAGAACTATGTTTGTCACATCTGAATCGGCTTGGCCAGATCCTGGGGCATTTACTAGGGACCACGTCCTATGTAGCACATGGAGAGAGGTTGGTTTGGATTGGTCAGCTTCTGTGCATTCGCACATATTTCGGCATCATATCCAAATACAGGCGTCTCGCAAGTCTGTCCCATTCGAGATTAATTCGAGCACAAGCCACTGCAGCTGAACGACGTCCACTGGCGATGAGCACTGCATCGAAGTCATCGCTTAGAAGAGCGATTAAACCGCCACCGGTAATGCCAAATGAGTCCGGGAAGGCTACTGTGGTCTCCCAAGTCGTATCACTAATCAAACATGGAAATATAAAAAGCCTCAAGTCTGTGAAAATAAAAATAAATTGGTCTCAACGGGATCTAAAAGGGACTGGGTAGAGGATGCTTGTTAAAGAACAGGCAATGTGCAACCCAGGAAAGAGGGCGAGAAACCGCGCTTTATCAGGGGGGGGGGTGTTGGAGTGAGCCGGAAATGGATGAGGCGGGATGTGCAGCGCAGATAAGAGAATCTATCTCGATCAGATCAGCGCACATATGCTTTCGGCGAGATGAGGATGGGAAGGCAAAATGGGCAGCATGGATACAGGATGCCCATTAAGTGATGACCGTTTTCGCAAGAGGACTTTATTGCATGCCGAGCCCTCACTAAGGACGTTAACGCGTAGAAACTGCGTTGTATGCGTCCATTTTCTCCAACCAATAATTTGCATCTTCTGAAGTAAGAGGGGACGACCAAGAAAGCCCAACATAGATTAAGGACTCGCAAGAGTTGGCTTACTTTTAGAACTTTATTACAAGATTTATCGATTTAGTACACAGAAGAAAGCCTGAGGGTTCGCAATAAAC
Source organism: Ligula intestinalis (assembly GCA_036362985.1). Classification (NCBI taxonomy): domain Eukaryota; kingdom Metazoa; phylum Platyhelminthes; class Cestoda; order Diphyllobothriidea; family Diphyllobothriidae; genus Ligula; species Ligula intestinalis. The sequence continues at coordinate 25,498,142 of JAYGXS010000008.1, forward strand.
CTACACTTTGCGCACGGATAATGCCATGCCTACGATTACATTTGTCAAGTATATTCGGACGCGGGTGGGGCACTGTATGCAAGGATCGACACACAAACTGCAGCTTAGCACGATTTTGCGGCAACCCTTAACACAACTACCACGCCCGCAAAGTTCTAAGCTTCGTATTTCCCACTTAGCCCTGGCAGTACAGCCTTACCGTTTTGACGAAATTTTGTACCTAAAAATGACAATTAAAGAACCCTATTGATGTTACCACGCTTATTTCTGCGATATTTAAGTGTACAATTTCACCTAGCAAACAATTAACGTTTGGCAGACGTTCAAGTACGCCATTTTCGGCGTAAATAAATCAGTCATGTAAACCGTTGCAGACGAAATCCTCGTTCCTGAAATCAATAACCAAGTTCAGGCGTCTCTACCGAACGAAAGTCAACGAAAAACACTTAAGTATGGATTTTCGAGTTATAATAATTACAGTTCAGTGATCTCCTCAGACCTTCGAATTCCGCCAGCCCCTCAAAATTTAGATCAAGGGAAAAAGGTCATGTCTGCAACAAAGCAGTTTCCGTTTTAGTTTTAGCATTACAGTAGGGAGGGAAAGGCTTTCTCCTTTTAAATCCTTATTGGTTATAGAAAGATCAAATTAAATGCATGAATGCGGGAACGATATGGTGAATGATATCCTTTACATAATTGCGTGTGATGAGCAAGCCGCAATCCGAAAAAGCGAGACCAAAAAGTAACTTGTACTTAATTAATGTAAGTAGCATGTGTAGTTGCGTGTCGAGTTTGACATGAGAAGAGAAAACATCAGAGGACAGCGCGTTTCGCATTGCAACAGCTACACTACTGAAGAAGAACGCTCGTTCACTGATTCTGGCTTTTTTGTGCGTAAGTTAAGTGAATGACCGCGCACTTCGAAAAGCGAAAAACTGCCGCATGTCCCAGTCCAGCGCATTACGTGAGAACACAGCGTCAAAAATCAGGTATTTGAATGGGCATCATACCACATATTATACCGTTTTAGAAGGATAAGTGACTATTTTCCCTTGGCATGAGAATGCGATAGAAACTTTAAAAACAGTCTGCTTGCTCATTTGACACGCGCATATAATTTTTCCGCCTACTTTCTTGGAAGTGCTATTATTTGTGACTTGAACGTTCGCAAACCGCTGTAGTGATTCAGCCCTTCTCATGGCTTAAGGCCACTGGTTACAATGTCCCCTTCTTAGAATCGCCTTGGTGGAACCATCATATATGTGAAATTATAAACACCCGCCCAATCCGAATGAAGTTAGGTTGACGGAGACCAAGCTATGTGTGCGCCATACGTAGACGGCAAGTTTATTGACATGGATAATTCAACGTATTTGAGACCAAAATGACAGATTCACGTACGCACAAGGTCGGATTCTTATCTGACCAATCCCAAAGGGCCCTTGAACCGTTAGCATGCCGACTGGCATTCCGACCCATGCAGATAATTGAGCATAGTAGTTATCCCGTTGGCTCATCAGTCAGTTATGCTCGCTCTCGAGTGTACATCACACATGGCTCGAACTCGTGACCTACTTATAAGAAGTCCAACGCTCTCACCTTTGTAGGGGTCTAGGTAGTAGTTGTGCCTAGATAATTGCAATCATCAGGCCGAATACCTGGTTGAAGGCAAAAGGTAAAAGTCACCAGAAGGAGTGGTCTAGTGCGTACAGTACTCCATTTTTCTGCCTCAGGTGGCAGCGACCACTGGTGATGCCAGGGTGTTGTGCGTTGTGCAGAGTAATGACAGTTGCTTTTACATGAGTAGGAAGCAAATTCGAGTGTTTTTCATTGGTGTGTTGTAATTACCCGAGCGGATATTGCCTTTTAAGGCCCCACGCGGCGTGGCTACGCCTTAGTGTGTTCCAGTGGCACTGAGACAGGCGTGCTTGTTAAGACGCGCGTGTGTGCGCTAGTGTGTAGCACGTGTGTGAGTGAGTGAATATCGGTCAAGTGATCTTCAAGTCACCCAGTGGAACAGCCGTCTGCAAATACACATGACGTGGACGGCCGCAGGCATTGAAGAACGAAGGGGAGGGGGTTGGACAGGCATTGTGGCCGTCCAACACACCTTTCCAGGCGTAACCACCTGCAGCATGTTTTCCTTGGAGAGAGCTAGACTCGCTAAACCGAATACCAACAGTCCGCAGTCAACATTCGTCTCATGGCGCACCCTGTCCAATCTGCCTTAATGCCTCCAGGTGGACAGTGGCACTGATTTGAAGGACAACAATACCGAGCGCACGGAGTGGACGAAGAAAACGAACCCGATCCACCTCGATTGTCCTTCCTCGTGATGTTCTCGCAGCATATGCGGTCTGTTCGGCGAAGTCAGCGTAATTCACCCTGAGGGTGGACAAAACATTTTCTATCTCCCCCGCACACAGACCAGAATTTACTTGGACTGGCTGGACGGATGTCTGGTACAGGCGGATCTACGTAACGATTGAGGCAAGTTGATGATCCTGCTGATGTTAATAATGTGCTGGTGCAATCTCATTCAAACAGTGGTTTCATAGGCTGTCACTTTCAATACCCTTCCTCTTACCGTAGCCAAAACCTAAACTACATCAACATCTCCATCCATATTCGTAACATGCATGGTCTCCTAGGTCAC
>JAYGXS010000008.1:25500807-25511025 GCA_036362985.1 Ligula intestinalis
TTGAATCAATGAAAATTTCCGTAGCTAGCTATATGCCAACAATAGAAGATTGCCACTATATTTTACTTCATTATGCTTTGTAGTCCGGCTGCTTGCTAAATGTGTAAAAATTGTTCTCTCGAACAGTGGCAGAGTCCCATGCATGATGTTTCACAAACCAGACTGTAACGGACGCATAGTGTTTTTTGTTAGCAGGAAATTACTCCTTAGATATTTTTTTCTGGCTGTCGCGGGTACCTGACCGCCTGTTCTGTGCTTAGCAATGTTTTGCCGTCCTTATAGATTCACTTACCGCTTTAGCTACCTTTCTTAACTGCATTTCGCCCTCTAGCATACGGTAGGTGGTATAAATCATGCAGCGCAGGATTTTTATAAGTCACTTGGCATTACTTAAATGCAGTTCAAGATGCGGTACCCAAAGTCTTACCACAATTAGCCAATGGTCTTTGTTCACAATAGGGCATACTTTGATTTATGAAGAAATATAAGGTTCTGTAAAAATACCAGCTCTTATGGAAAAAAACAGCAAATTTCAAAAACTTTGGAAATGGATCGTCCTAGATAAACTTAAGTTTAACATGTAGAGGAGGTCTGCTAATGCAAAACCACCGAGTGAATAAGGCAGCACAAGTAGAGATACATTGGAAAATCATTATTTTGCAACATTGTTGGATACATATAATTCCCCGTTATGAACAATGGAATGTATGGCTGGTACCGAACAGTCCAAAGTTCGAGTATGTTTTCAAGCACGTTTTCACAAAAATTTCTAGTTTTCTTCTTTCGTTTTTTTCATTGCCTGAATTGTGTTTGACTTATGGGACTACATGCTAGCTTAACATGGCCCATTAGAAGAAGCTGAACAAGTCACCCAGACTTCAGACAGTACGAGGTCACGTGAGACCAATCCGACGCACACACAACGCTCTAGGTCATGCGACCGTCAAAGGGCTGACTAGACTAAGACAAAGAAGTCAGGCGGCTAACTGGAGGCGAACTGCTGCCGCAGCCGACCGGGAGCCGAATGCGGTCACGCGAGGACAGACCCATGCACATGCATAGCGAATATGCGCATGGGGAGAGCCAATGGGGAGCAATGATGGCTGCCCCTCAAAAAGCGAGGCGCTAGCAGAATGAGGACTCTGTTGTGGACACGCTGCCAGACGAGACTGCTGCCTAGAGGAGACCGACCACAGAAGGCTACTGCTGGACACGGGGACCAGAGTTCATGTACTAGTACCAGCAACAGTAAAGTACTAGTTGTTATCCCATTCTGTCTTCTCGTCCGTGTTGTAGGTCGACATTTGTCGAGATGTTGGCTGAAATGCGCTAGAAAATTAGATGGTTTGCGGTTTGAGTACAAATCAATAAAACGTTAATTTCTCGTAGGAAAAACAACTTGAACCACAGTGAACAGCAGGACGTAGTTATATGGTTGTATGACACATCCCTGAGGAAAGCGGCTTTTGAGCAAGTTAATGACCGCGCTTGGGGAGCCGTTATTCAAGGACACGTCGCTGCCGGTAGTTTGGTTGTAACACATGCTCAAACTATCTTCAGTCAATTTAAGTCCCTCGGTTATCAGCAATTCACTGTTAACTACTTGGATAACCTTGTAGATCCCAATTCCAGATGATCTGCCAATGTCATAAAGGATTTTGAAGCCACCTGAAGGAGGGATTGCGCTGATATGGTCTAATATCCGGACGAGCCGTCTGAGTCCAGATTGAAGAGGTTCAATACCGGTTGTTGTTTAGTTTCCTGGCTTCATTTAGACGAGAAGGCGTAAGATTATTTTGTCTACTGGTATTTCCTAATGTTTATATGTGAGTCATAACGCGTCCAATCGGCAGGATAATGAGATCCTAGACGCAGACCAATTCCAACTTCTTAGGGAATCAACAGGCCTATATGATAAACAGTCGCATGTCAGTGTATTGCATGAAGCGGATACCAGGAGGCTGATGACCAACATAACGGACGGGTAGGATGCTCCAACTAGAAAGAAGGAAGGCATTTTGAAACAGAGTTCACAATGTTTCTGGAAGGACCGGGCGCAGCAATAACTCTGACGATAGCGGGTATAATTATCCAGCAATCATCAAGCCCGTATCTAACGCTGACAAGCAAACTAGGGTTATTAATGAGCCATCATCGCAACAATTAAGACCTCAAGTGGTGAGTACGGGGACTGACAATTATATTACGCATGCAGATGACCACTACGAACTATTAATATCATGCAACCTGTGCATGCATCACCCTTATCTGCGCATGTCTCCGAATTTCCTACGATTACCTATCATCAAGAATTCCCGATGGAATCCAAAACGTCAGGAAAATAAAATGCTTGTTCTTCTGAATGTTCCTGGAATTCAGAAATAAACAGCCACTGCAATGTCGACAGAAGAAAGGACGACCCAGTTGGCCCGTCATATGCTACCAACCAGTAGTGGTTTGTATTTAATTTGTGGCTTCTTTTGTTCTTAGTTTGAACAGCTACCGTATATGAGTACCGGCATTACGGGTGCCAAATTAGGCAACGTGACAAGCTCAGGAGCCGTCTATCAAAGACAAGCAAGTCGGCTTACAGAAAGCCGAACGAAGACGCAGTTCGCTCATGTATGTGCAATCTGCAGAGTGTGCTCAAATAGAGCCCAATTCTCAGAGGCAAGTGAATGACGACTACGAGCGGATGCTATACGGAGAATGCGGACTCGATGGGCCATAGAACGTCGGACATTTGAGATAGGGAATGCTGCGAAAGCAGCAGTAACCGCCATCAAATGTACCGAAAGCAAACTCAATTTATTTGTCCGTGGTTCTAAGCCGGCTGATAACAGCACAGTGTACGTTGACTGCTGGCTCAAATTCCTCGAAACCGGGATAAAGTCTTGGGTTTTGACTAGCACGTAGACTAACACCTTTAGAAAACTGTAACTACGTCATGGAAAGGTAGTGCTGGCTGAGGTTTCACAGGAAATTGAGCCCACGAGCTTGTCATGTGATCTCAGATGCGGCATCATGCCTTCTCACTTTTCATGCAATAATTTCAGTCAGTCTACATAGCCCTTTATTCTATTGGTTGACGGTTATAAGGTAGGCAGTCTGATTGATGCATTTCATCTACGTATGACTAATTCCCGTTTCAGGGTTATCACGGAGAGCAGTGTAGCTGTCCTTTGCTCAGAACATTTGCACACACCTAAAAGGTGCATAATTGGGCAAAATGAGACGTGCGCAGCAGCTAATTATCCTTCGTTTTCTATGGAGACACCACAGATTTCTGGCTTTCGGAATCCATTGATGCATGTATTTTTCTTTAATTTACCTATTTGGCTATTTCAACGTTAACTGCTCTTTTAGCTGATACTGTGTCAATTTAAATGTCTCTAAATGAAAAATTGACATACACCAGAATTCTCACTACTTGATGAGAATAACATGGACAAATAATTTCAACCTATTTCACAATATCGCATAACCACAACAAGACTTAGAATTTATGGCAAAAATAGTTTTTGTTGTGCACCTGCTTAATCCGTATTCCCAGTATTTTGTCCTACGAGAATGATGGTTATAGGGTTTTATGGGTGATGAATTAGGATAGGCAGTGCAATGTACTTTAAAAGCTGTCAGGTACATTTTTATTTTAATTTATTTAGAAATTTTTTTCATTAATATCTGTAGATTTTTGTAATCTGTATTATCGTATAACGCAGTGCGGAAAAATCTGATTATCAAATTAAAAGTTTCGTTGAATTCTTGAAAAACATAGATATAGTGAAAAGGGATCGTCTACTTCAACCTACCTAAGGTCCAATTTTCCGTTCTGGAGTGAGATAAGTATAGTCCGCGGCGTGGAGCGCCGCAAACACCTTCAATTTACACGCGAAACAACTTACTCCCAGCGGCTGCGGGACACAAATTTAACTACAGTTTGTCAATTTACACTTAACTATAAACACTTTGTTTCTTGTCAATCCTAGATCCTCACCACAAAAAACCTTATAACCACCGTTTCCGTAGAAAAATGCTAAGACTAGGGGTGTATGGTGTGCACTTCATGAACTAATTTTTCTGAATTTATTGAAGATGTATTGGAACTATACGTTTTCGTATGTGACCGTTTCAATCCATAATTTATCTTTATTTCAAAATTATTGTGAGGACAGGCAATAATAGCGCATCCAAAACCTCACAAGATAAACCAAACTTTGTTATTTCTTTAACAGCATAGTGCCTCTTAGAAATGCGTTCACAGACGGTGGCATTCGTAGTGTAGTCACTCGGAACTGTAATAAATTACATTGCGGAAATTAGCACAGCTTTATCGATGCGTTCTTGTTTGCAGCCTCGTCCAAGAAAATGTGTGCAATAGATCTTCCAACTAATGAAATGTTGTGTTATTGACAAAAAAGCATGTTTAAAAAAAGCGCAATCGACGACCCCTAAGTTTTACAGTAGAAACTTACGTACCATAATTAAAAATAGTATATAGTGGTTGATAAATTACTATTTAATAACATAAAGATAAATTCTTTTCACAAAAAACTCGAAATTCTTATTAAGATTATATGATACGTCACTGATTTAATCTTTAATATAAAGGTATTGAAGGTAAGAGGGCGAAAAAACTGTTCAATAATACAGAATAAGTTACGTAGTAAGTTAGAGGCTTCCCGTTAACATTTGAAACAGCATTTAGTCTGTCACATCTAGACATGACGGAGTTGTCTATAGTGGTTTGTTCAATGTGATTATTCGGCATAAAGTCGAGTTTTCTTGCATGGAATGATTCTTCTTCGTCTTTAGCCGATTTCATTTGATAATCGCAAAACTATTTTCTAAAATGTAAGGTTACAGTTGTACATGTTATCAAATTCATACAACTTTACGTACACTGAGAGATATTCCCCCCCGTCACATGTCCTTTTGAATATTGAGAGGGTTCGCTCACGACGAGATTAAGGTCTTTTTAACAAATCGGCATGTTTATTTATCTATCGGATATCGCATCATTCCTTAAAGGTATATGTTCTACAAAGTGGTATATGCACTAAAGCGTAAGGACCATGGAAAAAATATCTCCGTAATTATATTAGGCCTTTTTACTCTCACTTAATTGCTATTTGCCTATTAACGACATTCACAAACACTGCTGATGCCCTAAAACGCTGTACAATACACTCCTAGATCTACGTAAAAAAGCAATAAATGGTAAAAAAAACATATCCAAGTTCCAAAGCACCTATCCAAGGAGAACACTGGTGTAGCGTCACGTCCGCGATAACTGTATATAAGAAGCTATTTTTCAGAAAGGTATATGGAATAACTACCGGTTCGTATTGCTACTAGTAGCCTTACGCTTAATCTCAGGTTATAAAGTTTGGATAAGCTGTAGGTCGTATATTTTTTCTCGGGAGGGAGAAGGAAATAATAAAAATTTAGTATTGCAGCTTGTCTGGCGCATTTAGTGATTGGGATTATCCTAGGGAAGATGGGTTAAGATGCGTAAACATGTACAGAAGATTGGACATATGTCCGATACAATGTGAAGATCAGAATTTGAATGCGTGATTAAATACTCATTTTAGGTTATTTTTTATTATTGAGTTTGACTGAGGCGCAAAATGCTGTTTACTAGAAAAGAGTTCAGTTCAGCTCAATAAACTGGAAACAAATAATGGCGAAATGAGGCCAAATCCAACGCTTTTTGGCATCCAAGGATTTGCAAAAATACTTAATGTTTGGGCCTGTTGTACTATCAAAGAACATTAAGAAAAACGGCAACTTCTGAATTATGCATATTCAGAAAATAGGCAATTTTGTTTTGCGCTCATGTAACTGAGGCCAATGTAGTTATGTGACAACAGATGATTGTTGGGAAAGCAAGAAGGAAGGAAGGTTAAGAAATACTGTCTTGCAAATCTGCTAATTTTTTTGACAAAATGAAGCTACAAACTTATATGACTGTTATTGACCTTACCCCACAGAAAATAACCACCGTTAACAAGCAGATAGCAAACACCCGAGTCATGCCATCACTTTTCTTTTCAAGCTGGATGCAAAATATGTCCAAACATTTTTTTCTATAGAGCAGAATCAATTAATAGAATATCGTGAAACGAAACGGGCCGAAGATTGTTAGTCTAACGTAACTCAAGTAGCGTATAAAACAATAAAACAACTAGCAATTTTTGTGAAAATGTACTGGAATACATCCTCGAAATATGGGTTGTTCGGTGACAGCTATTCATTACATTGCACGTAATATTGAAACATAGTTATCCGACAATTTTACAAAATGATCATTTTCCACCGATTTTTTAACTGTGCTACTTAATCATTCGGTGTTTTGCATGAACAGACTTCCTTTACATTGAAAACCGCGGCGAAAGGTTGTGCTAGTGAGGGGAGGGGATGTTAGCGTTTGGACTATGGGCCGCGTGTTCGGGGGAAGGTAAGGCTGGTTAAGAGTCAGAGAAATTCCACTTGACCGGGCACAGAGAGCCAGTTGTTATTTCAGGCTGTGTCCAGATTAGTAGACCATGCATGAAACCCGGTAAAGTGTGAGTCAAGCTCTACGTGCCTGTTTATACTAGCCGGATTCGAGTGCCAAGCTTCGAGGAATTCTCTCGCTTGTCACGTATAAGCCATTGCGATCACGTCGGTGGCATCCCAATCGAAGCGGTGATCACACACAATGGAGAGCGCAAATACTAGTGATAAATGGTTCCGTAGGCGAATGGCTGACTTATTTTCCTTGATGCGAGTCTCAAGGCGTTGGCCCGTTTGGCCTATATAAACGCAAGGGCAACCAGCACGCGGTATACGATAAACGACGTTACTTAGTTGTCCCACGGGTAGAGCGTCCTTTGCTCGACATAAGCTTGCGCGCAGTGAGGTTGCGGGCGTGTGGGCAACGGAGATGCCAAAGCGACTTAGTTGCCGAGACATGGTTTCAGATAATCCATTCATAATATTCCATACGTAATATTCCTTGATAAATCGGCACATTTTGATTGTGGAGAAAGACCACTACCTTATAGCTGCAAGACTTTGGCGCCGCAGCTTAGTCTGTGTTTCACTAACAGGGAGTTACTTGGAACGGAACAGTCCATGCAGTTATGTGATCGTTGGCCATGCCAGGCATGGTGCTTGCAGCAGGTTCATTTGCGCGCACAAAACCGGCTTCCTCAACTGGATAGCAGTTTTTTCTGCTGTTGCTAGCAGGCGCTGACCCAGTGACTTAGGGTAGTTTGGTGGGACCTTGTAGATCACCCTGAAGGCTTCGTTGAGGGTCCATCTGATGTTCGGAATCCACCATTTGCGCTAGAATAGATTGTCCTGGTGGTATTAACTTCACGTTTGCTTAGCCATTGCGGGAGGAATTCATTTATTCTTTTTGATAGTTGCTGACTCGTGTGACCACTATAATCTGGTCCAACGGCCACCTAGCTGACAGCAATTTTTGCCCAGCCTCCCCTCTCAGCACTCCCCTCCCTCGCTATAGGGTTTTTGTAATCAGACAGTGTTGAACAACAATAAGAACAATCGTATCACCATATGGCCTCTACGTTACAAGTTGTGCTATTAAATTGCATATTTGCCCAAGTCAACCTGTACAAAAAGAGCTTGAGTTGACCCAATTGTGAAAAACGTTGAGGCGTTCGGCTGTATATGAATCCCCGTAGCAGAGAAGGCTTTGACCGGCGGCCAACACTCTAACCGCTTAGCTACAAACGCCCCGCCTCGTGCCATGAATTTAATCAAACTTGGGTCGAGATCTTGTCTTAGGTCTGTTAGTATGGACTATTTAAAGAGTTGGAAAGAGTCTTTCGTGTTTTATAGCCAGTCACACACAAATTGCGCAAAACATGAGATCGCAAATAGCCTTTATGCAAATGTGTCAAAATATTCAACTTCCCAGAAGAATATAATTGGTTTTGTGTTTGTATTCCCGCGTGAAATGTGATGATGCTTCGGAAGCAACCAAAGTGAAATAAAATCATTGCACAAGCGTTCCCAATTTTTGACGACCGTTTTTGTTTAAGGTTAGCAAGTTTTCTTAACACGTTTGATTGTAGGAGTCATGGATATATAAATTTTCCTACTGTCCAGTAGCCGCATATTTATTAACGTTTTTTAAATCGTGCGTAAAATAAATGATAATTCTTCCATGATTTCGGAGTAGTAATGGGCTTTATGTCAATTCGTTTGAAGCACAATTGCGCAAAAATATCGATTTGAAAAAATTACGACATGTTCAAGGTATGCTTCCTAGACCTCCGTTGGATAACAGGTGGGTAATATTTGGAAACCCCTCAATAAAATTCTAATTTCCGAAAATAGTATGCATATGCTTAGAACCAATGTAAACGCTGTTTTATATAAACAGTACGGCGAAGAAGTCGCGCAAAATGCAGAAGTATGCAAAAGATTGATAATCACTTACAAACCGACATAAGCGGTTGTAGGAAAACTTAGAAATACCAATGAATAACCTTAGGCAAATGTCTTCTTAAACAAGGCACTAAAAAAATTCCTGTGTGCTAAGAAAAGTAACATTTTCTAAGTAAAAGTCAAGTTCTGCACCTAAAAAAATAGCTTACTCTTTGAACAAAAAGTGTAGATTAATGTGTAAGTTGAATTGGTGACCTCATCACTTCCTTCGTATTAAATTATTTTCAACATTTTGCCGTTATTTTATAACAGTTACATGTGGATTAAACAACCTTTTGACGCCTTTTATGTTTTTAAAGGTTTATTTCATCAACACATACTCCGTTTGACGTTCATATCAAAAACCTTTAAAATAAGCTATTTTTAAAAACTTATTCCAAAAAAGGGTCTTATGGATATTAGTTTTTCAGAACATGGTCATGGTGGCCACATTTAAAAATTCCTCCAAATAATGAAACTCTTATCGAGCAAAAATATCGTTCGCAACAGAAATTTAATTATTTATACTAATTACAACAAATATTTCTCTAATGGGTGACTTCTTTAAAAACGCTTTAATAGGATTTTCAGTTGACGGATATCCCTGGTAAGCCTGATAAGCCTGATAGGTTTTTAATTTGCCTTTAACTAGATGACAAAATTTTGCCTGAAAGGGAATATCCAACTTTTTCCTTTTATAATGGAGTATTTTTGACCATAGTGGATTATGTTCAGGCTCTGTTCTAAGCTTGTGAACAGAAAACAGAGTGGCTTCCATATTATTAATATTTTTCTCTCTGTTTCGTTTTTAAATTACGCATAAATGGAAGTTAAATTGAAAAAAATTATATTTCTACATTACTTAAAATGTAATAAGATTTGTTTACCACCACATTTTGGTAAAACGTACACAACCCGCATAGTCTGTTTACTTAATTACCATGTAAATATAAAGGCCTGATGAGAATTATCGAAAAAAACGTATGTTTGCCAATTCATCTTCTGAATGCATAGACAAATTTATTTGCGTTAGAAGTAGTCAATGCTGTGATGTAAAATTGAGCCAAATGGTTTTGCAAGTAAAATTTGTGGCAAAGTACTTCACGCATAAGCAAAACATAATTTTTAAAATTGATTGCTTCGCATTTCTGAAAATGAATGTGACTACATAAAACTGGCTTCACTTGCATTTTAGTAACTTCGTACTACATTTTTCGGTACTGGATGTGATACATCTTTAGATTTTCTTACTCTTTTTGCGGTTTTGCCCTATCACAGTGTACAAAGGTAAAAGGTTGGGGACTGTCACACGTAGCAGCGCAGGAAATGTATCATTGATCGCGCATCTCCCAATTTTTCCAAAATTGATGCATATTACCCTGAATTGGTTAAAATAAAATACATTTTTTCACAATTTAATCCACTAGTTGGATCAGAATATCGTTGTAAATTGATGCTGACCTATCAAGTCACTTTTTTTAATAATTGTTGCACGAATGCGTATATTCGAAAGCGTAGTGAATCTTTAAATCCTCTTATACACTTTGTTGCTTTTTTCCATGAAAAACGTTGCTATTAAACACTGCTCTTTTCACACTTACATCTGTGTAAAAAAATCACAAAAAGTTAAACAAATTTCTCAAAATTACAGACATTTTACCATACATATCGCAGGATGGCACATAAGGCAAACCGCAAAGTGGCGTTTGTAACAACATTTGAACATAAGTCCTTTGTGGGAAGGACTTAAACATAATTTTGTGTTTGCGTCCT
>JAYGXS010000008.1:25511125-25526418 GCA_036362985.1 Ligula intestinalis
AAGTCCTTTGTGGGAAGGACTTAAACATAATTTTGTGTTTGCGTCCTTGCGTGAAATGCGATAAATGCCCGAATGCAACGCAGATTATTGATATGCAAGTAAAGGTATTCATGTGAAGACTGGTTTTTTGTTCAATTAAAACAAAATTTATAGTGACTTCTGCCCTCTGCCGGGAGCCAAGCAACCCCGTGGATTGGCAGTTTTACACTACCTCATTATCCTTAATGGATGTTGAAATTGCTAGTAATTGTTTTCCCCTAACTAATCCTCTTAGTATTTCTTTCCTGTTAGAGAATGCTTCCCAAACTGTTAGCTGCAACAGACATCCACACAACCGGTGTGCGTACCTGTGACAGTGACAGCAGAAGTAGCTGCACTGCAGATGTAGAAACTACCATCTCGTAAGCCATTAAGGTAGGGAATTTGGATGTAATGTTTTACCTTGATGAGGTGCCATGATTTCTGCAGGATTTTTTATATCTTTAGAAACTTTTCAAATCAAGTTCATGTTCGCGATTGGCACAAACCCGGTGCTCTTTAAATTCATCGGCAAAGACAAAAGCTAGAATTTGAATTCATTTTTGAGCTTGTATATTCGTGTTTAACGCTGGCATTCATTTTACTTATTACCAACTTCGTTTAAGAAAGTTATGTTCACTTTGATAAAAAACGGCCAAAAAATGGGTCAAATTATTGCAGCGAATTAAATAAATTTGCATCTGATTTCTCATAATATGTATCACCTGATTGGAGAATGTGCATACTTGTCAAATAGACGAGTGGACCGATTTACTCTTTTTTTGTTTAAAGGGGCGTTCATGCGAAAGCAAAGATGCATCACGCAGTGCAGTTATTATGGACCAAATCTTCTTGGAAATAAAAGGGATTATTTACTCTCCCACATTACGAATGCCTTTTTTGCTTTGAAAGGTTGTTTATTGGAAGGTAGTATGAGTCGGCGGGCGAACAGAAATAGAAGGGCTGGGTGCGGCTGGCTGTGAAGAGGCGGACGCCGGTGAGGGCCGATCGATTGATTGATATGATTGGTAAAAATGGCAAAAGTCAAGTGCGGCTTTCAGAGAGGAGGGGAGGTGGGTGATCAGGGCTTCGGAGAATTTAGGGTCTAAGAGTCCTGTCATAAAACGGTGCGAAACTTGACTTTGTCGATAGGGGTCCGAGCTGCCGGGGAAAAGAAATGGCGACCAAACGGTTGAGTTCAGCTGCGAAATCATCGAGAGTTCGGTTAGCATTTTGTCGAAGCATCGCAAATTGTTCTAGGGCAAACCCGTGTGTATGCGGGAAGCAAAAAGGTTTTTTAAAAGTCGAAGGGCGAAAGGAAATGGGTGGTAGCTTTAACTCCGCCAGACATTAGCCGGCGGCGGACTGTGAGGGAAAGGAAATTTAACAGGAAGGCGGTTAACTGATTCGTGGGGACAGTGGTAGAGAAGATTTCGAGGTCGTCGAGCCATTCATTTAAGTCCGTGCCGACCTCGAAGGTGGTCGGGGCCAGCAGTAGGCCGGTACGAGTCTGAGAATGGATTGGTTGATGAATAGTCTGTTGGATAGAATGAGTCTAAGGAAGAGGAGGCTCCGGTTCGTACACTCGCCGATCGGGGAGTATTCTGAAAAAAGGGGTGTGGTCTCACATGCCTCATTGAACAAACGGACAATCTTTGGACGGTCAAAACCACCAGACATGCTTTGGGAATTCATTACGTTAGGAATTAAGTAATAGTGGTGGAGCAGTTTATTGGTAACACTGGAGTATATCAAAAAATATGCGTCACAGAAAATGATGTAGAAAAATCTAGCAAAACGTGTAACTAAAATAGTCTCTCTGAACACGGTAGAAACGTGGAAAAAGGATCGAACTCGAAAAGTATATAACGTAGAGAAGAGAGATATGGTGTATTATAACACCAAAATGATAGATAAGGGCAAAATTGGACTGGACTTCTGGGAGTAATCGAAGGCGCCAACCGCAAGTCGAGTCCTGAAAAGTTGAACTGGGCAGGGGTTAGCCCATTAAAACACACATGGCTCAGATAGGGTCGCTACAGTACAGTAAGGATGCGAAATCCGTTATTCTTCTGGTATTTACCACAATGTGATGAGCAAAACGCCTTATCGTCATTTTTTCATCAAATAAAGTCATATAAAGACTACACCTGTAGGCAGCACCTTATTAAGCATTCATTTAAGCAATGTTTGTTTATTACTACCTTAAGGATAGCCAGTGCCATTTAAAATTTTATAATAAAAGTGATTTTATGGGGCAAAACCCCATTATCCTATAACTTCTGCCCTTTGTCGGCCTTTGCATATGTAGCGAGTTAAAGGATTTCCTGTTTCATAAATGGTGTTTTACGTTGTGCGTGGTGGTCCAGCTAATCCTGTAACCCATTCAACGAAAATGCTCTACCTTATTAGTAGTTAGTAGTTGGTAGTTAGTAGAATCTATGGCCTCTCTTTGGCAAGTAGTTTGTTTACGAATACCCATTAGCATAAGGGAATCACATGTCTAATAAGGCCCGTCGCGCTCCAATCCAGACATCTTGAATGATATATCTCATCAGCAGCGTACCACGTTTGAGGCGCACCAACTGTGAGGACTCGCGTCGCCTACTGCTTGCTTCCGCAACTTCAGGTGGACAAAATAGACAGACAGAAAAGTTTTGGGTGTAACATAACGAAAAGGAAAAGAATTTGGTCAACGATGAGACATCTGTGTCAAGGGCAACTACACAGATTCGTTACCATAATCCCTCTGATGCATATCATTCGGTAAGACCGAAAAATAGAAATGCCTCATGGGTCGAAACTAAGACACTGGCAGCGAAATTTATCCCATATTCTTGCGCTTGTCGTAGCAACAACTCTACACTAAAGCCCTACCCCAAATCTAGTCTCTACAGAAATAAGTATTACAGGGGCTTTCTACTTCAACGTTTTATCCTAAGAACTACCAGGCCCCACATAGATAACTGCCAATTAATGCAGGATGGAAGTATTTCCTATGAAGTGGAGTCATTTCCATGGTCATTCCTGAGTTCCTATAGGACTCCTAAGGAACAGTTTGCTCAACAAATACCCAGTTAATCGTTCTTTATCTTCAGATGGTGAACTTTCAGTGTAGTAATTCAGCAACGGCTTGTTTAAAGAACACAGTAGTTTGCTCTTCTTTACAGACCAGTTTCGGTGTAGTCTGACGTTGACATTAAATCGCACGGGGTTTTGTAAATGAGGTCCACTTGAAGAACCTCAAGTGAACACTTGACCTAAGAGAGTGTTTTACCTCCACGCTCTAGAACCATTGAGGTACACGTTTGAGAGGTTTGTCCACAGGGTCTTAACTTAAAGTGCAGCTCGGTAAACGGCTAAACCTCTTTGACTTTCGTTAATAGGCGCATTTCCTATCAGGTCACAGGACATTCCTCCTGTCCTGAGTACTGAAACTCAATCCATTGTCCTCATGGACAGTCTTAATGCGGTTAGTGGAGTCTGTGGGGCAGTGAGTTTCAGCTTTAGGTCTCCAGATGTCATATCTTGCGATTCCCGTGATACATCTTTATAAGGCACCAAACACCCTCCCTCGTCTACCTCAATCTAGCAGTTATTTGGAAAAATCTAGGGACTATGGCGTAAAAAGACTAGCCCAACTGAACACATTTGTCTTATGTGAACTGCGATTTCAGAAGAATTTGTTCAACGGAGAAGTGATCATTGAAAACCAATGTAAATCTTATTTTGCATAAAAGTCATGTTTTTGTTCTCGTATGACATACCTACCTGACGATTATTTTCATCATTGGCTACTGATAGCCACGCCTTCGAAGCCTTTTTGTCATTTTTTAGCATAAAATCAAACAACTAGACAGAAAATCTACTTAAAACGTGCAACTGCAGTTAGACGAAGTCAAAAATTGGTGAAACAATGCGTTATAATAGTTTATATATATCAACAATGTATCTAATTCGTTGATTAACTTTAATCAACCACTTAGGGATCTCACTTACCCCGCTCTGACTGGGCTCCCATTTCTCGACCCTTTACAGCGGCCGCATTGCTTATTAGTCTTAGAGATATATTATTGCCGGAGGAGGCAAGGGAGATGGGATGGGATGGTCGACAGCCAGTCAGAGTTCGAGAAATCAGACCCAAAGCGGAGGGGCACAAGTCACTTGCGTTATCGGTCTTTTAACTTTCATTAGCAAGGGCCATTATCTCCACACCTGAATTGGCAAAACAACGACCTTACGGCTAAATGGTAAGCGCGTTAGACGTCTGATCATAAGGTCGATCGTTTGAACGTGGGATAGTGTACCACGTGGGACTGGGTATGGCTGGCTGAAGATGGCTAATAAGTCGGAAATGGTCATTACAGGCTCCCATTTATTTGCCGGCAAATGCTTCATTTATATTATATGCAAGTTTATGACATACAGTGGTCGCCAGAGACCATGTTATTTTCCTAAATTTGTATAAGGTTGATGAGTACTCCAATACCAGTGTAAATGTATTTAGGAAAACATAGAAATAATAATGAACGGCATAAGGCCTATTAGGTCCTTAAAATAACTATAGGAATTACTAAGTATTCGTAAAGGAATATAAAATTTTCTCGATAATTCCGTGGTTCTAGAGGCAAAAAAGAGCTCTTAATTAGAACAATTAATTAAGATATTGTGTTTCGTTCAAAAGTTGAAGCAACCACTTTCTACATAATAAAATAATTTTTCTTGAGTCAAAATATTCTTTAAACTTTGTTCTTACCAGTTAAGTATTTATTGAATTTCATCGAAAAAAGTGTGTCATCATTTTCTTTCTTTTCTCTATGTTCATTGATCAATTCATAAATTGTGCATCTGTTCGACGTTTACAACAAAACCTTTAAAATTAGGTATACATGTTTTTGGATCTGAGTTCTTCGAATGATGACCATTTTTCTCATTTGTAGAAATGTCTCAAAACAGCAAACAATGTTGTCGAGAGTGAATCATGTCAGCAGTAAAACTCTGAAACTTTTATTCCTAAGATAAATAAAAGACGTTTTATAAAAGGTTTCCTTTTAGAAATTGCTTTAATTAGATTTTCGGTTGACAAACTTCTGTGTATATTAAATTTTTTCAACGTAATATCATAATGAAATTTGAGAATTTCTTTATGTTTTCTGAAGATAAACGATTCAATTTGACTGTATGTCAAGGAACTTTCTTGTCTCTTAATAATGGATTATCTTTCGCATGAGTAGATTAATTCCTTTTTTAGATATATACTGGAGAATTAAAAACCTGGCCATATACAATGCCATTTTTTGAAATACTTATTATTCTTTCGTCTGTTCCGTTTCTTAATAAAGTAAAAGAGGAACGTAAAGTTTACAAAAAACTATTTTTCTTCACGACTTAAATTCAATGAGCACTTATTTGTCTTTAATACGCGATAAAATGTCAGACATTTGGTTTTTATTAAAGGACATTTGAGGTTCACTGCCGCACTCAAACAAACACTTTGCTTTGATTTCATTTTGTGCATAAAAAATTACTAGAATAGCTAAATATAATTTCTTAATAACAACTGTTCAATGTTACTGCAAACAAATGTGGTTCCTTTAACTTGGCTTCACTTCAATCTGAATAATTTTCTATAAACTTTTTTCAGTTCTGGAAGGGACATCTTCGATACCTATTTTGCTTATTTTGGAGTTCATTCTTAGTATTATCCACATTTACGTGCAGTTTCGTTCTCTTTTCGTAATAGAATAGGAAATTCCTTCCACATGAGACTTCTTCCAATTTCCCCAAAACTAATGGTTATTTATCTTAATAAACCTAACTAAAAAAACGATTTAACTATGTGAGAGGCATTTGCAAAATACAATAAACTGCATAAATCACAAAAGTGTTTTCAAATTTATGCTAGTGTTCAGCCAAATTTCATAATTAGCGCTGCATGGTCTTCGGCGGCTACTGTAGAGTGGAGGTTTTTCCTGATGGAGTGCTAAGCATATTTTCAAAGGAGAAACCGAACATATTTCTGCTAATTCTTTGATCTTTGATAGAAATGCTGCCCTATGTAGCGCTTTTGCTGACCGAAGTCCCTGTACTGGTTGTGTCTGTCCGACACCCTCCTAACTCGACGCCACAGAGGAGGTCACCCAGAGCATGGGACCTCGCGCGAAAGCAGTGTTCCCGCGTGCCTCGGGCCTATGCGCGAACCGACGCGCGCCCAGGTTAGTCAGCCTTCGCTAGCTCAAGGACGCTCCATGGCCTCTAATCAAGACATCAGCCGCGTGATTGGCCGCCGTAACAACGCATGCGCCAAAATTGCGGCAGATCCTGAGGCTCTCGACTCTCCGAAATTGACGCCCTGGCAGCCGGACTGCAGTCATCTGAGAGACAAAACTCTTTCCATCTATCCCCTTATGTTTCTGCAGAGTACACTCCTACTAACCATCCGACTTTTCCGCCGTCTGCTCGCCCCACATAAAAGCACAATAGGCCTGAAAGATCGCTGCTGTTAGGTTAAACCTTCTCAGCCTTAACTTCTGTCGATATCCCCTGCAGGAAAGACAGCATACGATTGCAAGAAGAGCGATTTAACAGCAAACAGTCACTGTAAGCGGAGATCTTCTGTGCTTGTTCGGCGTTTAGAAAAATTGGGCCTGCTTTTATCATAGACCCTACTTCGAATCTGTTGGCAAATTCATTGGAACCTAATGCAAAGGAAAAAAATTTTCAACGTCGACTTGTTTCGCAGATGAAAGTGTCCTATGCATGTGAGAATCTAAATTGCACACCATATAACTCTATCATCAAGTTGACGAAAGTACCCTTTGAAAATGTTTTCCCTTTTATTAAGTATTTACACTGATAAAAAACAAAAATCAACCTCGAAAATCACCTGAGAACATAACCAATAATAATTTCGCCCAGTAATTAGAACAGTTTCAATAATAAATCAAAATTGTAAAATATTTTGCATCAATAAATATTTCTTTGCGCAGCACGTCAAGGTGGCGTTTGGACAAAGAGCCACCTGTCATGTTACAGATTTTTTTCAAAACTGCCAGGTTGAGCCAGAAGCAACTTCCACTGGTAATAGGAAATAAAATTATATGGATGTGATAAAATTGAACTGAAATTGAACTGAACTGAACTCGAACTGTTACTGCTAAATTCTTGGTTTCACTAGACGTCGAATCCTTATTTACGAATGCACTGCTGGACAAAACAATAGATATTATTTGTGCCAATGCGTCTGAAACCCGTTTGCCTACTGAAATACTGCGCTCATTGCTAGTACTTTGTACCAAAAATGTTCCTTTTTTATTTAATGGACAACTTGACAGACAAGTGGACGGAGATGCAATGAGCAGTCCACTAGGGTCCACATTCAAAAATGTTTTTATGGGTCATCTAGAAGAAAAGGCGTCATAAATACTTAATAAGACAAAATTATATCGACGATATATTCACGATTGTGGATTCTAAGGAAGACGCCGACGACCTCCACAATTTTGCGAATACCCAACACCTTAAGTGAAATTCACAATGAAACAGAGCAGCATAACAAGCTCCCCTACCTAGACGTCCTCATGTTAAAAGAGGATCATGGTTCAATAACGCGCTCGGTTTTCCACAAAAATACGTGGAAATGGCAGCATTTACATTTCATGAGTTTTTGCCAATTCCGTGGAAGCAAAATTTGGTATCTACTTTCGTTTAACGAGAAAGGAAAATTTGCTCTAGTGAGACCCTGTCCGCAGAGCTTCCCCAGAGCAAAACAGCCCTACTTAACCGTGGCTATCCTGCACGCTTTATGCAGAACTACAGCAATTCTCTAGGGCCAAAATTGATGGAACATTCACTTCTGAAAAGGCCTGTTATTATATCCTTACCCTTTGTGGGTGATGACATTTCAAATACAATCAAGCGACGGTTGCGCTGTACTATAGAAAGGACCTACAACGCAGCAAAACTCCTCTTCTTAAGTTAAAACTAAAAGCATTCCAGTTAAGCGGGCAAAGGATGCCCTGCCATTGCACGCCACCTCAAATTTTGTGTACAAATTCACATGCACTTGCGGATGCAAGTACAAAGGGCGAACACAAAGGCAATTGACAGCCACAGCTACGGAGCACTTGCCGAGTCAGTTACTGAAACAGGAGAACATAATTCCTCGTTCTTCCATTACAGAAAATCTATTGGATAGAGGCCATTTTGTAGACCCTAAAACCTCATCCGAGTACTTGTTCAGATACGAACAACTCGTACCGTACGCTACATAGAGGCAACTTACATTCGGTGGTTTAAACCTGCCTTATATGAACAGCTGAAGCCTATGGTGGATCTCACTCTGTCGTGGTAACACCAGCTCCCTGTTAACAAATTATTCATTCCAACTTTTTTGCCTATACTTTTTTTTGCCTTAGACGTTTTTACCCATTTTTGAAACCAACAGCGTTAAATTTCCTACGTTATTGATTGCCTCTTGGCCATTTCTTGTGACCTAGCTGTTTGTATCGACTTTTCTGTATGAATTCAATTTTTTCTATTTTCCCATTCGTGACTTACTTTATGCAGCGAGAGGACGCAGCTGATGAGCACTCGCGAAATTTATGGTTCTAAAAAATTCTGCTGTATGCGCAATCTTCAACTTTGTACCTGGAAAAAGATGCTTTAAAATTCATCATATTATTATTACGGACTTCCAGTTGGCAGCTTGCAAATATTAAACGGTAATTTGCATTAGCCAAACATTTTTATTCGAAAGATCCTAATTCAGTTCTCTGCTCTACTTTTCGAAGAAACTTAAACGAACAGCACTTAAAAGTACATAGACTTTCCTGAGGGTATATCTGGTCTAAAAGTTTGACGTAAGGGCTACCTACTAGCGCAAGAGGACGAGGGTTTATAGCTTACTGATCAAGCAAAATGGCCCCAAAACAGCAAAAACACATTAAAATTATCCGGTCAGTCAGATTTATCAGCTCAATTAGCATTCGCTGACGAGGAACCGAACTGACGTTACCCCGATTGCTATCAGCCGCTAGGTGGTACGTTGTTGGGCAAAAGTGGAGCTCGCCGTTTCACACGTATCTTAATAAACGCTTTAGGTATAAAGCTTCATAGGTTTAATGCGAGTGCATCCAAAGCACTTGTTCATAAACGGCTGGGCAACAAATTTGTGACTCAATGGTGAGAGCGTTTGAATTTCATCACAAATGTCGCCAGCTCGAGGCTCAGGTGACTCACCTCGTGAGTGGGGGTATGAATGGCTGACGATGGCTTTAAAGTCAGAAATGGCCATGTTAGTCTCCCTTTTCTTAGCTAGCAAGACTTTCAGCCTGCATTCAGCTGGTACGACCGTCAAGGCCCCAGGCCTTTTTAAATTTGCAAAACTCAGAATTGTGCGAAAAAGAATCACATATCAGTGCTAAATATGTCGATGAAACTTTCGTCCCTCTCAAAATACCTGGCATTGAGCAGCTTAAAACGTTACTTAACTTGGTTGGCCCAAATATCCAATGCAGGATGGAGGCTGGATAAAAATAACTGACTCTCCTTCCTCGATGTTCTTTTGCGCTGGTGCTTAGCTGGACTATTGCAAGTCACAGTATTGAAAAGATCCACAAGCACCAAGTAAATAGTACACTTCCACAGATTTCACCACATGAATCACGACCGAAGTTGCGTCCGTAGAAATTTCTCGAGATTTGGAACTCATTATAGAACACCAGGTGACAAAAGAGGTGAACAACAATACCTGCACGAACTCTTCCGAGCAAATGGGTACTCGAACTCCTTTATCAAAAATACGACTCCCTTGCCAAGGTAAATGAAAGCCCGCGAGTAATATGCCTAAGATCAATTAACAAGCTTTCTATAATCAGCTTCAAATTTAAACAAGTAGTTAATTATATAGCCACCTGACGAGTATCTCCAAAGGTGAAGTCAACGAAGAAATTGATAACTCTGCACTGTTTTGGGATTTTTCTAAAAAAACAGGACAACAGTTGAAAAAACCCAATTTTCACTTTAAACTATCACTATATCTGTTCACCTTCAGCTTTCTTTATGAATTTGCAAATTCACCAAAGAGTAACAGAGCATGTGCAAGCATCTTGCAAAAGTTGCTTATGCTCTCTCCATTCCATTTTTTTAAAAATTACACCTTGGTGTAAACTGTAGTATGCATGGTAACGTACAGCCACTTTAAATTTTACATGGCTTGCTGAGGACGCCCATCTTCACAGTGAAATGGGCTAATTTTTTGCAGTCGAATATGTCCAGACAGCATCTGTCTGCAGTTGACTATGAATGAATACGTAAACTTTAAGCGGAAGGGGCAGACGATTAGCAGTTTGCGCCAAATCTTTGTGTATATTTGGCCATTCTGTAGTGCGTCTACAATGTAAGAACGGGGCCTTATAATATAAGAAACATAACGTGGACATCTGAGTCTAGAGCGAAACGCAAGTACTTTCAGATCCAGCAGACACTTATCCCTTATTTTCGGGTAATCCAAAAAATTTCAAAGTTACCTACTTTTATTACACCTTTGAAAGTAAGGAAATGCTCATAAAATGGATACATAAGTATAACACATTTAAAAACTTGTAGCCTACTAAAGGCATTTGGTTAACAAATCTCAGACACATTAATTGGGGAGTTTTGTTGTGGACGTTCTCTTCGCTTGGAAAATTAATTTTTATTTTTGGGCGATCGTATGCGTAGCCGGTTCTCTTCATAAAGGAGAATATTAAAAACTGACGTTTACTATAAACGTCATTGTGCTCAGTATGTCAGGCTTTATAGTTTTGGTAAACAGGTAAAACAGAATCCTTATTTATGGATGATTGACTATTAATAACACAAAGTCATACCATCCTTCCAAGCCGTAATCAAACGTCACTAAAAAAGGCTTTCTGTATGCACATTACCTACTTTTACTAACATAGGCCATTTTTTCACGCTAAAATAATATTTTCTTTTTTAAAAAATAGGTTTTTCTCAACACCGTCATATTACTTTTTAAAACGAAGTGTAATTCTTTTTTCAGATGGCCCTTCGTTAAGTGGTGTAAGGCTTTGGCCACGCAGCATAGTCAGATTTTTCGTTTCAGGAATGCTCCTGTTATATGAATAAAATTCATGAAAACATATAATGTACGTTTTTAATATCTTTTGTTCCTTTTCGACCTCCTTCCAAATTCCGACATAATTTAATGACACCATGAACAACGTATTTTTATCGTCGTATTTTGTAAACAATAATGTTTTCTGCAAATATTTTACTTGAATACAGTCGTTTTTGCTTTCGAAAAATTTTTCAATTTGTTAAGACCTTAAAAACGTCCATTTATAAAACAACCTATCTGTCCAATTTTTAATGCTTTTTATAAAGTTCATGAACCTGTGCAAGTAATTAACGAAACTCGCCGAACGTTATCTGATCCATTTTTAATATTGTATATTCATGTATGATTTCCCTAGCAGGTAAACAATGCAGGTTTTAAATCCTGAACGTAAGTACATTGCGAAGTAATGACGGAACTGAAAAAGCATTCTTTTAAGGCGAAAAGGACACGCAATGTTTAAATAGTAAAATTGAAGAAAATATCGTTTGCTACATGATGGAAACAAGAAAGAATATTTGTTGTGCAAATTAAATTTAAACTTTATAATTAATTTATAAGGACATTGAAAATCAATGGGATGTGTGGAGTGTGGTTTTTTGGTCGTCCGGAACAAAACGATGCCTTAGCTGACACCACCGACATAAATGAAATGTAGCGCGATGATGTTGAACGATAATGAGTATTACAACTCTAATGCATTTATGTCCTCTAGCCCTAAAAAGTAAATTTTGGAATTATGGTTGACAATTAATGAAGGGGCAAGTCACTTGTACGTTTAAGCACCCTCAAACGAGTTATATTGCAAATGTACCGACCAAAACGTTTTTTTTTTCAGTCTGACTCACAGAATCGTTTTTGTTTTCTGAGAGGCCACAGAGTCCGCGTTTGTGCACATGACTGCTGACGTAGACTGAGCCAACACATGCGTGTACCTTCTGTCGTATGTGCGTACGGTGGGCCAACCTTAGACTTGAACTATCAAACCCCACATCGAGCATTCCACGTGATCAATAGGCCGAAAATAGTCGATTGGAATGTGTGCGAGGCAACACCGCTGGCGGAAAACTGACAGCCTTTTTAAATTTGCAAAACTCAGAATTGTGCGAAAAAGAATCACATATCAGTGCTAAATATGTCGATGAAAATTTCGTCCCTCTCAAAAAACCTGGCATTGAGCAGCTCAAAAAGTTACTAAACTTGGTTGGCCCAAATATCCAATGCAGGATGGAGGCTGAATAAAAATAACTGACTCTCCTTCCTCGATGTTCTTTTGCGCTGGTGCTTAGCTGGACTATTGCAAGTCACAGTATTGAAAAGATCCACAAGCACCAAGTAAATAGTACACTTCCACAGATCTCACCACATGAATCACGACCGAAGTTGCGTTCGTAGAAATTTCTCGAGATTTGGAACTCATTATAGAACACCAGGTGACAAAAGAGGTGAACAAAAATACCTTCACGAACTCTTCAGAGCAAATGGGTACTCGAACTCCTTTATCAAACGAAGTAGGCGCCAAATAAATAGGTAATGAGTAAAAGAACAGTAAATAAAAGACTGGAAGGGCATTCTCTAAATAAAGGGAGTTTCCGGAGCAGTTTCCCGACTGTTATGAACGGTTTTTGACAGCTAATAAGTCACGAAAGCCCACACTAGTCTCCCTTGTATTTGTGGGTAGTGCTCTTTTGCCTACAGTAAATATGTGTTCAACGTCTATCTTAGTAATGAATTCTTCAGGAGATTCAGCGGTGTTCCAATTTTGGCAGTTGGTCAATAGCCGTTTCCCTAATTAATCGGCTACGTTCCTTTCCAAAGAAGAATGACCAAACTGGAAGTTAATTCTTTGAAGTAAAGCCCTTTAAGTGCAGTCCTTATATTGACATGAATATTTGAGCTGGCATCTGTCTACTCTTAGGCTGCCAATCGGTGAAACATGTGTCAGATACTTTTTTTATTGAGAACCTGTGCCATCTGCCTGTTGAATAATTAATCAAATTAAAAGACTGCGTATACAGTAAAATTTATTGGAACCATAAATTTAACGCGTGCTCATCATTTGTGTTCTCTAGCTGTATAAAGTGAGTAACAAATGAGAATATACAAAACTGAATTCATACAGAAAAATCTAGACGCTTACGCAATACTATTGAAAGGACCTAGTTTGCTGCTGAGCTCATATTTTATAACTCGAAAAAGAACCTTCCGATTCCAATTGCAAAGGATGCCTTGCCATTGTACGCCACTTCAAATTATGCTTACGAATGAACATGCACCTATGCATGTAAGTACATAGGGCAACACAAAGGCAATTGGCAGCCAGAGCTAGGAGCACTCACCGAGTTGGCTTCTAAAACATAAAAACATAATTCCTCGTGCTTTCATTACTGAACACCTATTGGATACGGGCCATTTTGTAAATCCTTAAACATCCCTTCGAGTGCTTGTTTGGGCACGAACAACTCGTACCTTACGCTAACTGGAGCAGCTTAAATACGATGGTTTAAACCTGACATATGTAAACAACTGGATCCTGTGGTGGATCAAAATTTGCCGTGGTAAAACCGGCTCCCTGTTTACACATTCTTCTTCCCAACCTTTTTGCCTTCAACGTTTAAACTCGTTTTTGCTGCCCATTACGTTTAAATTTACTACGTTATTGATTGCCTCTTGGCCATTTCTTGTGACCTGGCTGTTTGTATCGATTTTTCAGTAGGAATTCAATTTCGTATTTTCTTATTTATTACTCAGGTCATTCAGCGAGAGGACGCAGCTGATGAGTACTCGTGGAATGTTTGGTTCCAATAAATTCTGCTTTATACGCAATCTTCAAATTTGTACCTGTAAAAGGATGCTTCAAAATGCATCCGATCATTATTCCTGACTTCCAGTTGGCAGCTTGCGAATATGACACCGTAGTTTCGCATTGGCTGATGGAATTTCGCTCAAACGTTTTATTCTAAAGATCCTTATTCAAATCTCTGACTAAATTCCGATGAAATTAAAACGAACAGCACTAAAAAGTGCATCGGCTTTCCTTCTCCTATATCTGGTCCAAACGATTGACATAAGTCTACCTCCTGACGCGAGAGGACGAGGATTTAAAAACAAATGATCGCGCAAAAGGGCCCCAAAATAGCAAAAACACATAAATAGTATCAGCATAATCGCATGTATTAGCTCAATTTACATTCACTGACGAGGAACGAAGCTGATGTTACCCCGATAGCTTTCCGCCGCTAGGTGGTACGTTATTAGGCGAAAGTGAAGTTCTCTGTTTCACACCAATCTTACTTTAACTTGTAGGCATAAACGTACACAAGCTTGAAGAAAGTGCAGCAACAGCGCTCGTTCATGAACGGCTGAAACATAAGCGCGTGACCCAATGGTAAAGGGCGTTTGCCTTTGATCAGAAAAGTCGTCAGATCGAGGATCAGGTTGGTCACCTTTTGAGTTGGAGAATGACTGGCTGAGGACGGATTATAAGCCAGAAATGGCCATTCCAGTCTCTCATGTCTTAGCAGGCAATACTTTTAGCTTGGTACCAGCTGGTACGGCTGTCAGGGACTCTGTTGAGGCCCCAAACAGAGCAGGACAGATGCGTTCTCAGTTAGTGGTCTGGTGAACGTTCGTCAATGAGTGTCCATATGCTCCGACCGAAACCGACTAGACTACGAACTTGTAGCTTAATGATTAGGTCGTTTGACCTTGACCAAATAGGCCGCGATTTCGAAGCTCAAATGTGGTGCATCACCTGGGTCGGGATATGATGGCAGCTAATGAGCCAACACTGGACATTCCAGTCCCCTCTGTCTTTAACGCCAATGCCACCTGCATCTAAAACGGTCTTGTGGTCGTCGTCGGTGAACGACTTGTCTGGTATTTAAGCTAGTACAGAGACTCATGTATTAGGTGTGATCGATTGTATCAGTTATTAGTCCATTGCACTGACATTCACGCGGTTTATGCGCTGAACTAACAAGTGCGGGGAGGAGATAAGGGAACACCAGGTGTTATTCGGCTATATGTACGCATAAAAATTCTACAGACGGGAGTAGGGCGGTATGAGCGGTTCCGGACGCGCCAGCCACCTGCGCTTGATTCCGTTCTCAGTTTATTGACTTGGTCATGACTAGGAATCTAGGGGGGAAAG
>JAYGXS010000008.1:25533734-25548763 GCA_036362985.1 Ligula intestinalis
ACTGGAGAGTCCTAGTTCCTGATTAGCAAACGCAGGATAGGCACTATACATTACATACGTGCTGTATTATGTGTAGAGTTTGGTTATGTACATGAAAAGAATGCTGTTTGTATGTATTTTACGTAACAACAAAAA
Source organism: Ligula intestinalis (assembly GCA_036362985.1). Lineage (NCBI taxonomy): Eukaryota > Metazoa > Platyhelminthes > Cestoda > Diphyllobothriidea > Diphyllobothriidae > Ligula > Ligula intestinalis. The sequence continues at coordinate 25,533,870 of JAYGXS010000008.1, forward strand.
CATAAAATGATTTGCGACACGTTTAGAAGAAGCGGTCTAGTGTCAGTTGTTTTGGGGGAAACTTCAATCGCAAGTGCTCTTTGATGCCCATCTCCAGGCACCAGAAATCGCAGAGAGATGAGAATCTTACTCTCTCCTGTTGGCAAACTGGGCTTTGTAGCCGGCGACTGGGCTTATTAGCAGGCGGATTTTGCTACGTAAAATTCCGTCCCAAGCTGATTTTGGCTTAATACGCGACTGGGCCTATTAACCGTGGGCTTAATAACCGGCGACTACTGCATTGGCTCATCTATCTCATTTAGAAAGGATTAACAAGGTGCAGTTGTGAGACTGACTGTCATGCAGCATAGAACCAATAAATTGCAGTCAGGCCTAAATGCCGGCATTTGAAGGGATTTCTTTTCGGACGGCTGGAAAAAAAACACTCCCTAAAGATAGTTACCTAAGTTCTATCAAAGATTATTCATAACCCAAGTAATTAAGATTTATTTGATGAAAAAAAACATACACAAAATTATTTTTTGTACTCATTTGGTATATCTGCTTCAATTTTTTGTTTGTATAAAAAGTAGCCTTTGGTTTTTAAAAGGGTGAGGATGTGGAAAGTTGTTAGAGTGGGTTTAATATGCAAAACCCGCTACGCGTTGTTTTGTCAAGTTCTTCCTGATGTGCCAGTCTGACTCTAGCATCCACCCGTTAGGTATTTCATTCGGACTGCCCTAGGGGCTCCGACGGTTTATGGCAAACAGAGTACTGAGTGTAAGGCTACAAATCATCCTGGACTCCACCGTCCAGATGACCGGGCGCTGGAGAAATGTCTGTACAGAAAGTTCGAACGTCTTTGATAAAAGGCGAAAGCTTCGTGCACAATTGACGGCATCCCCAAAGAGCGTCCACTCAACCGTGTACCACTGCCAACATCAGGCTTAGGTACTCTTTTTTTCATGGCTAATTCCCGCAACAATCGTGAGTAACAGTCAGATTTACCTCATTTTAAAACATGTGTGGACTGATGTATACCGCTTTCAACCCGCTTATCGGACGTCCGGCTGTCGAAGGGATACTGTTATGACCTTGTGTGAGCACCTGCGTCGCCACTTGTTTTGTCCCCAGTTCAATGTTAGGACGAGAAAACAGATAGGATAGCGAGAACAAGTCTACTACAAAGTCTCTGTGTGTACATCAGCTTCTGTGTGCGTGTGCCTCAACTTCTCAGCGGCCCTGTGGGCAGCTTGTTCTCTTCTGAAGCTTGGTCTGCTGGCGTCCGCAGCACGCTCTCGTGTCGATGGCAGTATCTCTTCTCGGCAAAAGAGTGCACCTTCTGTTCGCAACCTCGTATTTAAGGGCCAGCAGTCTTTGTTCCCTATTAGCCCGGGAACCACAGCAGACGCGTCTCCGACCGCGGATCCACCCGCCCTCAGGGCGGCTAAGGTCTGCTACACCAAACCTCCCTATCGTGGATGCATCTCTTCGTATCTCCATCGGTTTTTTATGACAGAGCAGCCCCTCTTGACTATGCTTCTCCAACTCTTCCTCCTCCTCGCCGTCGGGATTGAGGCCCACCCGGCGGAATTCCGGATCCACCAAGGGCTACTTGCCTGCCTGCCCTATTAGCCCCTCCGCGGGTGGCCCATGCAGGCAGCCATCGTGCGGTGACCTCAGTGTGACAGAACTCGGCGGTTTAGTCTCGCAAGCGCGTAACTCCTTAGGTCATCGCGTGGTGTCGGCCTTTGAAGGCCGCGCGTAACCTATTACATTTTGTGATGGCGCTATCGTGTGTTGTTTCTTCGTTATCCTGATCCGATGACGGCAAGAGTTTTGACTGCTACTCTGTGCCATCCTAGCAGATACCTTTTGACTATGTGGGGTAGGAAGGTTCCCAACGCTTCTTTGCGGCCGATGGTGTTGAGTCCAAACCGCAGACGATACTGGACCTCACCCATGGGAGCCCAGATAGTTCGGCATGACATCGTACCCGCTTGATGCAAATTCCTTTTCAGGCATCTCTGATAGGCTTTAATTGCGTTTCTATGCCTGCCTGTTGTTGGAACTACAAAAATATCACTGCGGTTTACCATGTATTTTGTATAGCCCTCGGACGACAGGTTTGCGTGGGGTTGTCGTTTCTTTCATCACAATCACAAGGCACTTCGTCACTGACTTTGTTAGTACTGGTCTGAGAGCTTGCCAACACTCGTGCTCTAACCATCTTTTTTGTGTTTAAGATTGCACATTCCCTGCAGCCAGAACTCTATGTTCGTTGGCTCACCAGCATTTTATCAATCTGTAATTCCACACCCCTGCCACCTAGTAGCCTGGTTTCATTAAGGGGCGCCGCGGAACGGTCACTCTGGTATATGCCGTACCACGTAATAGCCGTTGCAGGGTAGATTCCTGTTAAAGCCTTGGTTGATCTCACCTGCGTCGCCAATTGTTATAGCCTTGGTAGATCTCACGTGAGTCGCCAACTGTTATAACCTTGTGTGTTCCTTTGTCAACACCGGTTAACTCCCTTATGTGTTTTGCATTGTTTTACTCTGGCCCCTTTATTATGGGCACCTGGCATACCTTCAAAACGTTGTTGATAGCAAGACGGATGCCATGAGACATTGATCCCATTCGCAGTGCTTACTGATTGCTCCGGCGGTCTGATATGAAGCCTACGACGTCGTTTTTACGGAATACTTTCACCTACGTTTTAAGTTCCCACCTGTATAATAACTCATCTTGCCATCATTCCCGTAAGTCGCGTTCTACGGAATATCATTTGCTGCCCTAAAGGTTTGTAATTTAGAGATTTTAAATACCATGCAATTACCAAGAGCTTAGATGTAAACCCAATCAGGGGAAGTCAACCAACCATACCTACTTATTGTAACTCAGAGCACGTACCGACCGCGGTAAATACCATCCTATCGGTATGGCACCTCTCCTTATCATTATCGGTCACAACTGTCTTGATCATTTATTTCGGCCTGGATGACAATTATCTGAGAAAGCGCATAATTTGGCGTTAGCGTTGCTATGTGCGCCGGTGAGCCCGCGTACGAAATGTGTGCATTTTGATGAGTTTTACGGAGAGGGAGGGAATAAAACCGCCCAAGGGAGCGAAGACCATCAATGCACAGGTTACGACACTATCGGTGAAATGTTTGTCTCCTCTACAGTACATGTGCGATTGTACTGAATGCTAATCAGCATTTTGAAATGTGCATTCGAGTCAAAAAAATTGCTCAAGTGGGGTTGCATTATGCACTAAGTGTAGCTAAGTGCAAGATATTTCTGTCAGTTAGTCAGGATATTTGAGGAAAATAGGCCCACAGCCGGAACATGGCAGGTGGTGGAGGGTAGAATGAAATAGATCCGTCGCATGTCCGTCCCATTAATTCAGGTGCTGAATCACAGCCACTGTCATTGGCACGCCGTCAATGTCGTCGTTTGGTGAGATTGATTAAACGACAAGTGGGAACTCAAAATGAGTCTAAGAAGGCTACTGTGCTATCCCTAGTCGTACCACTTGTCAAACAAGGAAATACAAACAGCCTCAAATTTGTGACAACGATGAACCAACTGTAGGCCCTGGCAGGTATTTTCGCAGGGCGCCTGTTCGCTTCCTCACGATTCACCTACCCTTGGGGCTTCCACAAATAAAGGAATGCTTAAGGGAAGGGGAGTAGGGGGGAGGGGGACGTACCACGCGAATCAGGTCAGGCACCCCGCTAATAAGGGGTTGGCCGGAGGCATCGACAAGACGAACACTAATCTCCTCGCCGGACTTTCGGTTGGTCACGGTTAGGGTCTGTTTGGTGGGATCAGGGGCAGGCTTCGTCGGCGCCGACGAATGGGAGGCCGCGGATTCGGATGAAGACAACTGGTGGTAAATGAATAGCTTCAGCTCATCTGGTGGGATCTAAAAAGAACAGTGTAGAGGATGCTTGTTAAGGAACAAGACAATGAGCGGTTCAGGGGAGAGAGAGAGAGAGAGGTCGCGTTTTCGCGGGGGTGAGCTGAAAGTTGGGTAGGCAGCATGTAGAGCGCCCATAAGGGAGACTGTGACGATCGCAGCAATACACAGTTAACATTCAGGTTCGGCGAGGTGTGGGGGCAGAAGTTAAAAAGACCAGAAGATGCCGTGAAACACAGACTGCCTGCATCCTATCGGTCAGTCTCGGCTCTTTGAAGTGCCAGTGCAAAGGGACGTTGGTAGATTGAGTAAGCTTTCCAAGAACTAGGTACAGGCATGATTATGCCTGATTTGGCCGACCTGGATAACGTTAATAATTGTGCCTTTCGTTAATGAACACGCATGGATTGCTAACGGAACCCACTTGAGGCGCGTCGGCCACTACACGGCGACTAGAAGTGCACGCGGATGAATATTATCGACAAGGATTAGGGAGACTGGAGTTTTCGCTTTGGTTCATTATCCGTCATCAGCCCGTCATGTCCAACTCCTGGTAGTGCACCGCCCGACCCGCGACTTGTTAACCAGAAGTCGCACGCCCTAACCTTTGTACCTTCCCTCATGTAACGACATGCAACAGCATATCTGGAGAGAGATAGACCCGTTTTATCCTCTAACGGCGGAGAGCGAATACCACGGTCGACGTTCTTATTGTGACGAACCGTGTCCGGCCTCAGCGCCTTCAGATGGACATCGGCACCGGATCGACGGTAGCAACACTGAGCGCATGGGGCGGACGACGAAGAACCAGTCCAGACCACCTCAGTCGTCCGTCCTCCTGATGTCGTCGCGGCCGGTGTGAAATATTCCATTTGAAACAAAGTCGGCTTGCTTCGCTCGAAGGGCAGTTCCCAGAAGCTCTGGAACAAAGTTCTCATCCTATTGCCGGCAAAGACAAGGGAGACTGGAATGTGGCCAGCCATAGCCAGCCCAAAGTGGTGCATCTTCCGATGCTCGAAGTCGTGGCTTTTGTAACGGATGCCCAGACCGAGGTATCACCGCCCAATAACGCCTTGTGTATGAGTTTCCAAAGGAAGAACACGACAAGAGGTGTGTAACAGCAGAAGTCTTTTAGTGCATTCGGTACAACATATTTAGGGCAAAAAACGCGTGTAACACGATGTCCGTCGAGGCAATCAGCTTCTCCCGAGCATAGGTGCCGGTAGGATTGGCTGGTGACTCAGTGACTGAATGTAGCTTGAGATTCAAATCATTGACTGATTGTCTGGCACGATGCGTTCGCTCGCGTGTAGGCCGATCGATAACCTACTGTGGGCGGGGTTACTTGCTGCCTCCATGCTACCCGTTAGGCCTCTTCTAACAGTGACCCTTCTAATCAGACTCGAGCACCCTAACCATTGAGCCACTAGCTCTTTCGATTGGGAGAAAGTTCACTGACCGCTGATAATAGTACCTGCCTAAACTACCAGCTGCTACAACTGTCAGGGCTCCAACAATGAGACTCAAAGCAGAGCGAAACAGATTAGTTCCTTTAGCGGTCGGTGAACGTTTATTAACCAGTACCAAAGTTCTTATCTTCCACGTACACAGCCCAGCCTTTACTGGGCGGATGGATTACTGGTACATTCGGATCTCTGTATGACGATAAAGACATTTTCTACGGATTATGGAATACTCAGGACGGCATTAATGCGCTGGCGCGGACACTGCAGAAAAACCGAAGACAGACAGGGCCACCAAGCACGCACTATTGAGCAGGAGAATAGGTTACTTTGCTCAAACCATATGGCCTTTTTAGGCGACATGCCTGCTTCACTGGAACAGAAAAAAATGCAGAACCTCCAAGAGGACAGAAAAAAGAAACCACACGTACCGAAGCCTCATTCGAAATGGCAAGCCGCCCAACACTGACTGACTGAACAAGGGCCTTCTTGGCGGCCTCTTCGGGGCTGGCGTCGACGGCGCAGCAAATGATTGGCTGCTTCACGGTCGCGTCAATTAGAGCGGCGTGTGATTGTACCACCTTGTGTATATCGGCAGAGGCAGTGGAAATGACGATACAAATCGGGTCCTCCGGCACTAAATTAGCCTGTTCTCGGATGAATGAGAAAGGAGGGGGAAAAAGCAGATGTGTGCTAAGTACAGAGACGTAATGAAAAGTGGTCAAATAGGATAGTAAAAAAATAGGGACTTCCAAAGACTCCAACTGTTTTTCCCATAATCTACAATTAATGCGACTGGTTGGTTGGTGTTGTGTTAGTTCGAGCATCGCAAGCGATGATGTTGTTTGGTAAAGACGGTGGGTGGGATAATTTAAGTCGTGAGTCCACGCCTGTGTGTGTACCCAACACATAGTGTTCCCCACGCTACGCCCTGGAATTGGAAAAGCGGCCTAGCGAACCTTCCGCCCTAAAAAGAAATTACTGCGCTAAATGCCGTGTCTTCGAAGGTTACCAATTGACGGGATAACTCAGACGTAGGGGTCAGCCCAGCGTTTGTATGGAGCACCTGATTGGTTGATTGAGGGTCAATGGCTCCTCTACAGCCTCTACAGCACTCCGACTCTGTGGGATTCGAGGCAGATATGGTAGAACGCTTCAGGGCGGCTACGGCCGCATCAGGCACGTGTGTCCCTTGCGAAGAGGACGACTCGATCGCTGGGACAATACATTTATTCGCCTGACATTTCGACCCACTTGTGTCATCTCTCGTCTCCGGTTTTCTTGACTTGGTTCTGACACGGGACACGGCGGATGAACAGCGTTTTCTCTTCCATAGTAAGTGTGTTGGGTCATACATTTCTGCCAACCATATTAGCGGTTAGAGCGTCGGCCACCGGTAAAGGCCTTCTCTGATACGCCGGTTCAAATCCCGCCGACAATTGGGTCAACTCAAATGTAATTAATCCCTCAGAAAACCCGTTCACGCGAAGAAATTCCTTGATTTTCTTTTGCTCTTCCTCAAAACCGTCTTCCGAGGAAATTGTTCTAGCCCTTTGCACCAAACAGCGGACGATATTATGTTTGTTTTGGATGGGTACGAAAATGCTCAAGTGTATATATGGTCCAGACTAGGTTTTCTTTCGGATGCTACTGTCAGGTTTTCGAGTTAGGAGGACGTCCAAGAAAGGAAAAGAAACTGTTGTTTCTACCTCCAAAGTGGATTCACTGGACGAATGTGCTTAGCTGTCAGTATTTAAGAGTGTTCTTACATCGGGTTCTGTTGCAGCAAGTACAAAAATGTCATCAACGTAGCGATTTTGGTGTTTAAGCGTACTGGTGAGATCGTCAAGTTAAATGTTCTCAAGGTTGTCGATGGACTAAGAGAGGTCCAAGGAGCGATCCCATAGCAGTATCATCTATTCGTCTGTCTATTTAGTACTTAAAAAGGAATTTTACATTGAATACGCATCTAAGTAATAGTTTCTTTAGTGAATTCGTCGGTATCCCCAGTTCCAGTTGACTTGTCAATATAAATTTACACATGGAATCGACTGTTAGCGTAGGCGGATAATATTGCAGCAAAGACAAGGGAGACTTCAATGGCCGTTTCTGTTAATATCCCCGACCAAAACCGGCTAGACAATGAACCCATGGCTCAATGGTTGTGGCGTTAGACTCTGATCAAAAAAGATCGCGAATTCATTGCTCAGGGGGGACGTCATTTGGCTCTGGGAATGAGTGGCTGACGACGGCTAATAAACCAAAAATGGCCATTCCGGTCTGCCTTGTCTTTGCCGAAAATAGTATCTGTCTATACTACCAGCCGCTACGGCTGTCAGGGCCTCTGTCGAGACCTCAGGCATACTGGGACAGAGCGGTCGGTGAACGTTCATCAATGAGTGTAATCAACTGTCTTTTTGCTGGAGTCGTCTACAGAGCGAGCAATGGAAGTAGTTGACGTCACCCGGGCGGTATTGTCCAATGGCCTATCCTGACTGCAGGATAAATGAGAAACTTGGGATAAAACACCGCCGCCCACACAGCAGTTATCCTAGCTCGGCATGGCTGGCGAGGATTGTCTCATGAACTGTCCCAAACAGCGGGGCATTCAGTAACGGTCGCTAGGAACAGCCGAGACAGCAGCTGTTCGCTTAGCCAATCCAGCGTTCTTTTTTACCAAAGCACATTGATACAGGCAGTGCGTCCTCTCTGGCCGACACCTGATGGCGCGATCGCACGTACGTACCGGGTGGGTTTCGCACACAGACAGCGCGAACACTATACCGCTAACCGCAGAACGAACCCTTTCGGTAAAGAGTCACATATTTTATACTACTGACTGCCAACTGGCAGTTTGTTAATGCCATACGTTTATTGCGCAGTGGCTGATGGGTAACAGCTAAAATACTCAAAACGAAACTTTCGGACCAGGCCTGAAAAGGCTTGCTTTGAAGGATTTGCTCCATGTGCGCAGACTTATTTCCTCTGAAATTAAACAAGGTTAAAGTTAAACTATGGAATTTTAAAGCAACGTTTCCCTGGTGCAAATTTAAATATGGCAATAGCAGCAAAATGATTTATAGGATCCATATCATTTCGAGAGAGCTCGTCAGTTTCCGCCTCTCATTACTTAATGTGAATCACAAAAGAGACAATACACAATGAATTCATACAGAAAAATCGATATAAACACAAGGTCATAAGAATTGGCCAAGTGGCTAGTCAATAACGTGAGAAGTTCAAACGCTATGGTCAGCAAAACTAACAGGGAAAAAACACCTGAGGTAAGAACTTACGAGGAGAAATTTATAAACAGGGAGCCAATGTTACCAGGGCAAAGTTAGGTTCACTACATGCTCCAACTGTTTACATAGGTCGGGTTTGACCCGCCGTATGTACCCGAAAAAGCACGGGGGGCCGTGGGGGACCCAGTGAGGAGCCGAAACCTTCGCAGCTGCGCCATGCAGCACCAAAACGTCGGTGAAATGCCCGTCTGGGCTTTTTGTCGAATGCTAAAAAAAATTTCCCAGGCTAATACTCCAACTTTGCGCGGGCATCCCCTTAAATTACGCCCCGAAAGAACAAGGATCGATGGCAGAAAGTTCTTCTTCAACAACAGAGTAGTTGCAGCGTGGAGCACCCTTTTTAAAGAATTTGCCCTTTCCACAAATGTTAATAAATTTAAGAGCAGGCTTGACACGCATCAAATCACATTCACACAAACAGCCATGTAAAACGACATTGATTTACACCGCATTGCACCATACTACTCATGATTAAGGAGTAGTTATGTTTTATTACTACTTGTACCACCGGAAAAATGCTGTCTTTCCCCAAACTCAGCCGTGTATGAGGACATTGCATTACATTACACTATACTACTCGTGATTAACGAATAGTCACGTTTCATTAATTGTGGACTACCTGTCAGATGTTGTCATGCAAATGGCGTACTTTTTACATTTTACTTTGTATCCATATATTTCCTATCATCTTGTTACCAATAGGGAGTTCAAAGGCGTTCGCCTATTTTTCCCTCAATTCATGATACTGATACTGAGTTAGCAACCGTCAATACAGCGGAGCGACCATCGCACTATCATTGGCTTGTTCGCATGGCCTGGATATTATTCAATTCGGGGGAACAAACAGTACTGTAGTCGCATACGCGCAGAGGGGGAGAAATAGCGCCTACATTAAAATGGGGGATGCAGAAGGGGTTGAATTCAAAAAAAAACGCTGCTTAACCTACCTTCTTACGAGCCCGCTGAATGCGATTGATGATCTCGCGAGCCAGCCGCTCCTGTTCCAACTCCTCATCCGGTCGCACGTCCAGAAGGATTAGAAGGCCGTTGGGGTCAGACATAGCCTCGTAGATGGGTCCCGTGGGTTCCGGCTGATGATGGTTCACGGCATTTTCCCCTGCAGATTCCTTCTTACCCTGTTGTTGTTTTTGTTTCCGTTGTTGTTTGGGCGGGGGCTCTTCTGCACTAGTGCCGACCGAGTAGACGACAGTCAGGTCATCACCGCTGAGGAGGTGACCCGCCACGGTGAGTTCATTTTTCTGGGCGAAAGAAACAAATGCACACACACAAACTGCAGATCAGATATAAACATCAACTGGGGGGGGCAGACCACTTTGTTCGAGCCTGACGACACTTTTATCCGCCTGACGTTTCTACATCCGTCGCGGATACCTCATCAGAGACATTAGCAGAAACAGGTTGGGGCGGCAGTCAACAACAGTGGCTGCTTTATGTCTGGGGCAAAAACGCTGGTTTCTATACACAATAAATCCCTCGTTCTGGTGACTTCTGTCTTTTCACTACGTGTAGATGTGACCTGATGATTGTAGTGCTCTGAGTACACCCACTGCTTAGACGCTATACCCCCTGTCTCCGCCTGATGATCAAAATTATGGCCTGTTTATAACAATGAGGCCTATACACGCTGAATGAATAGATTAGGATGTGGGGGGAAATGCACAGATAGTTGGATCTCTCGGGGGGCATCTCGAAGGCGAACATTTTGGAGATAGATAACTCCAATAGGTTTGAGACAACAGTGAATAGAGTCCCGACGGTTGTTGAAAGGGAGCGAAAATTTTTTGGGCAGTGGTGACCGTTTCGGGGTGATCATTTGAGAATGGAAAATACTTTGATAGTCTGTGACGCATTAAAAAACGTACAGGTTAGGACAGCCGAACACGTGCGCCGCCACCCTTGCCATCCATCCAGACAGACACCCCGAGGTCATACCGGACAAACGCGCGCGCGAACAGAGGCAAGCGCACAGACACAAAGAGCTGTGACCACGGGTAAGGACGCCACCAAATTATGCATGACCTTGAGAGGTCAACCAGCATGCGATGGCTACCCTGCGGGACCCATAAAAAGGGACAAAGCGGGCACGGACTGATTGCCTTTAAATGCGAGAGCAGACACGGGAGGCGGGACATGCTGCAGACGAGAACGCCGTGACGCAACGACCCACGACTTGCTGGCAAACACGGGACAAGCCGACTAACACATGCAGAGTTGATGTGTACGCAGGAATTGTTATGGTAAACTATTCTCGGTTATCCTCTCTATCTGGGGACATAACAGTACATATGTTTCAGTGCGTGCTCATTCGGTTTTAAGTATCCTCAGATGGCTGCAGTCTAAGTCAAAGATTCGATTTCTTCCTCCCCTTAGCGCTGTGTTTATCTTCATCCTGGAGGTTGTCAGTCAACAGCAGGTCTGCGCTTGGGTGGGTATAACCACGAGCTTTGCAGAGGAAACATGTGCGCAATGTTCCTGGAACAGGACCTGAGGCATAGGACCTCACCGACACAGTTAAAACCTGAGTTTGTATCGTAATTTAGAACTGTAAGCCGACGACTACACAGTGACAGGATATGAAGCATACATCCGATACTCAGCAGTCTGTGACTAACCTCAGTTACGTGGTTTTGTGTAGCCAGAGTGCTTCCTTACCATCATCTCTGTGGACGTATGTAGCAACAGTAAAAGTTTGAGTTCGGACCCTCTAACTCATTTTCCGCGAAAAGCAGTGAGCGTTACCTGTGGCCAGGGAATACGCTCAACCTTATCGCAGTAAACTAAACACATTAATAGCAATACATCTGCTCCACAGCTATATTTCTCCTTGGCTCTCCAAAGCGCAATAATAATTAATGAATAAGTGAGCCTAGTAGTCACTCTGTTCGATTCTAGACGATTGTTTGGGAAATCCTGCTTGGCCAGTCAGCTTACTGTATCCGTATTGGTGGACTCCATACGTACTGTAGGCTGGGCGGGTAAATCAACCCACGTCTGATTGAATTTTAAAGCTTCCGCGTACCTTCGTAACTCAATTGGTATGTGGGTTCTAAGCCCACCTAGACGACGATTTTTTTCCAATTGGATCAAGTCAATAAGAAACTGCACGCGCGAAGTCCTGCCAGATTTTTGAATGCAAAAAAGTACTACACCAGGGGAGTTCTTGTGAAATTGAACTACTTCTCGAGGTCTGCACTACTGACCCACACATTCTCTCTCGCTCTCACCTGGACATACTCCTCCAGTTCTTCAACTGATAAGTTCTTCACTGCCTCTGAGACCGCCTTCACTTGGCTCTTCAGGCGAGCACCCACGACAGGATTCAGCGAGCCTCGCAGCTTCACGCCGTACTTGGCCTTATCATCTGTCACGGAGAAGTTGCGCACGTTCAGTTCCTAAAGGATCGACCACAAGGAAAAGAAGTGATGACTTTGTAACAAAGTCGGTAGAAAAGAAAAATTCCAGAATAAATACGCCAATGACGCCTTGGATGTATCATGAATAGTAAATATACATGACTACTTATTAAACGCAAGTAGTGCAGTAATTGTAAGTAATTGTCTGTGCGTGCGATCTACCTCGACAATGTACGACTGCATGGATATGATCTCAGCGTGGACCTTGGCATCCGGGTGGATGACCACTGCCTCACGGAGAGGAGCCTTGAGTGGCAGGTCCTTCCTGGAACGGATCGATCGGCCGAGCTCCACGCAGGCCTGCATCCAGGCAACTGTTTCCTCGATGTCCGTGTGAATCTTGTCAGTGTGTGGTTTCTGGTCGACAATGTAATGCAGCGATTGCGGCGCACCGGTAGTCTTGTCGATACCCATCATGTTGGGCTCTTTACATAAAAGAACACACAGATAGAGAAATATGAGCGCAAACGTCTCGGTAAAAACATGTATGTAATCATGGTTAGGATATTAGCCGGACCAAATGCTAGTAAAATTTGGAGGCTTTTGAGGCTTCGAGCCCATCCAAGTGTCTTTGTTTGTTAGCTCTGACCACATACAGGCGATGAATGTCCACACATAATGACCTTTGACCGGACACGCAGGCACGCACGCGAGCCTATGCAAGGCACAACTGGTAGCTGTTCCCCGAGGGTCAACTGGTCGCGTGACGTTATCCCAATGCGGCCAATCAGGCCACAAGAGAACGCGCAGACAACCTCATATAAGCCACTGTTCCTAGCTGACAGGGAGAGTTGCATCACACACCGGGCTGCGAGGACACGCTAGTCCACTCCCACTGCTGGGGTGTGCCCCGGAGGCGGGACAAAGAGCACGCTGGAGATGAACCAGCGACAACTGCCCCCGAGACAGCAACTCCGGGTTTTGTACACGATAAACCCTCCTCTGGATGGATTCCGGAATTATGTTCTTCTTATTGTAGTCTTCTTTGGGGATCTCAACGGACGTAATTCGACGGTGACATACGTCAGATGCCACCGCTACAACACTAACGACGCAAGACTCCGTCGTTATAACAATAATTACTTAAAAGGCCCGTAAAAGGACAACGAAAAAGGGATGCCCATCCGAATTGGCTTTGTGTATGATTCTAGAAAGGGTTAATTTGTCCGGTCCTAACCGCTAAAACGATGTGTTTACCCTAACCCTATATGTGACAAAAGCCCTGTTTATATAGGGTTCGGGTTAAGGTTAGAGCCCTGACCACCGCTGCCAGAGGACCACCTTACGAGAGAACTATACCGAATTCATCTCAAATGAGACAGTCCGCATTATCTGCGACAGTATCACGAGGATATCTCAGACCATCTAAAAAAGATTACCGAGGTGGTTTGGACACGTTTCCTGTCGTCTGCCTGATGGGCTTTGCTACGCTGTCCTCGATCCTGGAGGCGTCAAAGACGAGGGCAACGCAAGATTTGGTTGGACACCGTTCGTCAAGACATGAAAGCGGTTCTTGGACCTTCGATTTTCGGTCTCCGTCGCTGGAGAAGAGGATGGATGGAGCTTGCCGGACTCCCTGGCGTCAATCATCACGCGTGAGACCGGCTAGTTTCAGGCACGATCACAGCCGTATCAGGTACGAGTAAGTACTAGCCTTGCCCTTAACCCCAAATTGTTAAGTAGTCACTTCCTCAGAAACTGATCGCGTGTCCACTAGGGCCGTCAGTCACAGCGTAGCGTGAGGCCTAGTCGAATTGGCTTACTCGTACCACTGAAATACAGACTAGTAAGGACAATGCCACAAAAAGGTTTATCATTTACATGCCCTTTGTCGTCGACGTCGTTGTTATCATCACTAAGGATAGCATCAATGCCAATAGAGGAGAATATGCGAGTTCCAGGAAACAGTTCTGACGTTTCGGGTTCTGTCGAGAATCCTTAATCATAGGTAATTGTAGGAAAGTCGGAGACATGCGCTAATAAGGGTGATACATGTGGGAAGGGCCGAACGCAGCAACAACTCTGACGACAGCGAGTATAATTTTTCCGCAATTATCAAGCCCGCATCCGACGCTGACAAGCAAACTGTGGCAATTAATGAGCCATCACCGCACCAATTAAGACCTCAAGCGGTGGCTAAAGGAACTGCCAATTATAGTTCACATGCGGGTGACCACTACGAACTGCAAATACCGTACAATCTGTGCATGTATCACCCTTATCTGCGCATATCTCAGACTTGTTAACGATTACCTGTGACTAAGGATTCCCGAAGGAATCCGAAACGTCAGAACAAAAAAAACTCTTGTTCCAGTGATCACTTCTTCGTCTTCTGAACTGCTTCCTGGAACTCGCATATTAAATTCTATGAGCAAACTCGACAGTTCCAGTTTTGCCGACCTCAATTTGAGCACAATTTGTTTTTCGCACCTTTTTTTCGATTTACGCACCCAACGACGTGGCTATTCAGCCACGCATTAAACTATTACAACAAAATTTTACGAGATTTTCTTCGTATTTTTACAAAGTTCCTTGACCTTCCATTCGTTTTCCCCACACATAAAATCACCATTCCCACGGTTTCCGTCAGAAAGAAACCTCGGTCTTCTTGTATTCAAGACCGTTACGCATGCGGATGACCGCTACGAACTATAAATACCGTGCAACCTGTGCATGTATCACCCTTATCTGCGCATATCTCCGACTTTCCTACAATTACCTATGATTAAGGATTCTCGACAGAATCCGAAACGTCAGGCAAATAAAACTCTTGTTCCAGTGATCGCAG
>JAYGXS010000008.1:25548863-25642294 GCA_036362985.1 Ligula intestinalis
AGGAGGAGGAGGAGGAGGAGGAGGAGGAGGAGGAGGAGGAGGAGGATAAGGAGGAGAAAGAGGAGGAGAAAGAGGAGGAGAAAGAGGAGGAGGACGAGGAGGAGGAGAAAGAGGAGGAGAAAGAGGAGGAGGAGGAGACAAACTTTTGAGGTTTTCGGAAAAGTCCAGCTTCTGGCGAAGGCGTTGGTAAATGAATTCCGTGAAGAAGGGCGTGAATGGAGCCATCAGAATGATGAGTTGGTAGAGCACCTTGACGAGAGTATGGAGGGCACTGAACCAGTCATCCATATCGGCGGCTGCATCGCCCTGTCAATTTTCACAAATATATATATGAGGGTTATGACTCGTAAGCATACTGCTAGTCTAATGGATTTGAATGATTACGTCTATTACGGAAGAAATAGACTAGAATTTTCACATACGAATTTTGTCTGAACCTAAAAACATGGGTTTCGTCCCAAAGTTGGTTCTCTAACCGCAGGCAAATTTACAAACTTTCCCTTAAAAAGCTGTAGTTCTACCAGAGGCCACAATGGAAATGTCGAAGGCAGAAGGTACGTCGATGAACCGAAAGCCCAGCAGTTGCATCGCATCGGAACTAGTACTGGAGCTAGTCATAACAAACGGCTAGTGGCTTTGGAGACCCAAAACATGATAATTTCGAAGTTGAAAGTGTTCCAGAAGTATGGAAAAGCTAAAGCAGATAATTGTGACTCCTTTGATTCAATGACTTCATTACTAGCTGGAAATTAATCTGCGAAAACAAGACCTGGTTGGTTTTAGGCCTTCATAAAAACCCTTCTGACTCGCATGTTTGTCAAGTAATGGTTATCTAATTTTCCTTTAAAATATTCTTCCTGTTTCGTGCAACCGTCAAGACAAGGGAGACTGCAGCATTTCGCCACCCACTTTAAAGCTGAAGGAAATTGATTTTGGTAGAACTGAACGCGCAGTTGTTTCCAAAGGACACAACTTGTTATTTATTTATTTTTTAAACATACGAGGGAAGAGGCTGGCGTACCTTTAGGCGGCGACGATTCATTCGGATGTGCCAGTTGACCAGGTGGTCAATAAATTTCACCAAACGTGGCACCACTGTGTACAGGCGATAGCCTAAAGACAAAAAGATGTTAGGAAGGGTCTAATACAATTGCAAAAGTAATTTGACCCAATTGTGATAAAACGCAGCGGCCTTGGTGGGATTCGAACTCACGCCAACAAGGGGAAGACCTTATTGCAGCCTTGGGTGGAGCCCCGATAGCTCAGTTAGCAAGAGCGTTGGCTGTGCTCAAACCTACCCTTGTTGGCTTGGGTTCGAATTCCAGCGAGGCCTCCAAGCTTTTTACAATTGGGTCAGTACCACCGACAAAAAAGAAGGGTTAAAAAGACCCCATGAAACCTGCCCCACATACATTTGAGCTCTTCGCGAACAAAGACCATTAGACTCTGCGTGAAAGACAGAATCCACTGGTCCATGTAGTTCGAGGTTTTGGGGAAATCATCTGGTCGGACTTTAAATTCCCTTCCCGAGGCCCGTTCGTAGGGCTGGATGGACGACTAGAGACGAAATGTACAAAAGTTAGACTGTACAGCGTGAAGCTGATGGGAGTAAAGTGCATGACAGGGGGGCGGGGGGTTACCTTCATGAGGAAGCGGAAGGCGTTGTACCAGGGAATAAAGACATCCTTCACGACATCGCGTACGCCCGACTCAAAGAAACGCAGGTTCTGAGCTCTCACGACGGGTGAGTTGATGAGGTAGAGACGAAGACTGTCAGCCCCGTGTTTGGCGATCACCTCCATTGGATCGGGATAGTTCTTTGCGCGTTTGCTCATCTTCTGTCCATCACTGGAGCGAGAAAGATAGGAGCGATGTGTTCATTATGAGCGTCGACACAAACATACTTTTTTCGTTGATGAATGCTCACAGATCGCAAACGGAACTCACTCGTCCCGTTAGGCCTTCGGGACTCACTGTCGAGTCCCGGTAGCAGCAGAACAGCGGCTAGTAATGTAGACAAATGAATATTGCCATTGGCAAAGACGAGGAGGAAGTGCAATGGCCAATTCTGACTTAATAGCCGTAATTAGCCAGGCATACCCAAATCCAGCTGGTGCAGTACCCGAGACTCTCATCGGCGACCCTTTTGGTTAGAAGTTCAACGCTCTAATCATACAGTTGCAAACTCGATATGGTTGTTGGTCATCCTGTTAAAAGTCCGACACATCTCCAAGTACTGAAGGATGGCCTGGACCACGTCTCAACATGGTCGTCAGCAAATGGTCTTCTACTTAACGAGCGGCAATCAGTTCAGTGTATTTTTGACTGGGACTCTCTCTCAGTCCTGAAACTATTGACATTCTGCCCAACAAGGTATCCTCTTTCCGATACCTTGGTGTTACTTTGGCCTCCAATCTTACATTTGCTCTTCATATAGAAGGCATTTTTATTAAAATCCGTAAACTTATATATTATATCCGCCACTTGCGTTCATATCGCACACCGCAAGCCCTTATCAGGTGATTTATAGATGCCTGCTTCCTCCCCCCTTATTATTTACTGCTATGTCAGCTTTGCTTAAAAAGACCTGGTCACTCTTAAACCTATCCTCCGAATTCTCTCTTCAGCTGCCGGTGTTTCTTTTGTTCCTTTCAGCTGATACTATAGTACAGCGCCACTTTAAAACGGTCAAGTAATTTGTTGATCGTATCCTTAATGAGGTTGTTCAACCTCTCCACTCTGAACTAATGGCTGCCAGGTCTTTCCGTACAATGCGCCGAGCCATCCGTCATATGTCTTGCCGTACATCGGCATATCAGCATTCCGTTTTCCTATTCCTAGCACGCTACGTAACGTGTGAAGAAGCAGAAAGTGAGAAGTTGAAAGCTGACCTGTCTCCATATTAGATGTGGATATCGTGTAAAACTTGAATTTTGAGTATTACATGACCTTTGACGTTTGACCATGACCCCTTATTTACCTTATCCTTTGCTCTCCGTGAATGGAGCCACTTTTGCAACAAGTTTAGGATTTTCCATTCTAAATATAGCATTCTTCTCTCTCTCTCATATGTTTGTTATGTTATGCCTTAAGGCGCAATGCAGCGCCCTTGCAGACACTAACAGAGCGACAAGTAGTACATGCAGTACAAGAATAGTGACTAGGGCGAAGCAGACCGGTATGGCCATTTCTGGCTTATGAGCCTTCATCAGCCGGCCTTATCCAAACCCAGACTAACGCTACCCAAACTCTAACGGCGTACTACTAAGACACAGGATTGTTGTCCCTTCGATTAACAGGGGCAAGCAAACAGACGAGCTCCAGGAAGCAGTTGGGAAGAGGAATATGCGATCGTTTACCAGCCTTACTTTTCGGATTTGCGCTCGAGGCCATCATCAGGCTACAGGGCCTGGACGTTCAATCGTGATTAATGGCTCGCGGTAGGGCGGTCACAGGCAGTCGTACTGAAGGCTCTGGCTCGGGTCCTACAAACCCGGGGTCTGAGTGCGTAAATGGTTAATGAGCGAAGTAATTTTTGGTTGAAACAAGCTGGACGTACGAGGCGAGCACTATGCCATTCACGATGAGATTCTTGAAGGGCGGTTTGTCAAACAGGGCCGTGGAGAGTACGAGGAGGGTGTAGAACCAGCCGCGGGTCTGATCAACGCCCTCAGCAATAAAGTCAGCAGGAAAGCCTTCCTTGAAGCGCTCCAGGTTCTCAAAGGGATAGTGAAGCTGAAAGGAGGATGGGGGGCGGGGGGCAGAAGAAAAGAGGAGTGTTTGGTTGGTGCGTCTTCTAGAGGAAGAGTAAGTGTCATGTGCATGCATGCGACGGAACAACATGCGATTTCCTGCCTTATTCGTGAGCACCCCTACTGGTGCCATTGTAGGAGTTAAAACGAAGCCTTTTTTCCAACCATTTAGAATTTAAAACTCCTTCTTCCAGTTGCTTGAATCATGGTTTGCTGGCCTCCAGTCTGTAAAAAAGTGCAACGACCTGCTCAAGCCATATTTGGTTCTAAGACTTAGGTTGGCCACAGCACTGCGCTACTCTACGGGAGCGCGCAGGTGTGTGCGCCTTCTAACACAAATGGTTGTGAACCGGGTGGCCAAACACTCATCACGCCGACCTCCTCTAGCACGGGTGATTAAATTTAGCTTGTAACGACGCGCATCGCCAATGTAAGCGAGCATGCCAGCCCCAGGAAGTAATTGAGAAGATGGTGTAGCCATTAGGCAAACGTTTTATTTTCAGTTGACCCAAGTGTGAAATACTGTAGGCGTTTGGCGGGATTTGAACCCGCACATCAGAAAAAGCCTTGGCCAGAGGCTAATGCTCCACCGCTAAGCTACAAACGCCCGCTTCACGCCATGAGATTAATCACACTTGGATCGATAGTACCCGCTCAACTTTTCGCTTATATGGAATCCACCAATACGGGAGCAAGTTGACTGCCCAATCAGGATGTCCTAAGCAATCAAATTAAGCAAATCTGCCAAACCAACTTAATAATTAAATCAGCGTAGTAGTCATGCTGGTGGATTCTAGATGATTGCATACGAAATCCTGCTTGGGCAGTAAACTTGCTCGCGTATTGGTGGATTTCATACGAGCGAAAAGTTGAGCGGGTAATATCGATCCAAGTGTGTTTAAACTCATGGCGTGAAGCGGGCGTTTGTAGCTTAACGGTAGAGCAGTAGCCTTCGGCAAAGACTTTCTCTGATGCGCGGGTTCAAATCCTGCCAAATACCTTGATTTTTTCACACTTGGGTCAACTTAAACCTTTAAAAGAATCCCTGTCCCATTAAATGTAAACGGAAATTCGGAAGTTTTTTCACCTAATTAAAGTTGTACTAGTGCTTATCATGAAGACTAAGTAATAAATAACCCAACGAGGTCAGGAAGTTGGCTTTTGAATGGGCTGCAAAAGGCATACGCTCTACTTCTGAGTACTCATTTTTCTTACTGATGTTCGATGGCCTCATATATGCATGCACGGATATCTCTTCCTTTCTTTGTTTGGTGGAAAATTGTGTCTTTAGGTGTTAACCCAGAAGAAGGGGTATCTTTCGGTTTGTATAACACAAATTTATAAATCGCCACATAGTTAGAGGCTTGCATTCAAGTTTTAGAAACTGTATGCGATATACACACAATATGTGGCCCATACTGCATATTTCATTGACAAAATTAATAAATTGACGGATATGAAGTACCATGAATGAACATGTCAAGGTCTTAAACACCTCCTAATAAGATACCGAAAGATCACCTTTCTTTGGGTAGGGCATATAAAGAAGACATAATTTCCTACCAAACGAGTACGCGCAACAACAGGTTGGTGTTTGTTTTCGATCAAATATACTTGCCTCCATGATGGCATCGAAAATCCATGACATGAATGCATGCTACGCAAGTAGTAGGCCATTCAGAAAAGACGGCTCATGTGGTTTGGACAGGTTTTTCGTCGCCAACCTCAAGAGTTCAGTGCTACTGCCCTCGACTTGAAACCGTTACCTAAATGGAAACGTTGGAGAGGGGGTCAACTCAAAACCTAGTTCGAATCAGTCCGTGAGGACTTGGAAGCGGTTCTTGGACTTTCAGTATTCGGTCTCCGGTGCTGGAGAAGAGACTGGGTAGAGCCCTGGGGATCCGCTACTGCCAATCGTCACGCATTGAGAGGTACCGTCCGTGACATCATCAAGGTCAGCTAGATCAGGCATGTTCACAGCCGTAACAAGTACAAAATAAGTCGATTTCCACAGAGTGTAGTTTTGAGGCGACTGAGAAAAAAATGCTGTCAAAAAACTGGCGTACTATCATACGATTAGGCTGCATAACCATTAGGATTACAACCCAAGTAATTAATACCTTTAAAGTAGCGCTTTCATCGTAGAGCAATAAATGAGTAAACGATGTTACTTGCTGACATGGACGATGTCATCTAAATGGAATCGTTAAATAAGGACTAAACCCCGTCTTTTAACGCAGGTGAGACCCAAATGATGCATGACGATACTCGGAGTAGAAGAAATTCCCCTTTACTATAATTAGGTCAGTCCAAAGTACTCCAAAAAATTGGCGAGCAGAAAACGTTGGCAGATACGTGGCAAAACAAATTAAAACGACAAAAAAATATTTCTATACAAAATTTGCTCCAAAAAACGCATAAATATGTTCAATGTTTCAGCCTATGACTGAAGAGACTAAACCTTCTCGAGCCTTTCAAGACATGCTAGACTATGCAGACAGTTCTCTGCCGCTTCTAGTATTCAAGAAGCCCTTGAGGTGGACCGCCATAGGATTAAACAGCCTCTACCTTGCATTTTAGGAAAGGCTTCCTCTTTGGTGACGACCAGTTGGGCAATCAGGTAAAAGAAATGTTGTAGAAGAGACAAACACTTTCGCCAGAACCTCTGTTTACCTCCAGCGAAACGAAAAAATCCCGAAACGCCCAGCGAGATTGTGCCTATATCTTCACGACTCACAGCTGTAACGCCACATGGGGGGGGGGCAGTGCTTATCCCGCATTTTCCGACAACACTAGGGGAAGGCGGTGGTTGTGACAACTACGGTGAGTCAGGAATTTAATTCAGGCAACGACAGAGGGATAGCTGCTACTGCGGAGACTGTGCAGTCCTGCAGTCAAGCACAGGCTAACAGCATGCATTGTTTGGCCTGGAGCACCAACATGAGCGTCTGAATTTCGCCAACTGTTGCAATAACAACACTGCTCTTAAGTTCTCAGGCCCTGCCACCTGGTGGCAAATACAGGAGCCGCCTGTTCACCTGAGCTAATATGTTAGCTCACTGACAAAATAGAGCACTGGGACTTCTGAAACCTGAAGGGTGATATGAGTAGTCTTATTAGTAGGGCAGACGAATAAGGTGACGCCTGTGAAAGGCACTGAGAATGTATAAGCTTGTTTTAATTTTTTCCAATGAGGCGCTGAAATCGACGCGTGATATGAAATATGCGAAGCACGGGTGTGTAGACGGGCGGAAAACAGGAAGTCCAAGATTGTTGGTTAAAGAATGTTGGATTGGATGACATGGTATGCGGCAGGCAAACGTGACGCTATCAATAACCCAAACTCCAACCTTAACTCTTTACCTAACCATACTTTAAGCCAAACCTTACCTTGATCTACCCCTTGAGAGGCTGATAAAGCTCAGCCACAAAGTCTTTCTAATAAACACACCTATCTAAATCAAGGCTTGCGTGTTAGATCATCGCCGAACTGAGCAATGGTGAGCTGGGTCAGCGGCTTATTCAGGTGGTTATGGACGAACGAGGTCGCAAAATCGGTTGGTTTGTCCATTAACGCTGGGAAGACCAAAGTGTTTTCATGCTGCATCCCTGCCCAAGAAAAGGCATCTCTCGAGATTAGTGGCTGTCAACTTGAAGAAGTCGACAATTTCAAATGCCTCGGAGTGGGGTTGTTGCCGAATGGACATAGTAAGGATGACACTGTCTGCCGAATTGACGCAGCACGACGAGTTTTCTCCGGCCTTCGGAAGTGCCTATGGACCCGACGCGATATCTCGATATCCACAAAGATCCACGTGTACCATGCAGCTGTGCGGTCCGTTCTCCTATATGGATGCAATGTTGGGCTATGCACGTGGAAGATGAACGAAAGCTGGAAGTCTTTGACCACTACCGTCTGAGGAGCATCCTTCGAGTAAAGTACACCGACTTCGTCTCAAATTAGACAGTCCGCACTCGCTGTGACAAAATCACAAGGATATCCCAGGCCATTCAGGAAAGACGGCTGAGATGGTTGGACGCTTTCTTCGTCCCCAACGTCAAGAGCTCAGTACTTGTGCCCTCGAAATGAAACCGTTGCCTAAATGGAAACGTCGAGGAGAAGGGCAACTCAGAACCTGGCTTGACTCAGTCCGTCAGGACATGGAAGTGGTTCTTGGACCTTCGGTATTCGGTCTCCGGCGCTGGAGAAGAGACTGGATAGAGTTCTCCAGATCTGCTGCCACCAAGCGTTACGCATGGAAAGGTATCGTCCGTGACATCATCGAGGCCGGCTAGATCAGGCATGACCACAGCCGTAAAAAGTACAAGTTATTCAGGCCTAATGTAGCTTACTTCGAAAATTGCTTCCAGGGAGTGGACTGTTGAATCGTCGGCCACAAAGCAACACGGTTTAAATACACTGTCTCTATAAATTCGCAACGGAAGGCATGCACATAGACATTAAGAGGGAGTAGATAGCAATATAGGCAACCATACAATTACCTGAGCGTAGGGCATTGAGCCGGATTCAAACCAGCAGTCGAAGACTTCCGAGACCCGATGAAGTTGACCTTTGCCCATCTTTGATGGAATGGTGATCGGATCAACACTAATAAAAGGAAGAAGGGACATGACCGGCAAAAAGAGAATCAATTTCCCACGTATCGAAAGGTCGAAGTGACCGCATAAACGATTTTCAGTCAATTAATCACTAATGTCTTTGCCTTGGCTTAGGGAGCGCTCATAATTTGGTCTCTTCGTTACTCTATTGCTCTGAATTTACTAATTTTTGCAAACTGCTGAGGACAGACTACTGATGCGCTCTTAGTAGTGAATAAAGGGCCGATTTGATTGAAAACAGGTGTAAATACGTTGGCAAATAAATATGAGCAATCTAACCAATAAATTTTACTTACAACTCCTTGTGGAGGTCACTAATTTTCTTCCCCGACAACGCCTCCAGTTCGGCAATAGATCCGATGCAAACGATCTCCTCAAAATCGTCGCTGGCCCAGAGGGGGATCGGCGTGCCCCAGTATCGGTTCCGCGAAACAGCCCAGTCGCGTGCATCACGTAGCCAGTTGGCAAATCGCTTCTCCTTGACAAAGTCTGGCACCCACATTGTGTTGGCATTGTTGGCCAGTAGGCGCTCAACCAGGACCTCAACACGAATGAACCATGTTGGGACAGCCTTGTACAGCAGGGGCGTATCGGACCTAAATTCACAATAATCAGCCTACTTAAATGCGTAAAGTAGGTCAAATTGTGGGATTCAATATTTCGATCGGGCAAGAACTTACCGCCAACAGAAGGGATAACTGTGATTGAGGGTGGACTGGTTGATGAGACGGCCATTTTTCTTGAGTGTCTGACAAATCAACTTGTCGGCGTCCTTAACGTACTTTCCAGCAAAGTCGGTGACTTCGGCGGTGAATTTGCCGCTGCAGTCCACCGGGCACACCGGGGGCATTTCCTTGGTGATGATGCCCATGCGCAGGCAGATGCGGAAATCGTCCTAATAGGAGGGAAAGCGTGCGGCGAAAGGTGAATTTGTGTGGTAGTTGCAAGTCTTTATCTTGACGACCCATCCACGAGGTCTACCAAGTTTAGACTACGTACCCACCCGTCGATCTGCTTCTAGGGTCCTTGATGCCCCGGCCATGATGCACTGTTGTCGGACGCATTTCGTCAACCGAAGGTCCCACATGCCATATGACCGGAATTCGAAAAGCCAGATGGCGTGGCAGAGCCAGAATTGACCATTCCAGTCTCGTTTGTCTTTGCCGGCAATGCTATCTGGATCAAAATCGTCCGGTTAGCGTATGCATTGTTCCAATCATTTAGAGCATCTTGACCTTATGCTGTTCAGGCCTCAGCTCACCAATTCGGGCGTATAATAAGTGAGTGCACGAAAAAACAAGGAACATAAATTCCTTTTGGCAACTACTACTGGCCATATTCCGAGACTGTCAGATCGTTGCCAGACCCGTTTCACTTGACAAACTCTTAACGCGTTGCTTTGGTGAGAAGATAAACATGGGTTGCGAAACACAAAGTTTGGTTAGCCTACCTCAACTGGTTGTGTACGGGCTACGACTCTCTCCGATTAATAAGGGTTGTAAGTCAAATTAGGCAAGCGAAACCGCAATGCCCAAGAAGCCTACATTATCAAAAGGGCAAAGTTTTAAAAAAGTGCAGATAGATGTACAGAAAATAAGACAGGATGATACAGCAGCGCTGGCTGGTCTGCCCAAAAGAGCAAATGCGTGAACTTGCCTCGCCAAAATATGGTGCCTGGTGCACGATACCCGTACCAGTGTCTTCCGTAACGTAGGTATCACTGACAACCCGGAAGGCGCCACGGGATGCCTTCAGAGCAGCAAAGTAGTCAAACAGCGGCTTGTAGGTTAGTCCCACCAGACTGCTGCCCTTCATTCTACAATTTTTGATAAAAGGAGAGTAAGACTACCCATCGTCTCGGGTGAGGGCTGATCGGTGGTGGGGGAGGAGGAGGAGGAGTTGAACTTACTTCTCAACAATGGTGTAGTCCTCTTCCTTCTTGTAGATCGAGGCGATACGACACTCCATCATGATGAAATTGCGATTAAGATGTTTATCTGTGAGGGAGGTGGTAAAGAAAGATTAACAAATCCTTTGTGTAATCTATCACTTTAGTACACAAGTAAGCAAGGGTTAAAATTCTAGATAGCTGCACGGACAGGCGTACTGAATCTTGATACCAGCAAAGTAGGATCGGGCCTTGTTTACAACTTCCTTTGAACGGTTTGACGAAAGTGTATATAAGCAACCCCTCTTCCGTAAATTAGGCGGTTGGTCTGAAGATGAAGCATCCGAATTACGTGTACTTTCACAACCACAGAAGTATGTTTTTTTTAAATCATCAAACGAAGTTAACTACGGTATTTCGATATGGCTTCCTGACGCTCGACTAATTCGATTTCTTGGAATGCACTTATAGTCTTCATGCGATGTCGAATGTTATCTAAAGCGTGAGGATAAAGCTGTTTATCATCCTTATTTTGAGCAATGTTATTTATTCTCTGGAAGGGTGTGTGCAATAGCGGTGTTCTGGGGAGAAAGAGTCCTATTTTTTTGGCCTGGCCACCAAATAAATACTTCTAACCTAGGCCTAAAAGCCTACTAAAAATTTAGATTTAGTAGGGAACATGCATTTTAAACAGAAAATTGCTACGTATGCTTCTCTATTTTTTTAAAAACATAAAATTTTTGTGAGCAACCTTTCTGGATAAGTATTTACATTAAGCACTCCACATATGATTATTTTCGTAGTTGTTCTGTTGGATGACCCGATCCCTTATTTTTCAAAAACTGAAACAGAGTCAACCTCCAGTTATAGGCGTATGTCAATAGCTGTTTCTCCTTTGGAAAATTTTCGCGCTATTTCACATACTTCGTAGAACGGTTGAAAATGGAGTCTATCAAAAAAACTTGAAATACGACTTTCGGAAACGTAACTAGTCGAGTCGTTAAATAGCGCAAAAAATACGGTATTCGCAGCCTAAATTTATAGAACTCCACAAAAAAGCGATGAAGAATGACACTTGGAATGGGCAAGAAACCGTAAACTAAATGGCATTTAGATAGGCAGATAAGTATGTCGCGTGTTGTTCAAACGTAATCTTATAACGTTAAAAAATGTATACTTGGTAGAGTTTTGTTAGGACCATGTCAGTTGTACACTATTTAATCTGAGCTTACCTAACAAGCGGACGTAGTCCTTATCCGGATGGACACAGAGGGCCAGATTGCTAGGCAAAGTCCAAGGCGTAGTCGTCCACGCCAGCAGCTCCGTTGATGGGTCCTTATCCAGGGGAAATGTGACAACAATAGCCGGATCTTGGGTATCTTTGTAGTTCTGGCCAGCCTCAAAATTTGACAATGGTGTGGCGCAGGCTGTGGAAAAGGGCATAACCTTCACGCCTCTGTACACTAGGCCTTTCTCGAACAGTTGTTTGAAGGCCCACCAAACAGACTCCATAAAAGTTGGATACATGGTCCGGTAGTCATTTTTGAAATCGATCCAACGACCAATACGCTGCACAACGTACTGCAGGGGAGAGTAAGGCAGTTTATCACAAATAAATCAAGTTTACCTTCCACTGCTCGCTGTACCGCATGACAATTTCCCGGCACTTATCATTGTACGCTGCAATTCCCATGGCTTCCACATCGTGAGGTCCCGTAATATTGTTTGCCTTATCTACCTCATATTCCTGGAGAAAACAAAATGAGTGCAAGAAAAAGCAAACTTACCACTGGAAGGCCGTGGCAATCCCACCCGAAGTGTCGCTCTACATGAAAACCTTGACTGTATGCGTAGCGTGTTACAATATCCTTGATGGTGCCGGCGAGAAGATGACCATAGTGAGGAAGGCCAGTGGCAAATGGTGGACCGTCATAAAAGGTGTAGCTAAAATTTGTTTGCAGGTTGATAGGATAGGGAACAACGGCAATTAAGTATCTGAACTTAAGTATTTTACAAGCAGAATGAGAGCAGAATCATGACACACAGAGGGGTTATTTACCCATGGGAGAGGTTGGCGAACGATGCGTTTACAGCCTCCGTATGCTGAGCTTTTAAAAAGCGACGTTTATTTCATCCACGTAGAGTAGTTACTTACGTTATTTAGAATATATATATATATATATATATCACAGCAAACATCCGTTTATTTAAAAATAACAGCTTTTTATACGTCTGCTTGAGCCATTATCGTGTACGTATTTTTCGATATAGTGAAAAAAAATATTTTAGTAAAATAACATATTTTCCTTATAATTATGAGTATCTTTTCTACTATTGTTAGTTTTTTTTCCACTTTGATGCCACCTACTCAGACTTTAGCTCCCGTTACCTCTATTTTGTTTCATATGTGCTGCGTTGAAGTTTTTGCTGCTGCGTTACCGTCAACTTCCATGGGTATCATCACATTTTCATTTGCAGTTGACGAATGATCCGTAGATTTTTTGAATAATTACTAGTAGATTTTCCGGAAATCCTACTTAAGATTACAGTTGTCGACATTGTGTTTTTTTTTTCTAGTGGTACTCATTGGCTGCCCTGGACTTGAACATGCCATGTCACTGTCAATTTCCGTCGGTTTTTTAGCCTAAGTTAGTCCTCGGTTGGCGCGCAATCATTTAACTCTTTACAGAATTACTAATTGGTCACTTGGAAACTCGAATAAACACAACAGCTGCCTCTCTCTGGGGTCATAAGATAACATACGGACCCAATGCTTCCGCAGTTAAAAATGCGGTATATCCAAAGTTGATGTTTTTCGCCCATTAAGTTGACGTCTTATGTTTTTCCTGCACCGGTAGAATACCACAAAAGGTAGTCTGTAACGGTAATCGGTCGGTATAATGCAATACAGTGTAGTATATTTATAGTAGATAACCCTAATAGACTCACGCGGGCCTTCCCTTCGAAATTTCGCATGACGTTTCGAATGCATTTAACTCTCTAAATAACTCGATAATTTTGTCCTCCTCAGCCGGAAAACTGATAGACGCAGGCAAATCGTCCACCTCCATGCCTTGGGTGTCTGTAAGTAGCGCACACACCACTTTCGTGCGTTGTCAACACTTAATGGCAACCAATCAGAGTACAGACTAGATCAAGTTTATGGAGTGCTAGTAAGAAAATGTAAAAACTTATTTCGTCAAGCACAGATTTCAATGCCTCCCCAAAAACTTTGTTTTAAAGTGCAAATCTTGAACAAAGTCTTGCAAAAAAAAGAACATCAAAACTGCACCGGGTTTATTGTCCGCTATTAGTGTATGTGAACGTCTACTGGTTCCTTGAATGGGGCGTTGTGTAATCTGCATGCCTACCTGCATATCGGTCAACATTCCTCAGGTCTACGAGTAAATTCCCTTCATTATTGCCCGTAAAAACATTAGAAAATGACCGAGGAGTTTTCGACGATATCAAATTTTATTTAGTCATTAGTTGACACTGTGTGGCTTGTCGAAATACTAAATACCGTGTGGTTCTTGAAGAGGCGTTAATACTCTTGTAAGACTCATGATGATAAAAAAAAGGTGATCCTGTAAAGAAGCCCGCTAATCTCCATCTATATATGGATAACCGATTATGCATTGGACTGACCCAAAGCTTATGTGGCATGTACACCTTGTCAAAATTTATTTTCGACACACGCTGTTTTATTCAACACCGCCGGGTCACGTTCTGAAGCCCAGAATGATTCACCATTTCATCTGGAAGCACCAACAGACGTATAGGGTTGTCAAATTACGCTCGTCTGGCACAACTGAGACCGAAGTAGTTACAATTACCGCATTAGATGAGTATGGATTACTCATTTGTGCCTCAAGCGGGAACGCAAATATTTTGTTAATACATAGACTCAATGAACGGTTACAGTATAAAATACCGCAATTTTTTTGCCGTCAAATGTACTCAACTTCATAATTCTTCAATGCTATGCCCACTTTCTGCTTCGTCAATCATGTATTTGCCCACATTTGCTTTTTTTCATCTAGTCTGCTAATTTACGGCAGGTTATTCCACAGTTTATAACAGGTTTTCTTCTATAATGCGTTAAAAATAGTTGGATTTAGACACGAAATGCGAGTCCGAGGAAGGGCTTTTTCACATTTTTTTTCATTTTCATCAGACCTCGTAGGACTATACAATGGGCGTTGCCACTCTAATACCTTTCGCTCAGAAAATAGACTTTTTAAGTGTGCAATCTGTTAAACTAAAGTAGTTATGAAGAAGAAGAAGAAGAAGAAGAAGAAGAAGAAGAAGAAGAAGATGCGATCACTGGTACAAGAGTTTTATTTGCCTGACTTTTGTAGTGGCTTTATCGCTACAAATATATAAAACGTCTTAGCAAATACGCGATGAAAACTTTCAAGGGTACACTAAATGCTAATAAGGGATTTACCAGTCTATTCTAGTGGAAAAGTCGCAAAATCCAGTAAAGAGATTGACGATGAAGATTAGAAATGATACAACTCACTTAGATCCTTCGCGATCCTAGTCGGCAGTAGTCAAGTAGTCGACTTGCCAAAGGATAACTCTGCGAGGACTGGATCCAAGTTCGTTGGGCTGTGAGTTGCAAAATGTGGAGGAAACTCGTTTGCAACTTGTCGCTGGATTCTCCTGGAGCCCGAGAGTGATCACCAGAGAGGTGTCGTTGAAGGGCAAAATAAACAGCGGCAGGTGAGGAGGGAATTGAGCTGTGGAGAGTGATTAGCAAGATAGTTGCTAGCACGCGTCAAAACCGAAAGTGTGAAACAACGTGTTGTATTTAGTTTTCACAAACTTGGTTATTGATAAATTTAAACAACACGTAAGTAGGGCCAAGAGCCCACACTTTTCGCATTCCTGCAATTAGCAAGCCAACATCCGATGCTGACAAGCAAACTGCGGCAATTAGTGAGCCGAAGGCGAAGTGTAAAGCCAGTGCCGAATCACTTAAGACCCAAGCAGTCGCTACAGAACTAAACAATTTTCACACACACGTGGACGACCACTATCAACTTTCATTACCGTGCAGCCTGTGCTTGACTCCACCCCATTTGTGCATGATCATGACTATGTTATCATCACCTATGATCAAGGATTCCCGAGGGAATCCGAAACGTCAGGCAAATAAAACTCTCGTTCTAGTGCTCGCATTGTCTTTTTCTGAACTGTTTCCTGGAACTCGCATATTCTTATCCATTGGCATTGATGCAATCCTTAGTTATGATAACAACGACGTCGACGACAAAGGGCATGTAAAAGATAGACCTTTTTGTGGCATTGTCCTTACTAGTCTGTATTTCAGTGGTACTGAAATGCTTCCTGGAACTCGCATATTCGCTACGATTGGAAATATAGTTTAATTGAGCCAACTGTAGAAAATTCGTGGCCTCAGTAGGAGTCGAACCCACACAAAATGAAAGGCTTTTGCGCAACCAATACTCTACCTAAAAGCTGTGTGGCCCATCGTGCGCCATTAATGGAACCATATTTTAGTTAGATAATCTGCCAAACCTCCCTAAAAATTTAAGTCTTATGGTCATTCTTGGGGATTTTATAAGATTGCTCGGAAAATCCTTGCTGGGCAGTTAGCCTGCGAGTAAGGTCACAAGGTCACAAACGAAGGTACTCGATTAGACCTCGGAAAATATTTCTTCAGTCAACGCGTGGTCCGATCTTGGAACTTGCTACCAAGCGAGACGGTTTCCGCCGACACCACTGCGGAGTTTAAAAGAAGACTCGATGTCGTTCTATTTGTTAAAAGGCGACTTTTACAACACGATTTTCTACTGCCAGCATTGATAACCATTTTTCTGGCTCTAGATAATTTGATTCTGCTCCGTGAAAATTCATTCCAAATTCTGTCATGGCATCATTTGTCCTCCACCAACTGCACATTAACTGTAAGAATAACATTGTTTACTTTATACTAATAGAGTCCTCAAGGGCATTTCTTGCCTGTAACCCTTAAATATACATAAACATAAATACAGTAAGTTGGGCGGGCGAAACCTTCAATAGTGTGCTTAAATTCTCGGCGCATAGTGAGTCTCATAGCTCAATGGTAGAGTGTTGGCTACGCAAAAGCCTCCCCTGCTGTGTGGATTTGACTTCCACGGATGATACAAATTTTTCACAGTAGGCTCAACTTAATTAACCAAATCTGCCAACTTTTGCCCTTCTAACAATTAAGTGAACCTAGTAGTTATTCAATTGGGCTTTTAAAGGGGTGCTCCCCTTATTTCAGGCGTTACTCACGATATTAAATTGATTTCCAAATACTTCATTAGCTGTTTTCGTTCCCTCCTCGTTGCCAAATGCTTACAATCCTTCTCCGTTTTGCAAATATGACGATGGTCTTTGCGGTCGGTACTGAAGTTCGCAGTGAATTCGTACGTTTTCATCACCTGGTCGGTGGACTCTGCGGTCGGTGCTGTCGCATTTCCAGCATTTCGGTGATGATCTCGTCTCATCTACTGTCCCTTCTTCGGTTCGACTCGGTTGTCTGCGATCGGCTCCTCCTGTCTTACTGCCCTTGAGGGCTGGGAATCGATGGTTTAGAGCTATTTTATCTCTCCTATGAAAATGGGCGTTTCGAACCCTTACACGCTCACATCAGCCATCACGGTTTTATCTATTTTGAAGAAAGCGTTTGTCTCCTTCATTTTTTTAACTCGGGTCTCTCTGAAGTTTACTCCCGATTTCATTTTAAGGATTTTTCCCTTCTTCTTTCTTACCTCGTCATATTTGCCAAATATCGTTGAATACTGTTTTGAATGACCGTCCGTTATGAATTAGTCTGCATAATCTGCCTACCATACTACGCGTTTCTGTTTGTATATGGTTGCTCACACAAAGTTGTAATAATTTCTTACCTCAGTAGTAACTTTGTAATGAAAAGGCCCCTTGGGCCTTAAATATTTTATCCATTTTTTTTATTTTCATGCCCCTATGGTTTTGACGCATTTTAGAACACACGTCCGCTAAGGTTCCCCTTAAAGCTTTCCTTCGAAAGTGATATTCTACCATGCTTTGACCACTCTACCAGATAAGGGGAACTTGCTCACATCCAGCCGGGGCTGCTAAACACGCATTTTTAAGGGTGTCCGCAGAGATTCATTGTGATATTGAATTCGAATGAGATATCATAAGCCAGGCAACAATCTACTCCATTCACAGCACAAAATGCCACATGAATTTGCCTATAACTCAAAGAGAACAGACTAAGTTTGGTAGGTCGATTACATATGTCAAGGAGTTCTCATTTTTGTACAGTTTTGGTGATTCTTCCCTAACTTCCTTCGATACCACTGTGATCCTCAATTGTTCGGGGTCTCCGGACTTGAAGAGCATATCATAAATGGGGCCCTAAAATCTTGGTGAGGACATCTTCGATGAACTTTATAAACGCTCACAAATGGAGGACAACGTATAAATTGTGCTGTTCGTTATCCAGAGCAATGACGTCATCAGAGTGAGGTCATTTTGGGTTTCCACGTCTTCCGAGGCTGCACCATTGAGAAAGTTATTACAATTGTTGGCGGATCTAGCTCGCCTGTTGGTTGGTAATCGACCACCCAGGTCACCGGTGCTGATGAACACTCATCAGCTGGCAGTGGTTTTTGGTGAGCTGCAGATGAAGATTGTTGAATAACTTCTGACCTGCGTTCACATTGCTCGTTAATATTGAGATCGATTAGAAGTAAGCGAATATTACTTTCACCTGGTTTGTATTGTTTCACATATTGTTACGCCTTTTCCGTCTGCATTATGCAAAATAAGCAATAACGAGTAAAACCACATAAGCACTGCATGGTCACGTCGACCGAGTGGGGGCATTAAGAAGCACACAGTTAACGCTTGTCGATACGTATGTTCTGTAAACGGAACATGTTTTACGAGGCGAATCTTCATTTTGTTTAAAAAATAATAGTCAAATGTCGATTTTGGACGTGACGATTGAATCATGTCCCAGTTAATTCCTGGTGCGTTGAAGTCGCCCATAATAATAAGATTAAGTTGACTGAAGAATTTTTTAAAATTGTTCCCAAAGATTAACATCGTCAATTTGGTCTGTCCGAGGTGGCCGATAAACATCGAGGACACCAAAGCACGAAGACTTAAGAGCTTTGATGGCCGGCCATATATCTTGCGTGTTGTACGCATACTTGACTTGTATTATCGGACTGCAGTAGGACTTTTTCACATGCAAAATTATTCCGACACTCGATTTTTTCTCGCCGTTTTATAGATGGGGTATCCAGTGAATTCTTTTTGGCTTCTTCGAATACTGACGGACAGCTAGTTTCGGATACTGCTTTCGCACTTGGAGACAGTTCGATAAGATTAATATTTGGCACATCTATTTCGAATACAAATCTTTCGGCATTTGCATAAAAACATCTCGAATTTATGCAAACCAAGGTTCCGGTTGCGTTTGCATTTGCCCATGTTAAGGGCCTTATTGCGTTGTCTTGGACCTCAGTCTCGCAAGCCCCTTCCATTTCTCGATGTGTCCTACCAGCTGCCGTTTCCTCGGACAGTAAAACTGAGTGGGACCAATTTAGTTCTGCCGTCTCCGTCGGTGACTGGTTCCCCAATGGTTTCAGCGCTTCTCGAGTATTATTCGTACTCAATCCTTCCAAAAAATCATATCATTCAGAAGTGTTTTTGACTTGTGAAAAAAAACTGTTAATGCAAGTGTCAGAGGTTAACATTTGTCGATATTATCGCTCTGATTTCGGAGGCTGCGGTCGTAGTGTTCCTGTATTAACTGCACTCCTTTTTCTAATCAGGAATGCTCCCAGAACATTTATTTCCAAGTAGCTATAGAAGCTGTTTTAGGAGGCCATAAAAAAAGTGGTGAGGCCCCCAACAACACGGTATTCAGATCTGACTACAACTGTTTACTGCAAGCCCCAAACAATTCAATATTGGTTGCGATTCCGATTATCCAGATTTTTGCTTTTTCAGATTTCACTGTTAAAGGAAAACAGCGACTTATGGAGTCCTAATTTTGAATTGAATTTATGTTGTTGACTAACCATTCCAAGGAATTTCATATGTTTTATCTGGTCTTGAGTCCCCTGTTTTCACTTTCTTCCTGTGTCTCCTTGCCACGACTTATCCTTTTCGCCGTCAACAAACTGCTCTTTGGAGCACCCAGGATATATACGAAAAAGAATACCAATGGCAGTCCTGGAATCCTAGTTATGGCAATCCTTGGTGCGAGAGCGATCTCGCCTCTTATACATGAATGCGCAAATGAAGAACTTCCTGCATTCTGAGCCCTTGCTTAGGTCACCGTGCGCAGAAGCCAGGCTTGTCTTTATCAGAGGCGCATTTACCGATTTCCCACTCTTACTGTTACCCGCGTCGGCACATAGATGAACACAACCCATAATTTCAGATACGCCTGAGACGATGCTACCTGGAATTATTCGCATTTTACACTTCTCTCTGCTCTTACATGACCAATCTTCTTTTGATCATCATTGTTCAGCTTCAAGAGCCTTATTATATCTGCAAGCTCGTCTTAAAATATTCCAATTTCCCTGTGTTTCAGCTTGATAAACGATTTTATGAACACAAAATTTACTGGCCGATGGACCGCTCAAAAGGATCTCTCTAATGGGTTCCATGCTCCCCCGACCGCACAACTTGTGACATCTGCTCGATGTAAAGATCAGAGTTTGGGGAAGGAATCAAAGTGACCTTCAGCTAGATGGGGAGCAAGATTCTACAAAATGTTATAGAGGTCTGCGTTTGAAGGTGGCTGAGCGTTATCAAAACTAGAAGTTTATGGCTAGTATGCTGGATCGTGATGGCAAGTCTAGCAAGTAAAACAATCAATTTTCCTCCGTTTACGATAAAAATGAACAAGATAAGTTCCTCTTGTAACATTTAAGATCAAGTGTATAGCGACTTTTGTTACAAACTTACTCAATGAAGTATCTTATGTTTCCCAACCTCATAAAAGGATGAACTGGATCAGGGCAAAAACCGTTACAGTTTTTTAACGATCTCCAGGGATTTTTCTTCCGGACCAACCAAGGTTACTCTTTAAAACAGAATGTTGTCGTGTCACATTATCTCACCACCATTTAGGAAGGTCTTACAGGCTTTGAAATGTCGTCTGTTAAGAAGAATTTTGCAATAACCAACTGGGACCCTCGGTGGTTTCCAAACAATACTCATCCTCGGTTAGATAACAAACAGATGGATCAACATTTTTTTATTGTTTTGTTTAATTTTTGATAAGGTTAACGTACCAAATTTACTTAAATTCTATTTCACGAGGTTACTCCCACAGGTAGTACTGTCCAACAAGTAACACTATTTTTTAGAGTTCAAAACAAGGCCTGCGAACTACTTTGGTAGTAACCAGAACTCTGCCAACAACCATCACCTTCTACGCAGCTGGTTGGTTTTCCTTAGAACTTCTTCTTAATTCCTTCATTTTTGTCATCCCCCAGCGGTCTTTACCTGTTCAACACTTTCTCAATGAGCCAAACACCAATGCAACTTGTCAAAGGTTGGTGTTACTTTGCAACTTATAACCCCGGTCTAGCCTCGTTCATCTAGATGACATTATCGTTCGCAGCAAATCTGTCAGTTACGTGCTTGAGTCAAGCACTCCGCAAAGTGTGGGATGCAGGTCTGAAGGTCAATCCCACAAGTGCCATTTCTGCCCTCCGAGGTCACTATGCCCAATGCCACCTCGTCAACAGAAGAACCACATTGGTATCTTGGCTGTCTCATAGACTTCCTACAAACTATGCACACCATGGCCAAAACGAAATTGCAAGCCGCAAAATCACACCTGAAAGACTATAACGACCATCTGTCATACGGGACACAATGCGAACGCGGCTGTGGTGTTAAGTTGCACAAAGACCACCCCCTCTCAGAAGGTTTTGCAAGCAAGATACATTGTCAGTGGTCCAAACCCTACATCTTTCTTCGACCAATGTCCAATTCGATAGACTGCTTCAAGTACACGTCAGTCACTTCAACCATGTACCACCGATCCTCCATCTAGCCAAAATCTCGCTTTCTTGAAATTTCATCTATTCACTTCCCTCACAATCCCATACACTTCGCTCTACAGCCTCACTGTTCACTCCTCTCGCGCTAAGGAAAGCACTCAATCTCCTGATGGGCACAATGTCACGAGCTTACTTCGCCTCACGTACTACTAACCAACCAATAGCCGGGTTCGTGACAAGACCCGTGAATGCCTCGGGTAGCGACCAAAACCCTACCAGCAACCCATTTATTTGGCTATCTATCTTCTGCGCGGGTGGCAACTTTCGCTTCTTGGCATCCTCCTTGTTAACCTCACCCCCTCCTTACTCTGGTATTTGGCATCCTTCTAGTATCACATCATTATAAGATATCAAAGTGTTCTCATTATACATTGTGAATGGAATCGTATGTGTTTTGATCCATGTGGTACCTTGCACGTTGCCATACTTTCAGAAAAAACATTTTCGACTCAGTTCGAAAATTAATATGAATATTAAAGCAAAAACTAATCAATTACTGCGTTATAATTGTGTGTTAGATAAAGATAAATAAATAAAGTGAAGTCTCGGGTGACGATCAACCCAATCTACGTGCATTTAAGATAACCAACCAGTCACTAGCAGGCATTTTTTTCGATTGATGAGCTTCCGCTCGGTTAATTAACCGTGAGGACATGTGTGTGCCTGTGCCCGCCGTTGAGTCTTTCTCCCAGGACGTGGATCCCGTCGGTCACCTGCAGCCAATCAGTGAACTGATGTTGTTTGATGGGCTGTATTTCGCAAGACCAGCGTTTCACGTGACGAACTCGCTGCCGGAATGTATTCAACTCGGGGTTCTTCTGTAATTGGTTTCCATAATTTAGAATTTAGAATTTATCTTTGTTGGCGCCGGTACGGTACTATCCATACTGGCAGTACACATCTTTTTTCAAGCATCTGTTCTGTCATTTTGGTAAATAATTAAGTTAAAGTTAAAAGTTTGTAGGCTAAAACCTTTCATCTTAGTTGTACCAGGAACAAAATTACAGTAAACAACGCAAACTTGGGCATTCGAAGGTTGAGTGGTAAGCAAGTACACGCTGGAATCAAAATAATCCCTGTCCATAACTGCCGTAGACATGCTTCCTGAATTACACTTACTTTTAGAAGATTTAATAATCTTTGCTGAGAATGAAGAAACCGATAAACTGTGCACTTGCTCGCTGACTGCTTCTATTCTCTTTCTCTTTTCCCGGGTGCGATGGCTTTCGATGCATACTACTGATTCACCTTTTTACGCAGAATTGCGCTGGGTGGTATTGTTAAAAAAAAGCACACGACCATTTTCTGCCAATAAGTAAATTGATCTTCATATTTAACTGCTGCACGACCGACTGGATCCCTTACCTTAATTTACATTTTCTAATGAACTTATACGACCATTACGTCTGCAGGACTTTATACCATTCATTTTGTTCACGTCTAAATCCCATAAACGCTGTGTCTCAACAGCCATTGAACCAACCTATTGTGAGCGGCATAGCACTTGAAGAAAATATATTAAACAAAGTTGAAGTGGAGTGTTCACTTAACGGCGTCTCAAGGTTTTCCAACCATTCGACGGAGTTTTCTCCATTCAATGCTAATTGAAATTTTAAAATGCGTTTTCCATAAGGAATTATTACATTTTAAGGGTTGCCGATACGAGCGAAAATGCGGGTCCCTGGACGTATTTGAGAAAAATCAGCTGTGATCGCTGGGATAATAGTTTTACTTGCCTGACGTTTCGAATTCCATCCCGGATCCATCATTAGAAACAATAACAGAAATGGGTGATTCATACACAGGGAGTTTCAGTATTTATAGACAACAGTGATAGGCTACTGCATACTGATGACGATTAACGGATCTGCCCCCTCCTATCGAGGAAAGTTGCCCGCTCATGCACTACTTGCTTGATGTCTGGCGTTCAGATGGTAGGTTGCTGAACGTTCATTACCCATGCTGGACTTGGGCATGATGATTGGTCGGCCAGCTGGCTCCCTCACGCTGTGGTTAGAAGACGCCTTCGGCTGTCCGTTCTCCAAGTAGAGAATTGCTTTGGCCAAAATCAGCCTCCCTAATCATAATGGGTTGGCAAAGTCATTGCACTTGTTTATAGACTGGGAGCCGCAACCCATGCTTCAAGCAACTCTCAGACCACAAGATTGCCACTTCTCGCGATAATTCGTCCTCAGCAAATTTCAGTGTGTGGCAGGGTCTGGTCGAATGAGTCGTGACTTGAAAATTGGCGTCATTACTCCGAACTGCTGTCGCGCATTCGACAATTCGCGTCTTCAAAATGCTTCCAGTTACTCCGACGTGGTTTTTTGGTCCACAACTGTATCAGATCCTATAGATAACTCCAAATGTTTCCTGCAGTGGCAATGGCTCTTTTGGTTTCCTTATCTGGCGCCTTATGGTTGCCTCCGTCCTGTGTTCGACTCCAACTCCAAATGGTGCGAGCAGGCAGCCGACGGCCTCCGAGAAGTTTTTGATGTTCGGAATCGCTCACCAAAATTTGGGTCGGTGCAATTTTGTTGTCCATCTTGTTCACGCATGCACCAGTTTACAAAGTTGCGTGGGCAGCCATTTTCTGCGAACGCCCATCGTATATATTCTATTTCCGTAACTTTGTCTTTCGGTTTTCTGCAGTGCGTCTCAACATGCCGATAAAGAGTCCTTACAAAACCGCGTTTGTGGTTGACTGGGTGGTTGCTGTCGAAGTTCAGTACTTGCATCGTGTTTGTCGTTTTCCTGAATGCTTTGGTCTTTAGGCCACAGCAATGTTTGCAGCAGATGAGGACATCAATTAACGCCAGCTGGCGTCTTCTTCCTCCTTCATCGTAAATTCTATGTCCATGAAGATGCTGTTGAGTCGTTATTTGAGCGTGAGTACCCGATCCCATCCGATGACGACAAAGATATTACCCAAATACCACGACAGGATTTCGGTCTGTAATATTAAGAGACCAGCGACTCTACCCATTGTAGGAACCCCCTAGCTATGAGTCCCAAAATCGATAAACCCAGAAGTGTTCCCATTGCGTGACCGAAATGGCTAATAAGCTAGAAATTTCTATCCTAGCGTCCCTGTCTTTGTCGACAATACCTAAAAATAAAATAAAATATTACTGAAACCTAGTAAGTAACATAAAATAAGTTGCCTTTTAAAATAAGCTTGGACGTGTCCAAGCTTTCAGCGGCATCAACCAGGATGCGTGCGTCCTGAAACGGATCAGTGAACGCTTACCTACAACTATATACTCCAGCTCAAGAACCGACAAGACAGCGGACCCCTAGCTCAATTGTTAGGGCGTTTGACTCTTCCCAGAGAGGTCGCGGGGTAGAAACTCGAATGTGGCAGAAATTTCAGCGACAACACTGCAGTTGGGTATCGCAAGCTGACGATGGCTAATCAGCCATAAATAGCTATCCTACCGTCCCTGTCTTTGTCGGTTATACCTAAGAATAAACTGTTTCTACTATTCTGGCCTCCCATGACTTCTTCTTCTCCTAAGGAACTGGGAATGAAGATCGCAGTTGCTATGGTGTAACTTACTTAACCCCCTGCGGTAGTGGGAAGGTAGGTAGAAATGCATATTTTATCTGTATGCTACCTTTCAGGCACCTTGAAGGCCCTTCAGATGACTTTGAGTTATCCCTTGTTAACTCTACTGAGTTTACTGATAATCTAGAAGTCGGTCAATTAGTAAAAAAGCTCACAACGTTGGCGTTGATTTGGTGCTATTGTAGCGGTCCAAGCAGTGGCTGTACTCAGAAGGTCAAAGACAGAAATCACCAGAGTGAGGGCTTGATTGTGCACAGCGGTGGCCGATGGCAAAGCCAGGGCTGGTGGTTGGCGCGTCCAGTCGTGCCCGTGAGTGTCTGTGCTGTCTTGTGAGAGATGTGTTAATGACAGTTACTTTTAAATGACTGTGAAGCGAGTTCAAGTGGTCAGCTATTGGTAGATTGCAAGTTGTCCGAGGAGATGTCAGGTCAGGTCAGGTCAGGTTTTATTTAGGGAAATATAGGTAAATACCTTTGAACTCCCTATTGGTACAGTTTTTCAATGCATTTGATCTGCAGAACATTTCAGATCAGTGGCGTTGCCAGAAATTTGAGGACCGACAGTGAAAAAACTCCTTAGGCATTGTTCAGAAGTCTAGGCGTTTGAATGCCATTTGAGAGATTTAAGGAGAAAAACTGTCGCCCGGGGGAGAGGGGGGGGGGTGCAGAGTATATTCGAAGCGGATGGCCTGTGCTTAGAGTGTTTGAACCATGTCAGGGAGAGTCCATCGCGGTTTTCGCCATAATACCAAGGGTCCCACGAAGAGAAGGTTGCGGAGGTCATGCGAACCTCATCGAGTGTCGGCGATGCGCCCATCGTACACCCTTGTTGGTTTAACGAGTCTGCCTGCTAATTGACAGAAGAAATATAATCGTCAGTTTTCGTTTAAAAAAATATATTACTGAAAAATTAGCGAGTAGTATGTTTTTTATAATGTGATTATTCCAAAATTTGCATTCGGCAACTGGCAGTTTATTTTCGGGGCTCAGTGGCTATTTGTTCTAACTTAATAGTGTCGTAAACATGCCTACAGATGCGTCTGACGTGTGCTCAGATGGCGACATAACAATGTCCGCGGGCAGAGCATTCCAGGCCTGAATTGGGAAAAGTTTTACAAATCCGCGTAGCCTCGGATCACAACGTCTGGTGGACTCCAAGCTTGCAATTCTTGTTATTCTTAAATAACATATTACTGAAAATCAGTGAGTAGTATGTTTATATACATATATAATTTCATTCTCGCCATATCCAATTTTAGTGGGCATTTCGGGTATGAAAATCTAAATTTCTCTTGAATGCATTTACAGATGGAGACATAACAATTTCCTCGGGGAGTGCATTCCAAGCTTCAACTACTCTATTACCAAAGAAGAACTTGCGTGTGTCTAGTCTGGCCCCTGTTATGCGTAGTTTGAAGAGATACCCTCTTAAGTTGGTCGTTGTTGCTAACTCGAAGAAGTCGCCAGGTAGAAGACATCAGTCCTGCCCGCGCATTATACGAAATGCTTGCATCAGATCGCCACGTAGCTGTCTGTAACTTAACGGAAATAGATCGAGATTACCTAAACGTCTTTCGTAGGGTAAAAAGCTCTGACCGGTAACCAGTTTGGTTGCGCGCCTTTGGACCTTCTCGAGGGAATTTAGGTCTTTCGCGGTCCAGAGTTTCCATGCTTGCATTGCGAACTCCAACTTCGGCCGCACAAATATTCCAAAGACCTTAGCAAAGCTGTCTTTATCGAAGGCACAGAAAGCCCTTTTGACAAGATAGAGGACGGACATCACAGACTTGGCTACTTTTGCGCAGTGCAGCGAGGGCTTGAGAGACGTAGAGATCCATGCTCCCAAATCTTTCTGCGCATCCACTTCTTGCAGTTGGATGCCATTTAGGCTGTAAATCATGGGGTTCTGAGAGCTGGGTCGGCCAACTCGTAGGATACTGCATTTGTTCTCGTTAAACGGCAAAAGCCAGTCTTGAGACCAAGTTTGAAGACGGTTTAGGTTTAGCTACAAATGTTCTTCGTCAGCTGAATTTCTGATGACGTTCCAAATCTTAATGTCATCGGCAAACATAGCCACATCGCAGTTCAGTTCAATGACGGAGTCATTGACGTATATAATGAACAGTATAGGGCCAAGGACAGAGCCTTGGGGGACACCGCTCTCGACTGCAACGTCTGCTGACTGCTAGTCACCAATATGGACAGTTTGAGAGCGACCAAGTAAGAAGCTTTGAATCCACTTCAGCAGATTTCCTCGAAAACCTATTTGGCTGAGTTTGTGCAGAAGTCGTTGATGTGGGACGCTATCAAAAGCCTTTTTGAAGTCGATGTAGATTACATGAAGCGGATTTCCTCCATCAACTGCCCGAGTCCAGCGTTCCAAACAATGGAGCAGGTTCGTCACGCAGGACTTGCCTCTGCGGAACCCATGCTGCGCATCTGATAGAAGGTTATGCTGATCTAAGAAACGCATCAGCTCTCGTTTTACTACTTTTTCCATAATCTTGCAACAGATCGAAGTGAGGCTGATTGGTCTATACCTGTTTGCAGGAACCTTTCTGCCGCCTTTATACAACGGTGTGATCCGTGCGGATTTCCAATCGGCGGGTAAACAACCTGCGTTAAACGAGGTACTGAAAAGCATAGAAAGCGGTTTGGCTAGCTCCTCAGCAAATTCTTTCAGTATTTTAGGCGGAATGTCATCGGGACCGGATGATTTCGAGTCGTTTAGTGCCATTAACTCCTGAAGAACGGTTGCTTCGGCGAAGGCCACATTTTCAATCTTTGGACCGTCATCTAAGCGATAGTTTGGAGGAATGAATCCGATTTCAGTTGTAAAGTTCGATTTGAAAAATTGTGAAAGATGCTCAGCTTTTGCTCCATCCTCACTCATTTCTGTTCCATCGCTAGCCTTCAGAAGGGGAACTGGGTCCCGGTTTCGTGTGGTCTTTCTTAAGTAGCCATAAAATAGCTTCGGATTTTTAAAATGCCCGGTTTAGTAAATCTTTTTCAAAGTCTTTGCGCGCTTTGAAGATAAGTCGATTCACGAGGTTCCTCTGCATTTTGTATGCATTTAGGGGTATCGGATTTCTGTCTGCTCTATACTTTCTAAACAATCTCCCCTTTTTATGTATCTCTTTCTTCAGCGCTTGAGTCAGCCACCGAGGTTTGTTGTTTAGCTTCTTCCGTGTAATCGGAGAGTGGTTTCTCAGGAGAGTATGCAATAACTCACTGAACTATCCCCAATCATCAGTTATATTGCCAGAAAAAACCAATTCCCAATTTATGTTGTTTATTTCGGCCTTCATTTGATCAAAGTCACCACGCCAAATATTCCTTCTAACCTTGGTGGGTTGTTCGGGTGCAGAAAATATAGAATAGTCCCAATTCAGTACGATGTGATCACTTTTACCTAGAGGAGGTAGAGCTTGCACCTCGTCGATGCTGTCCAGCGATTTCGTAAGTACCAGGTCTAGGCAGTTTGATTGCTGCCCCTCACGCACCCTGGTGGGAAATAGAACGTGTTGACTGAGAGATCCATTAAGTGTCAGAGCTAGTAAACGCCAGTCGAATGCTTGCTCTGGGCCTCGTGCGTATGATGAACCCCAATCGATAAGCGGGGCATTGAAGTCTCCCATAATCAAGACGTCGGGCCGAGCAGCTAATCTCGCTAACTCTTCTAGAAGACCAGTGTCAGCCTCATGATCATATCTAGGCGGACGCTACACGGTCAGAACTTCCAGGCTGGGTGATTCCGGTACCTTTATAGTAAGCCAGATGGCCTCGGTGCTGCAATGAAACCGCTCTGTTTTTTCCGAGACTAGCAGTCCATGTTTGACGTAAGTTATAATTCCTCCTCCTTGGCGCCCTCTTCTATCTCTCCGGAACAGATTAAAGCCAGGTAGTGCCACTTCGCGGTCATCCACGTTTTCAGACAGCCAGGTTTCTGTCAGAGCGATAATGTCGAGAGACAGGTCATATATCTGCACTTTTAGTTCATTTAACTTGGACAACAGACTCTGTGCGTTGGTGTAGAAGAATTAAAGTGACATATTTTTGACGAATTTTGTCTCGGTGGAATTTGAACTTTGTTTGACATCGGCTGTGTAAGCCACGCTCAGGCCATTGTTCGAAGTATTATCGGTTGGTTCAAGAACCTCATATTCCTGTGAATAATCTTCCCGTTCGAGATTACCAGGCTGGTCTCGCCATTTTTTCTTCTCGAAAGTAGTTTTGCAACAAGTTCCCGACGTTTGAGCCGTTCCGCTAGAGAGTACTCCGGCTGAAAAAAAACTTCTTTGTGTGACTGGAGAAGGCTGGTCTTTTTTGATAAGATCAGTGTAACGTGTTCGTTATTTTGCATCACAATTTTTAGAGGTCGTGGTCGCGGCGTACCTGTGGCCTCGTCAGATTTTTTTTCGATCCGAAACGATTTCAGAACTGGAAATTCCAAACCTGGCTCGAAGAGATCGTTTAGAACACGGTTGAAGGATGCCATGTCCTCCGCGTTATGGTCTGAACTGACTGAAGTACATTCTTCTAGGCCCTGGAAAAAAATACAGTGCTGTCGTCCCTGTGGGTGTTGGAAAACTTCTTCTACAGTGTTTGTCATATTGGCCTCTGTGTGACTCGAGCTCGGGATGGCCGATGTAGATGGTTCCCCAGCATG
Organism: Ligula intestinalis; assembly: GCA_036362985.1. Classification (NCBI taxonomy): domain Eukaryota; kingdom Metazoa; phylum Platyhelminthes; class Cestoda; order Diphyllobothriidea; family Diphyllobothriidae; genus Ligula; species Ligula intestinalis. The sequence goes on from JAYGXS010000008.1 coordinate 25,578,441, forward strand.
GGCCTCATTTCTGTTGCTATGTGTATTCGGGATGCCAAACCCTTCGTTGTTGCATGTCATTTCGGTGTTGGACACGGTCTCTAAGTTGGCCTCAGAATCTGTGTCTGCGATCTGGGAGCTTGGGCTGGCAATGGGCCTCGAGCTCGGACTGGCTGGAGTCAATATTTCGCCAGTATTGACTTTGCTGTTTTCGCTAGGGGTGCTCGCGAGGTCAGGCACGGCAGCTTTAGGCACCTTCACGCTGGGTGTTGGCACAGTCTTGCAATTTTTTATGAGAGCCTTAGGTTTTGGTGGTGGCTCAGCCGTCCCTTTGTTGTCCACAGCGGGGGTGTTCGAATTAGCCTCCACTGTGGCTGCATGGTCAACTATGGGGGCCTGTACTTTAGGTATAGGTACACGCGTAGGTTTCTGAGGTGTTCTACACGTAAGCTCGGCAGCTGTCAGGTTTTCTGTTGACACGTGGGTCTGCTGGATAAAATCTATCATGCCTTTCAATTCTTCCTCGAGTTTTTCCTTTGAAACGAGGGTCTGCAGCATAAACTCCTGCATATTTTTTACCACGTCGACAAGTTTATCAACCTTTGAGGCTAGCACATCATATCCGTCGCAATAGTCTACTACTTGCGGCGGTCGCACCCAATTGGTCAGACTTTTGGATCTTGTCACACACCGTGCGTCAGTGGCGTAATGGTTAGAGACGCGGCCTCGTGAAGAAGCGGTTTCCAGTTCGAGCCCACCTCGCGTCAAATTTTGCATTTGGCTTCTGGTCTGCATAACTGCGTACAACAATTGTATTTTCAACACAAAAGGTTAAGATATGCAGTTTTTGTCTTATATACGAGATAGAAAGCCTAAGGCTACGCTTTGCTGATACAATAATCCTTTAGGAGTCGAATCTTTTTACTGAAGACGATTGTGGTTAGAATTTAAGCAGCAGAGCTTTGACTGACTACTAGGTAAATGTCTAAACTTGTAAACTTAGTTCAGGGTTGATAAAAACATGCGTAGCAACCAAGCTAGTTTAGTTTCTAAGTATGCAGTAGGTAATTGTAATACTGGTATCAACAAATGTGATATAATATAATGGAGCGACTCAGCCTTTGTCGTTTTCTCCGTGGATACTCCTCAGAAATCCTAACGAGATTGATTTGGACAGGTAGACTGTGTAATCCAAGCCAATAATTCCAGCAGGATGCTCGATTAGGAGAAATTTCCTGGTCGAACAGTGACAGTATCGCAGGGAATTGAACGAAGGATCGTTGCAAAAAAGTGTGTTTTTTGATCCAATTTTTCTCTTTTGACAATTTATTTCAGTGTAAAACTTGAATTAAGTTCGCCTTCGTGTTGCTCGAAAATTCAAACCGCGCAGGTTCAGTTCGACTGTAGAGGTCTTTGCTGCATCGGCGAGGGGGTGGTGTATTCAAGTGGTCGTTAGGGAGGCGTGCCTATTTGGACGCGCGTGTATGCGCGCATGTGTGCATATAAATAACCTGAGGTCAACTGTGGAGGTTGCCATGCTTTGACGGAGCACCTGTTAGTCAGCGGAACTGTTTCGGCCGCCAGGATGCCGAAAGACAGGGGACACTGACACAGCTGTTATCTGTTAGCCAGAAGGTGAGCACGGAAGGAGCTGCGAGGTCAAGCCTCGGGGGACGGGGACGTCAGAGGAAGGAAGCATTGGAACAGTCGCCTGTGACTTTGGGGTAGCGGGCCTTGGAGAACAAAGCGTGGATGTCCGCCACACTATTGAGGCCCAAAAATAGGTATCAATTCAAGATGGGAGCTAATGAGTTGCTAAGTAACCAAGGGCTCAAGTGCATGCCTTTTTCAGGAGACGTTCCCTCTGTCCGTTAACTCGTTCATTTTAAGGTGCCGTCTTTGGTTCTCGTACTCATTTAACGCATTTCGGTTCGTAGCACAAGAAAAAGTATGTTTTTTTCTGATTTTTGATTTTATTTTGAGTACAAACGTGATAGGTGAATCGGAATGAATATGGCTCAGGGCGTATATTTGCATTCACCCTCTTTTTTAAAGATTAAGAAGCTCAAATTAGGCTAAACTGTATTTTTTAACGTCTCAAAAAACAACTGGTAAAAATTCCACCGATGTGTGGATTGTTCGTTCCAAGCAGCGTTTTATGCTGATTACGTACCAGGTGGACCTTTATAGCGTTGTTTTTAAACAAAACTGGTTCAATACATTTTACTTCAACTTCTCTTATCACATCGAGGAAAACCTTTAAGATATCACCCATTTAAACCTGTTCATGCTGGAGAGGAAAAAACGTGGATCGTAGAAGCGAGCATCGCAGGCAAAACATATACTGTCAGAAGAACATTACCTATGAAGACAAAGGAGACTGGAATGCCTACCCCTGACTTGTTAGCCGTCATTAGTCAGCCACGCACAATCCTATGAGGTGCACCACTCAAGGTTCGACCCTGCAACCTGTTGATTCAAAATCCGACGCTCTAACCACTTTACTCGAGAGTGAGCCCAAATGCAAAGCCGGACAAGTGAGTCCCGTAACCGATGTGTAAAAAAATAATTCAGATTTAGCGTAAACGTGTATGAACAGCTTACTGGCACTCCAAGGGGCTCCCACCTCCTATAGGACCTGATTTTTGAAGTGGTACTTCAATGAATAGTACACTTGGTGTTTACCAGGCATTAACCAAAGTTCTATGTTCCATATGTAGATGGTACCTCCGCCATTGTTGAAATATGACATTGACCTGAATATTAGATTTACGATGGAACTTGAGGCAAATCAGGGACCTAACCTCCTCGATGTAATTGTGTTTCGGTATGCAACTGAGCAACGGTAAAATAATGTTTAAACTAGCCGGAGTAGGCATAGCCCAGTAGCGCCATGCAAGAATTCATCGCGTGTAATACAATGCAAGGTCAGCCGGCTCATAGCGTAACCTTCTTACTGAATGTTGCACTTAGCAGGAAGGCAAATACGTCGGGGAAACTGGACGAAAATTGCAGACCAGCCAAAGTTCACCCAAACTGGCAACTAGGAGGTTAAGAACAAAAATTGAAGTTTAAAAAGCCTACGGGAGAAACTGGTCGCGTTTCTGGCATTCGAAAGCTGAGACCAAGTAAAAACAAAACGACTCAAACTCGAAGTATTGTATTTATACGCCAACTCTATCAACAGGCACCTAGACCTTCGCCCCGCGTCACTGAATAAGCAAACAGCACGACAAAACACCCACACAGCGGCCATTTACTCTCAAACGTATTTGTCAACAGTTTAAAACCTTGAAAGAAACAGAATTGACCAGCCCAAAATCGAATAGCTTGGCCAGTCATTTAAAATGCTGGGCAGATTTTGGCTTTTAAAATGGCGATTCGACTAAGTTCTTTAAAACGTCTGCAAGCGGCCAAATAGGTTCCGATGAGCATCTCAAACTTGCCAGATTCTCCCCCGCAGAACCCTAAATCTTTGCGATCTCGGAAAAGTGGACCTGTGGCAACGCGCCACGAACGTCCCCCTAACGGCTCAAAACATGCACCACGATACGATCATCATTTAAAATCCAATTCCTCGGAGAGGAAAGACTATGTGTGCGAGTTTCGAAAAAGACTTATAAATAGGTATTTTATCCAAGTATCATAAACTATTCGACTCACCTGTGAATAACTAGGCAGCCCTATAGGGGTATGAACTGAACTATAGAACTCCGGCAGGTAACCGCTAGTTTAAACACACTAATGTACATTAGGCCCATGACTCGAAACAAATACCATTTGACTCATGACGAGCGTAAAGTTACACTATTTGAATTATGGATAGTGCGCAACTATTGTACTCCATGATCAAAATCCCGGATGTGAGTCTCGGGTGATCTACAGCTGGGATTGGGTAAGATTGGCTGAGGGTGGCTAATAAGTCAGCAATGGCCATTCTGGTCTCCTTTTTCTTTGTTGCTTCTACTACATCCTATTCTACAAGTGGCTATGCTTCTGTCTGAAAGGGCTCTGTAGTGAACTCCAGGGCCCATGAGGGCATTCGTGTTCCTTGACTAGATCGTTGAGACCCCTACTTCCAGCATATTCCCGATCGCCACCGACAGAAGCAACGAGCCCGTGGTGCAGTGTAAGAGTGTTAAACTAAATGACAAAAGGTCCCGGGCTCGAATCCCGGGTGATTCAAACCTGGGATTGGGTATGACTGGCTGATTTTCAGTAATCAGCCAAACATTTTCATTTTGGTTTCTCCTGCCTTTGTCGGTTTCACTTCGTCCTCCATGTAGCCAATTCACCGAGCACACGCCAAGTCAGGAAACTGTATTTTGCGCGCTACAAGATCTAAGCCTTTTGTGGCTGCGTGAATTGCACCGTGCATAAGCCAGCGAGTTCGCAACGTGGATGTCTTTCTAACGTTTTGAACTCGTGTAGATTAATTTCCTAAGAGAGCCGAGAAGAGCGGTGAGAGCGGTGTAGAGTTCATAACATATCAAGAAAAGCTCCTGTTTCCTCACAAGCCGCCCGTCCCGTGTCTCTCGAATGGCGTTTGAAGAAACGACATTTTCAGAAAAATTATATAAAATTTTGTCTAGAAATTATTTTCTATTAACTCAGGAATAAATTCTTTGGTCGAAAATTACTAGGTTAGCTAGTTAAGGTCTAAGACGACTGACAGTCGAAAGAAAAAATATGATACCACAAGAAAATGATGATAATAGTAGGCACAACGTTTTGGCACTTGGTTGGGCAACAGTAGTTTAAGTAGTGCACCTAATACACCCCCAGTTCCAGCAGTTTGTCCTATGGAAACGGAGATGCTAAGGATTTTATGGGTTGGGTATTAGGATAGGCAGTGGAACATACTTTAGTAGCTGCTATATACATTTATTTTATTGTATTTAGAAATGTTGTAGATATATATCTATATATTTTCCTTATCTGTATTATCGTTTATCGTTTTGCGGAAAATCTGTATTAACTCAATGCAGGTTCCTCGAAATTCCTGAAACAATAGAAATAGTGGTTGCGAGGTCATCTGCTTCAACTTATCTGAGGTCTATCTTACTGTTCTGGAGTTAGATTAGCAAAGTTCACGGCGAGAAACACCGCGCACACCTTCAATTTACATGCGGAACAACTTACTCCCAGCGGGTGTGGGAAATTAATTCAACTACATGTTTCCACTTTGCAATTACTTCTACAAATTTCCTTCACTGCCTATACTATTTCCTTATCCCAAAATGCCTATAACCACCGTTTCCGTAGGACCAAATGCTTTGACTAGGGGCATATTTGGTGCACTTCTTAAACTAACGTTGCCCTTTCTTGATTTTCCGGATGCGTTTATGCTCAATGTACACCTTTACCGCACGCTGAGCTAAATGTATGTTTGCTAACGCCTTGTTATTCACGGAGGTGTAAAACAAAGTACTATCAGGTAAATTTATAACTCTGTTCTAGGAAACAAAACGCCCTTAGAAAGGGGTAGGTTTACCAGCCTCAACTTATTCCAGCTTTTTCGGCGTTGCAGTAGATCCGAGCCCCGCCCATCTGTTTGTAGGCCTTATTTTCAGATTCATCTCCCGTTTTTGTTTTCGTTGGTTTGTCTGAGGCTAATGTACTGTTCTCTAAGAAACCGCCTTTGTGACTGGGCTCGCCAGACCTTTAGAACAAAGAGGCAGCTCCTTCATTCAGCAAATGGCTCAGTGTCGAAAACCGAGTGCACGTCTTGCTGAGAAAACAACTCAGACTGATGATAATATGTAGTCGTTTTCTTAGCTTGCTGCTTGCTGGGGCAAAAAGTTATTTCTTATGCCCATTCCGTTTCAAAAAATTACATACTTGCGTTTTCTGATCGCTTCAAAATTTTCACTATAAAAATGGCCGCGAAAGTACCATCTATTTTGCTTCATGGATTTTCCTCATAGACGAAGAGAAATTTTGTTTGTTTTATATCGTGAAAATTTATTTCCTTGCAGAGACGAAGGGGCAAGAAGAGCGGTGCGAGAAAGATGTAGAGTTGATGAAATATCGGGGAATGGTCACGATATTCGCGCAAAAACCCCCTGTTATGTCACAAGCCGTCCGTCCCGTATCCCCAAAATTGCGTTATACAAACGGCCTTTTTTGACAAAGAAGATGGAGTTTTGTCTAGAAGTTATTACGTGTTTGCTCAGAAATAATTTATAGCTACGAAAATTACCAAAGCAGTAGAGATCAGTCAGTTAGGGCCTTAGCTGACTGAGAGTCGAAAGGAAAATATTAAATTCAAGAAGAAAATGATAAAAACAATACAAATGCAGCTTATTGGTACTTTTTTGATTGTCTGCATAGGCTCATGCTCCATTTCCATCTTTACTGCATGCTGTGAAACAGAAAAGGGACACCCTCTTACTTGCACGAAATGCATATTTGCTAACGCCTTTTTGTACTCGAAGATGCAAACAGACAAATAAAAATAAATAACTGTCTTCGATGAAAAAAAAAGGCCTTAGGAGGGAAGGTTTTGCAGCCCTTCTTCGGCGTTGCAGAAATTCTGGTCCAAACCCCCTCCTAGCCTTTTTCTGATGTTTTTGTAGACCTTATTTTCAGATGCATCGCCCTTTTTGTTTTTGTTGGTTTGCCTGAGGCTAATGTACTATTCTCTAAGACACCGCCTTTGTGACTGGGCTCGCCAGACCTTTATAACAAAGAGGCAGCTCCTTCATTCAGCAAATGGCTCAGTGTCGAAAACCGAGTGCACGTTTTGATAAGAAAACAAATTGGACTGATAATAAACTGTCATCTTTTTCTTAGCTTGCTGCTTTATTTAAAAGCACTTCGAATAGAACTAGGTGTCAAGCGCTTGAGAGGTAAGAAGGTGTCCTATTTTTTGATAAGCAATTATAAAGCATATATGTATATATATGGACAGAAATGCAATACTGACAAAGAAAAGGCAAACTATGTTGGATTATATGTATATCTTATAAATTATCTTCTTAAGTTTATTTTGATGAAAATTCTTTGGAAATTGATAAAAAAAACTTTATTATTTGCGATCACTGCACGTCTGACGACGACGACCTGGTGACCCACTGTCGAAAATTTACAGAATAAATTTTGGTATCCCTTCCTAAAAAACTTCTTCCACATAATCATCCTTCCTACGATACCTTTTTTCCAATTCATACATATAACTAAGATATTATAATTATATAATATTATTTTACAATTATCTTAGGTGATACATTATTGTATTATATATATATCTTGACCACATGGTCTAGATAAAAAACAGAGTTGCACTTCTGAGTATAAACAATCAACTCTGATCACTTCGGTGTTTTATTACCTGAGGTTTTTAGGCAATATTACGGGATAGTACGTATAACGCCTGGGATACTACAGCCGGATAACCAGGTGTTGGAATGGAATCACGCGAAATGTGCAGAAAGCTACCTAAAGAGGCTTCTGTGTTTGCTGAATAAAATATCAAAAAAATTTCCATTTATTCCTTCCTTGATTGGCCTTCGGGGAAGGATAGTTTCAAATGACTTGCGAAAAAATATCGAAGGCGGAGGTTCGAGGAGGGAGAAGAGAGGATGCGAGTAGACTAATGCATTGCGGACAGGAGAGAGCAAGGGGAAACCGGTCAAATATTTTGACCAGTAATGTTGACCTCCCTAAAAAAAAGTGGATATTTTTACTGCTGAAAATGGTCGGACTAATTCTTTTCCTTGATATTGGACTATTTGCTAGCTGTATTTGCTTACTGTCAGGCCTCGTTCAAAAATTGCAAATTCCAAATTACCACTAAGATTTTGCGAAAACTTTTGTATTTTCTGCCCACCCCATTTGTAAACTACACAATCGCCTTTTTCCTATCACCTTAAACATTGTAACTTTAGAAAATTTTTAAATAAGTTCTTTCTATTTTGCTTCATGGATTTTCCATACCTTTAGAAACTCAGCTATATGCTGTAGAAAAGTTTGTTTAATTTCCTCACTTGATAGAAAATTATGTCTTCCACGAAATTTTCCAACAAATAATTTGTACATTTTAGTTTTAACAAAAGTTTTCTCTTGCAAAATAATTTTGAATATGACCTACCGTTAGACTGGCGTTCAGAAGTTCAACACCAAATGCGGTATATATGCCGTTTAAAGAAATTCAAGCATCTATCTATGACAGAAAGAAAAATACACATATTTTGATAAAAGTTTACAAAGCATGTGAAATGGATTGTAGACTTTATAACCAATACTACTAAATGGGCAAATACAAAGTTTTATGAGCATGCATTTCGCGTACAGAAAAAATCTCCTAATTCACACAGCATACTTTTGTTGCATGCAATGTTTTAATCAATGTTCAATGCTCTTATAAGTTCAAATGTACTTTGTCAAAAAATAGGCCTTAAATATCCCTTCTTCTTGAAAGTTTACATTTGCAGAAGAGATATCTTTCAGTTTTAAAAAAGGCCTCAAATTATAAAAACTTTTGACACCATGAAACGTTCATTTATGGAACATCGTATAGGTCAGTTTTTTTATTGTTTCCTATAACGTAAACAATATCATTCCCGTCTACTGCAAAGTATTATTAGCAGCATGTAGTTTGAAAACTTCAATGCGGGTGTCTCGGTCAGCAGGGTTTAAAAGTATTCAGCCAGTTAGAAAGTATTTTAAAACTGAAATTTATCTTTTCTTCCTGCATATAAGTTCAAGGCATTTACCTTCCGCATTATTATCCGAAGCTTCAAAGTTCTATTACTGCTTATGGGTAAAATAATGGCAGTGAATAAATCATAGGGCCGCTCACAGGCACAAGTCTCCTAACCGAGTGTCTTAAGAAATTCGTAACGATTGATTAATTATTAGTAATTATGTGTTTAATGCATGATAAGTGCACGCTAGCAAAAAAAGTAAAGCCAATTATAATTGTGTTGATAAACTGAAACCGTTGTTGAATAGTTTTGGAAAGAAAAAAAAGACTAAGAGATCTGTAAGAGCAACTCCTATTGGTTAATAAATTAAGCCCTTACACCAGGTAAACTATAAGATCAACTAATATTGATTAAAAAAGGGGAGCCTATAGACCAAGAAAACGACTAGAACAACTCATATTGCCATAAGGCGGCGCCACGATGAACTCCTACCAGAAAAGCTAAATGACTGACATTTTAAAGTGGGACGTAATCATGAGGTTACCGCTTTTTGGAGACAATTTTCCTTGACTTCAAAACTCCACAGAAAAAACTGCCCACCGGATCGCAATTATACTCACAAAGCTTCACCACGCGTTAACTAAGTGTGCGTTTGTTCTTTTAGGAAGATGGGAACCTATTTCAATAACGTGCTGCAAATCGCCGTACCCGTAATCAATACGGCTCTTGCTGTAAGTTCCTCTGTGTGACACACAGTATGGCGAGTGCTGTATGAAACCTTCCACAATTTGAAAAGGACCGGTAATCACTCGCAAACCAACATTGAGTAGGGTTGCAATGCTGTTTATCATGCAGTCCAATTTTATTTATTTTCAGTCACGCTAGGATGTCGACGCTGTGATGAGCTTATTTCTGACCGCTGCGGAAAATGGTTACTTAAATACTGTGCATTTTAATCATTGATTTTGACTGCCTTTATAAATTTTAATATATTTTATGGAAAGCATGCACGAAAAAATCCTTTCTTGGTTTTATTTGATAGAAAATTATTCCTTCTTTTAATTTTATTCTTAAAGGAAAGGTTTCCTTCGATTTTAAAAATGTCTAATTTTGAGATCTTTACGACTGTGCGATGTTCATTCATAATACATCCTATTCGTCAATTTATTAATGCTGCCACTGCATGAAAAATGTTTATTGCGAAATTTTATGAGGGCTTTGCAGCCACTTCCTCAAACCGAAGGCAAGAACGCGCTTTTCCTCAAGCAGGATGAGCACAGCATTCAGTTTGTAAAACTTGAATTCAGTTCTAGTAGTCGGTAGCTTTCAAAATTATTCAGCAATTTAGAAATTTTTTTAAAACCGTAGAAAGCTCTTCCTTTAAGAATATAATTTATAGAAGGCGTTATCTTCTATCAACTAACTAAAAGCGAGGATTTTTTCGTGCATGCTTTCCATAAAATATATTTGTATTTATAAAGGCAGTCAAAATCGATTTTCCACAGAACCATTTTTCTCATACGAGTGCTTGCAGCACTCGCCATACTGTACACAAAAAATTACCTACTCCACGCGGAGGTTACAAATCGCTGAAATTTCCCCGTTTTCCCCGTTTTAGATTGGATTCCTGGTGGTGGGCATTCTGGGTTTCATTGCGCAAACTTCCATAGAAGTGGTCTTCATAACGGTGCATAAGCTGTCAGCATTTCTGCCCGTGCCACTGACGGATGAGGAAATTAAAATTGTCACGCGATTTATTTTTGGAAACGCACGTAAGTTATTTTTCTGATTTCAACTTTTTTTCTTTTAACCGCAATCTCGACGCCTACAGCGCGTAAAATGCCAAATTTTGTGAAGCTTTTGTGGTAACTTGCTAACTGGCATTAACACACGTACGAAAAACTTAGAAATAATACTGAAGAACCTTAGGCAAATTTGTTAGTTAAAATAAAAATATAAGAAGTATTACTTGTTTGTTAAAAATAGTTTTCTTACTTATGCTCAAGTTACTCGGACGAACGAAGAGCTCTTTAATTTAGAGCAATAAATTTGAATTTTTTCGAAAGTTAAATGAATATCCTTACTGCTTTCTTTATACCAAAAGAACTTCTCCTTAATCAACACATTTTAAACATATTGCCATAACTGCTAAATTTGAAGTATGAATTCTGATAAATTTTGATCGATTTTCTGTGGCTTCAAGATTTGGTTCGTAAACATAGATTCTGCTCAATGTTTATCGCAAAAATTTAAAATAAGATATATATTAAAAGCATTTAAAGAAATAATAGTAAGTTTTTTGATTTTAGTTCTTATGAAGAGGGTCATGTGGGCCATATTAAGAAATTCCGCCAAGAAGCAAAGCACAGTTTCGAGCAAATAAACAACGTCCGAAACGGAAGTTTAATATTGTTATTTGTAAGATTAAAAAATTGTCTCTCTGTAATGGGTTACCTCTTTAAAAAAGCCCTTAAATTAGCTATCCAGCTGGAGAATATATGTTTATGTTATCTTTTTCCAAGGTAATGTCAGAATGAAAACAAAGGCTTTTTTTAATTTACCTGAAGACAAATTTGATTGGAAATGAATGAACCCACGTTTCTCTGTATACTGGAGTATTTTTTGTCATAGTATATTACTATCACGCTTTGTTACCGGCGCTGAAAAAGACAGAGAGTACACCTGACCCAAGTTATGAATACCTGCTATCTCTACATATTTTCTCTGCTGGACTATGAATGCTTATTTTATTATCATTCACATTTCCCTCCAGAGTTAGTCCCCGTCATCTTCACCACAGTTGGAATTTCGTTTGCCGCGTTTTCCTGCTGTGGGGCGATTTCAGTTTTTCGCACTCGCATATCTCCCCTAAAAGTGGTACGTTTTACTATGTGGCCCAATCGGAGTTTCGAGGTCGGTTTTCAGTTCTTTATGACAGGAAAGTGTGACGTGTGTAGTGTGTGTTTGTTTTCCTATCTCATCTCCGGTATTTTTAACTTTGTCTTGACACCGGAACCAGGTGGATGGAGTGGGGAGCAGAGAGTGCGATCGATGCGATGAAAGTCCCTACAATACCCTACTGCAGTGTATACGGTAGAACGGGGCGAAAACGGTGTTTGAGCGGTTATGTGTGTGTTGGGCCCCTGATGGTGGCACACTTAGCGAGACGTGCTGTTTGGTAGGCGTGCTGAGTGTTTGTCGCGCCAGCCGTCTGCGCCCTCCTCACATTTCCGGTCTTCTTGACTCTGTCTTGACACCGGTTCCGGATGCGGGAACATCCGCCACAGTCGCCACGTGCTTCAATTGATGGAAGCTGGCAGTGGATATAGTCGAAATCGACGGTCAAATTATCGGAAACTATCGCGTTGGGCCCCCTCGAATCAGAACTCGTCCATGATCTCCCTATTACGATCTTCCCTTATGCTGCCTAAACGGGCCACCCCTTAGATGCGCTGGACCAACACGGCGGCCAGACAGGCGTTTTTCGGGTTTCGCGCAGATGAAAAGGCTGAAAATGGGGGAGTGGCATGATGGCCCGCATTGGGGTGACTCCGGCGGTGCCAACCACATGCGCTCGATCCCACCTCTGGTATTCTTGACGCCGAGCTCAGGTTGGTGAGGGCATAGAGAGTGCAGTAGATGCAGTACAAGTTAACAATCAATCAGGTCACCGGTTCTGCGCCACCCTGTCCTGGAGCATATGGTTGACATCGATGGTCGAACGTTCCTGTATGTGTGTGTGTGGATGCCTACACCTGACCCCACGATAAATGTGTGGGACAAACACGTAAACCAGGACACGGCACGTAGGACGCTAGTGGGTCAGTGCATTTCATTACAGCTGTCACATAATAAGGGGGAGGTGGGGGGGGGAGCGTTGCGACAACTAGACACATGCTCATGTCTAGGTAACCACCTGCATCTACTACTGCTGTCGGTTTTCTTCACCATTTCTTGACACAGAGCCCACCTGAGTGAGAGAGGGGAGAGTGCGATTGATGCATCAGAAGTTTACTATCAATCGATAGTTCCACCATCGCTCTCAAAGATGTCCACTACGAGCTTCAGCAAGCTGAAGACCGACGCGGTGACTGAATTATAGTGAAAGTAGACTCGCGGAGAATCTACCCCACTCTCTCAACACTCCTACATCTGCACCCCATGTCAAGAAAAAAGTCGAGAAGACCGGAGACGGGGAAGGGCACCGGTGGCTGGTGCGTAGGGGAGGAGAGGGAGGACTGAGAGTCAGGCTGCAATGGCACCCTCTTAATGTGGCCTTTATGCCGCTTCCGCGAAGGCGGGAGCATACCTAGCGAGTTGGCTGATTCAAGTATGTGCGTATTGAGTGGCTATCGCGCCAGCCATCTACACCCTCCCTCATCCCCGGTCTTATTGACTTTGTCTTTACACCGGATACGGAGGTGGGAGTGGCGAGCGAGTGGGTAGATCCTCCGCAAGTCTGCTTAAACTCCTGTTTTCTTTTGCGGTAGTTCGCTGCGCTGCTTCTGCCTCCTTTAGTCTTCGTGTCACTTGCACAGCTCGCCTCAGTGTCTGTTGCGGCCTGCTTCAGCGTTTGCTGCGGCTGTTGGAGCGCTTGGTGCCCATCGTCGAAATGGACGGGGGAACTGTCGTGTCGTGTGTGTGTGTGTGCATCCTACGCCCTACCGACGTCGCCACATTGTGCAGCAACGGTTACGAAATATTCAGGACGTTTGGATGGCTCGCAAGGCTGAGGAGGTCCAAGGATATGCCGGCCGCAAAGAACGTCTTCGCAGCGATCAAGGCCGTCTACGGTCCCCCCCCGTCCCGAGTCAAAGGTACCACCCCACTCAGTATCCACGGAACAATTCTCTTAGCTCACAAGTCGAAAATCCAAAAGCGCTGGACCAAACACTTCAGAACTTCCCTCAACTGCCCCTCAACTATCTCCGATTTCGCTATCGACCGACTCCACCAAGTGGCAATCTGGTGGCATCTGGCAAGTTCTGGGCACAGGCGCACACAACTTACGCCCGCATTAACCGACACCTGTGAGAAGAGACAGTGCGATCCCGGGGCACTCGTCTTACATAACACATAAATTAACAACCATATGATCGTAGGATTGGACCTTGAAGAAGTTTACAATTATTGTGTAGGGATCAGAGCACTACAAGTATCACGCCTAGTTCCGCAAAAGGAAGAGAAGGGAAAGGATCAGTGGGAGTTGTTTGTGGTATATTCAGCCGCGGTCAGTTCGAAAACGCATAGCCTCATGCGAAGGTCTCCGCGGTCTACCCTACTTGGCTATCTGCGTACCGTGATTATCCCGCTAGCGATCTTATCAGCCAGACCTGACAGCCTAAACATTCACCCTTGGTTCGACCCAAAGCGGACTGTCGACGATCTGGACGGATGCCTCTGTTTTTCCAGTTCCGTTGGCGGACTCTGCAATCAGCAAGGAAGAATCAGGACGCGGCTTCCACATGGTGATGATCTTAGGAACCTTTGCAATGTCCCCCCCGTTGGAACCCCTTTTTTTCTCCTAAATCCCACGCATTACGCCCACAAGAGCGACAGTTTTCCTCCTAAAAATCCCTGAGGAGTTTTTTCACTGTCTGCTCCTATTTTCATCCTATGACACAGGACAACTGGCCTTGCCAACAGTCTGAGAAACACTTTTTCTGCTTCCACTGCACATATGTACAAATAGGGCACTCAAAGGAATTTTTCCTACATATCCCTCAATATACTGATACTGTAGATAGAAACTCATTGGTGGTCTGAGGCCCCGACGCGCGGGAGGCTCGGAGGCTGCGCGCGCGTCAGTTCGCCAGCGTGAGGTGGGCGTGAATGCCTCATGCGGGAGTGACTTACTGGGCGCTCGATCGGTCTCTTGAACAACAGCAGTTCACAACACCTGTGATTGGCTGCTTGCTTATGTTGTTAAACAAAGCGTCCGTCCGGAAGAGTACTAGTCACGGTGTGGTGATTAGGCGCTCGTCTTTGCGCGTGTCAGCATGCGGGAGTGAGTGTTTACGTGTTGGACGCGTGATTGGTTAGATCAAAGGAGGCAGGCTGGGCGATGCGCGTAAGATGCGGATGTTGTCTACACGCGTGATCGTGACTTAGCGCAGGTCAAGCCTGGGGAGCTGTCGTGCGCTGGGCGAGGGCCTATAAGTTAGCGAGCTTGTCGCGGACATTGGGACGCCAGGGGAAAAACGGTGGCACTAAGGCATCTGCCACAATTGGGAAAGATCTTCGACTTTCGCTTGCCGGATTGGACAAATTGAGCGTGGCAAGTAAACTAATCGTCAAGCGTAGTCAGCCCAGCCGGTAGAACCACAGGCGTACAGTATTGCGAGTCCTGCAAGCAACTTGCCTAAGTTTGTAAATGTTTGATTATTTCTCCCCTACCAGCGAGAACTCTTTTACGAAAGCTTATGAATAATTATGAGCAGCATTAAGCATCCTAAGTACTTAAAAGAACACTAAGAAGTTCGATGTGTTTGTTGAGAAAAAATAAAATTTTCTAGATAATCCCCAGGTTCTGGAGACGTAAAAATAGCTATAAATTAAAGCAATAAATTTAAATATTTTGTGCATATTACCACTAGTGGATAACTGTTTATTGAATATCGTGGAATAAAGTCGCTCATCATTTCGCTTGTTTTTAGTGTCTTAATTGATAAGTTGATAAATTGTGCTTCTGTTCGACGTTTACATCAAAACCTTTAAAATAAAATATAACTAGGCAGCATTTACCGAAACAAACGAGCTTTTGGATGTTAGTTCTTATGAAGATGGCCATGTAGGTCAAATGTGGAAATGCTTCAAAACAGCAAACCACACTGTGGAGCATAGAAAATGTCTGCTAGATACCACGCATATAGTTATTCCTAAGGCTAATACAAAAAACCCCATAATATGTTACCTCTTTAAAAAGTGCTTTTATTGGATATTTAGCTGATGGACTTCTGTGTATATTAACTTTTTCCAAGGTACTGTCACAGTGAAATTGGAGACTTTTGACAATTTCTTTAATCTACTTGAAGAAAAACGATTAAATTTGACTGGAGATAAAAAACCATACTTTTTATTGATAGCGGATTATTTTCCGCTAAAGGGGATTAATTCCACGATCTGTAATGAGCTTGCGAGTACAAAAAAACAGGCCATATAAATGACCATTTTTTCGAAATGCTTATTATTGTGAGCTCCTTGGCAAAGCGGAACTTAATTTTTCATTGACTAGATCGGTGAAACACCTCCATTCATTCATCCTATTCCCCATCACAACCGACAAAGCAGGGAACCCGTGGACTAGAGATAGGGTATTGAACACAATGACCGAAGGTCCCGGGTTCAAATCTCGGGGGTGCCAACCCTCGAGATTGGGTATGACCGGCTGATGACGGCTAATAAGCCAGAAATGGTCATTCTGGTCTCCCTTTGCTTTGTTGGATCTACTTTATACTTATTATTCTTCTGTCTGTTCCGTTTCTGAATAACGCTTGAGCGGAACGTATTGTAAAAAACACTATATTTCTACATGACTTACATTTAATAAGACCTTCTATACATTCCCTTCACGGTAACATATGGACACTTTACTTACGCGCAAGGCCAGCTGTGTGGTAAAAGAAAATGATCTACAAAAAACATTTCTGTTACTGAATTTTGTGCAAAAAAACTTCATGGAATAGCTAAACATAATTTTTAAACATTCCATTCATGCTTGTTTCTGCAAAAAAAGACGATTCCTTAAACATGGCTTCACTTCCATTTGATAACTTCGCACAAATTTTTCCAGTTCTGGAAGGGATTATTATTTCACCTTTTTTCACTAATCATGGAATTCTTACACAGCATAATGTATATTAGTAAAAATTTTGGTTCTGTCTTTCCTTATAGCATCGGAGATTTCTTTCATATAAACTTACTCATGATTTAGCCAAAATGAGTGCCTATTTCGCTCCATAACTTTAATTAAGATGGCAGTTTTCTAACCTAAAGCGTTTCTACTTATCAAATCCACTCAAATGATCAAAATAGCCCGTCCAACTGCATGCTGAACTATCAAGTTAACTTTCGTCATGACAGTTGTTTGCAGAACTTGCAGGGCTGTACCTCTTATGCATGATGCATTGGTTAGACCGCGTCTGTTAGACACGTGTATGGATAATCGCAGCTCTGCTAGAGCCAGGTAAAGGAGAAGCGACAGGAGTGCAGTAGATGCTTAGCAGGTCCGGCATCACCACGAGCCAATTTACGCTCCAGCCCATCATTTTGTAGCGCTCACGATGAGCAGTATCGTTTGCGATCATCTAATTTTCGGATCAATTACATGTAATTGACTTGTACAGACTACGTTCTGGATTATTTCCCTTTTTAGTATACCCATACCCTGCTTTTTCTGGTAATCGCTGAAGTGATTCTCGTGACTTACTTCTTCTCCGATAGAAAAAAAGTGAGTTACTGTATTCATTACTTATGTATTCTGCAAAAAGTAAATCGTGCAAAATGCCCAAATTTGCGAAATATCGATAGTCATTCGCAAACAGTCTTAATATTCATCATCGTACAGTTTAATTTCAAGATATTTTAGTCACACCAGGATACCAGCTTTTGAACGAAATTCCTTTGGATCGCTTGTACTAGTCTGTACACTATCGGCATCATAAAACATAGTGGGTGAGTGTGCCATGCAAATTTAGGCCAAATTTGATTTCCTTCGAAACGGTGCTAGCGTCCTATGCAGATGACTTCACTACTGCAATTCAAATAAACAAAGAGGGAGGTACAAATTAGTATATTTTGAGCAAAATAGGCCAGCGACTGTGCATAAGAGAAAGTGCCACTGCAAATGGAGAGCAAAGACATTGCGGCTCAATTTAAAAAGCCTGCCACCATAATGTTTAAATACGGACAGCAGAACTACTCCACTCGTCGGGTTTTCTGTCCATATTTCTATCTTTTGCGTCTAGGGGTTGTGTCCCGCAGCCCCTAGAAGAAAAGACATAATTCTGGGAACTCTAGACTCGCCAGTAGATGTCGGTGTAATGAATATCGATTATTTGTGTGACAGGTGAATAGACCCTAGGTAGTTTGATTAATTTTTTAGAATTCAAGTGAGTAGTAGAATGAGCATTGTAATAGTCTGCCCCTTGGGTTAGCGAATGGCTAGGAGGGGTTAAGGTGTTTGCAGTGCATGGAGCTGTAAGCGATTTAGGGCCTTTGTTTGACTGTTCTGGATTTTGTGTTTTATCTTCTTTAGTGCACACAATACTTTGAAGGTGAGCTTTATCGAGAACTTCGAAAGTACTATGGATGGCCAAGCATGTCTTTACCAGCTAAGGAACTGTGGAACTTTATAATGTCGGTGAGTTATTTTTAGCAGTAAAAATCGGCAGGGGTTCAGAGTATTGCCGCTTAATGGTAATAGGTGTTACTTAGCTAGTCTTATCACTCTTTCGTTAACCAATAGAAGTTGTTCCTATAATTTTCTTGGTTTATAGGCTCCCCCTGCTAAACAGTAGGAATTGACCTTATAGTTTTCTGGGTCTTTTTCGTTCTTTCCGCAACCACTTAACTTACGTTTTTGTTCAGTAAAAAAATTACAAACAGCTTTAATTTATTTTCTATTGTGCAGCTACAAGGCATTAAACACGCATTAATAAAGCATTAAACCTTCAACCAGGAATTTCGTAAGACATTTGGGCTGGAAGTCTTTTACCATTGGATGGCCCCGCAATTCATGCCTACCTAAAAATTAAACAGTTAAGCGGCTTGGTTCAAAAATAACCAGGGCTTCTCTGGCCATCTAAGGACCGAATCAGTCTGTTTTTAACGGTGATTTCTGTAATACGTATAGTGTGGCTTACTGATGGGCAGAATTTTATACTAACCCCATGAGTCTTTCATCTTATTAGTTAAGCTAACGAGATTGAAAGGGCGTCAGCTATCAGCTGAGGATCAAACTGGTTGAAACGAGTAGTTCGGACCATGGACCAAGTTCATTAAGAGCCTTGCTAAGCCATATGTAGTTACTTTTAAAAGCATGAACATTAGATATAGTTTCGTTGAACGGCACTTACAGTTTATATTCTAGAACTTTTGAAACAGTACTTATAATTATTGGGATTGGAAAATGATTTAACTAACTGGTAGATATGGGTTCTTCCAGGAAAACAGAGGTCAACGAAAGAAACCGAAAATCAATACTAGAAAGGATTTTATACCGTACTTCCAACATAGGCAGAAGTACAAACCCACCTATGTAAACAGTTAGAGCACGTAGTGAACCTTCCATTGCCCTGGTAACATCGGACTCCCTGATTTTTACATTTCCCTGCGCATCTCTTTGCTTCAGCGTTTCTTCCAAAGTGTTTTAACATGCTTGCGTTACTCATAAGACTTTGTGACCAGGATTTACGACCTTAGTGACATTTTCTGTAAGATTTTCATTTCGTGCATTTTGTAATACGTAAAGCACGTTATGAAGTGAGAAGAAGCAGCTGATGAGCACTCGCTCGAAATTCATGGATTTATAAAATTATGATGTTTATGTCATGTATAAATAAACACAATAAAACCGATGCAGTTACAATTTCCGTTGTATGATTAAGCAAGCTCCGCCTAGAAGACGCGAAACCACAAAAATAGCCCAACCATCAGAACTTACATGTTTATACGGCCTCCCTTTACGAGCCTCTCTCTTGTCCGCCGAAATCGGCTTTTGCTGCAATTAAGGGTGATTTTGAGAGAGGCTGTCTGGGCTAGGGAATAGCTCTGTCACGCTCGCAGACAGCTATATTTAGAGAAGTTCCGATAGACGCAAAGTAGACTGGGATGGCTCTTTCTGGCTTGTTAGCTATCGTCAGCCGGCCAATCCTGCCAGAGCTGGACCACCAGATTTCTGGATCGTTGAGCGGCAAGTATTCCAACGTTCTACCATAGGCTCAAATGTTATAGCAGTTGTGATTGCAAATATTCTCACCATCGTTGGATTCGCGTTGATCCAATACCATAGTTGGATGGTCTGAGCTTGGTTATGGCTGACTGCAGAGAGCTAAAAGGCTAGAGCTGTCTCCTCTAAGTCTCCCCTGTTTTTGTGCCTGGACATTGTATGTAAACAAGTAACATAGCTGCCCTATAACTATTCACAGAAAAACTCCCTCTTCTCACTATCGTTAGAAAGGCATTCATTCAATCCCAGGTTTGGATTGCCTTAGTTTGGTGTTGGCTGACAGAAAAGAGATGAGAAGCCAGATCTGACCTGTCGCGCGACAAAAATTAACAATTTTCGACAAAACGTTCGACTGAAAATTTTACAGTTGTTTGATATTATCAATATCTTCATCGGGTGCCCCTACGCAAGTTTCTGCCGTATATTTCTAGGTAGCATATTTGACCCCTCAATATGTACGGAAAACTCTCTTATTTTAGTATACTGGCACCTGCTGTGGCATGGATGGCGCAAAGGACTTCGTAGCGCTTGAAACCTGGGGTATGACCGTTTCATCCCTGATTTTGCTATGTACTTTTAATGCCAGCGCTTTCGAAGAAAAAAACGGGGTTTATCCGCGCCAACTATCAAATAAGGTTAATGATCCAGTAGATGCATAAAATTAAACTTCACATACACAAACACTTGCAACGCATTAATTAACCACTGCGCAACGAAGAAACGTTCAATCTTGAAACAAAGACACTGTTTGTTTTAAAAAATATTACTTATAAGCTTTGAATTGAGTACTTTTGTTGAAATCCATCAAATAAGACAAAAACGGCTTCTTGACAGGTCAGATATATAAGGTCTAGTGCACTTTACAGTAATAAAAGTACAGTATAATAAAACAAAAAATAATGAGAAAAAACTAATAAAATACAACTTATTAACACCTTTTTGATTGTCCTTTTTCTTTTAAAGTTAATGTTATTTCGAGGGTAGAGAATGCTTAGATTTTTAGGAAAATTTCGTTCGTAAGCATAAAATTTTTCTTGTATTTAAAGGTGTTCCTAAATCTTTCCCCAGCTTACTTTGATGAAATTTTCAATGGGACTGGTATCAGGACTGCCTGGTTGTAAAGAAAACTTTTACATCTAACCTCCCTTGGCCGTAAACAAGGGTGACATTACAGTATTCCCTCGACGCCACTGAACGCCGTTATATCCGAAGGCATCCCTGACAATTTCGATTAACACCTTGCTCTGTATGGTATCCATCGTGGACGGGCAGAAGAGACGCTCATTAAATTTGGTCGCCATCCAAATAACTAGACGTCTGCAGTTGGTTAAAGCGGCTGTCAATATTTGGCATTGCCGAGGAAATCTCTTCCCGCATATATGACCACCTGGGCCGACTTTGGGGGCTTATCTAAAAGAAACACGTCACCGCAAAAATAAATGCTGTTCCAGAACGGGGGTTGTCAGATCAAGGTACTTTAGAATGAATATAGTACGTTCTCTAATCGGTTCCCTAAAGTATAAACGGTTTTTCCTATTGGTGATCAAATTTTTTTTTTTTTTTCTAATTGTGCGCATGGCAAACACTAAAAACGTTCGATGTAATCAGTCCTACTGAGAACTTAGTAGTAACATTTAAGTTTACGATGAATAGCATTGTCGACTTGTTTGCTTGTTGAGTTTGGGTTCGCCTTGCTTCATTATAGTCACCGGTTCTATGGTAAATACTTTTGGTCTGGCTAACGACCCACGTGTTAGACCGTTAGCTGGCGATTTCCGTATGCGCTCAAAGTCAGCACCCGCCAGGATCTGTTTTGAAATCGTAATCGCACGGTGGGGCACAAAAAAGTGGGAGCCTGTCACGGCTTCTCAGTAGTCTTATTTACTTTACGATAAAACGAAATATTGTTAAACAGGTTAATTATTGTTCTTTGGGACAAAAAATCGTCATTAGATAAGTTTTAAAGATTAGGGCGTTCGTTTTTCCTGGAAATGAGTGCGATTCCTTATACCTACATTCACGTGACTTGCATCAACTTAAGAGCAGATTTGGCGGTTCCAGAAAGGGTTAATTTGAACATTTTTAATGTCAATGTTCTTTGATAGCACATTGCATCAAAAAAGAAGGTTTCTTTTTCTGTACTATGAAACAGCGTAGCAAATGACAGAGAGTTCAGAAAACCTCCAACTTGGCTCAAATCTTCCCATAAAGCATATTTTAATTGAATTCTCCTTAAGCCAAAGACCTCTGAATGAAGGAGCAATTAAAACATCCAAAATTACAAAATAAATTTTATAGGGCCCCTTAAATAGATATTCCCCCGTGCAACTGTCGAAAGGTATTTTGTGGTCAAACACTTAATTCTTTGCTAGTGAGTGTAAATAACTATTTAGTTGTGGTAAAAGTGATTTTAAAATATTAAACTAAAGAAACATCGATTTGTTTCAATGTGCTTGTTAAACGACTATGCTTGGAGTTGAAACGGTGAAATCTGACGCGTATCAACGTTGAATTACTACCTATTGAAATCCCCAAGGAGAAACACTATAGGAAGGGCGTTACTTTTGGAATCCACCCGGAGGAGGATTTATTGTCTACAAAACCTGGAGGAGCTGTCTCGGATAGCTGTTGCCACTGGTTGGATCTCCAGCGCGTTCTCTGTCCCGCTTCGGGGCAAGCCCGGCATTGGGATTGGAATAGCGTCCTCGCGTCCGCTGTTGCAGCTCTCTGCCTCCCGCCTTGGGGCAAGCCCGGCATTGGGAGCGGACTGACCTCCGCTGTTCGGTGTGGCTGCAAATCTCCCTGTATCAGGCGGGCTAGGCTCGACGCCTTAGGAAATCCTCCAAACGTTGCTAGTATTTAGTCCGGCTAATATCCTAACAGTACTAACGTGAATCAAATTGATCAACATCAACTCCTGTTTCTCAGGAGACTGAGGTCAATTGAGGGAAGTTCAACCTTATGTTGATGAACTTTAAAGAAAAAGGGAAATTCGACCTCATGCCTGCGAAATTTAGAAAAAAAGGGAAAGTCGGGTTACTGAAAATGAAAAAGAAGGTTCTTTTTTTAATTAAAAGAAAAAAGGACTTCTTAAAACAGTCCTGCTATCTTTTCTTTTACTTTTCTACCCATAAGAAACGTAGCTTTTGGTCTTCAAATGTTTCCACTTATCACTTGTTGAATTATGGTTTTTTTAGGCAACACGTAATGTCACCTTAATAATCCATCTTTAGAAGTACACAAAGTTGTTCATAAATTTGCATACTTCTGTCAGCAATACAGTATGGCCGTTATAGCCTAAACGCAGCATAGAGTTTTACGGAAAGCTCGGATGAAATTTATTTGTGAACTGAAAAACATTTTTCGCAAGTGCGAGTCTTGCTCGAAGCCCAGAAACGCGCTTTCACCATCCAGCATTCGGCTTTGAGTAAATTTGTTTGAGGTGATTCTGCTTGGTTATCAATATAACGACTCCGCCAGGATAAATATGTCACATTTATAAAGCTCATTCAGTATTTCCTGAATTAAGCAAAGCTACCAAACTCCCCTAGCGAGTAAGTTAACCTTGTAGTCATTCTGGTGGTTACTAGATGATTGCTTAGGAAATCCTGTCTGTGTAGTCAGCTTGCTGTTCCGTAGTGGTGGATTCAGTACAAGTAGTAAGTTGGGCGGGTAAATCGATCCACATGTGATTAAATTCACGGCTCACGGCGAGCCTCTTAGCTTAATGGTAGAACGTTGGCTGCGCAAAAGCCTTCCCTGTTGTGTGGGTTCAATTCCCACCTAGGCCGCGAACGTTTTTCCACAATCGGGTCAACTGCATATTTTCTGAGCTAGGTTACCTACTTCACTTGCCCACTTACAATAACTACTGCTAGATTTCTCATTCACGTACAAATCTACAGCCTTCAAACCAGGACGTTAGAATACAGCTCGTATATACAGTATGATGAGTGCTGCAAGCATCATTCCGCATTTTAAAAATTAACGTTAATCACTCGCAAACCAACACTGAGTAGGGTTGCAATATTGTTTATCTTGCAGCCCCATTTCAATTATTTTCAGTCATGCTAGGATGCCGACTCTGTGATAAGCTTCTTTTTGACTGCTGCGAGGAAGTTGATGCTGTAAAAAATTGCAACTTAAATCGTATACAGTTTTATCGTTGATTTTGACGGCCTTTATAAGTTGAAATATATTTTATGGAAAGCATGGACAAAAAAACCTCGCTTGTACTTATTTGATAGCAAATTACACCTTATTTAAATGTTAATACTTCAAAGAAGAGTTTTCTTCGGTTTTAAAAAAGTTTCTAAATTGCTGAATGATTTTGAAACCTACCGACTGCTAGAACTGAATTTAAGTTTTACTAACTGAATGCTGTTCATCCTGTTTAAGGAAAAGTACTTTCTTATCTATGGTTTGAGAAAGCGGTTGCATAGCTCTCATAGAATTTCGCAAAAGACATGAATCATGCTGTATATATCAGGGGCAGCATTAATAAATTTACGGATACGATATATAATGAATGAATATCGCACAGTCGTAAAAAACTTTAACTAAGAACTTTTTTAAAACCGAAGGAAACTTTTATTTTAAGAATAAATTTAAAGAAAGCGCAATTTTCTATCAAATAAGTGCAAGAGAGGATTTTTTCGTACATGCTTTCCATAAAAAATATTTAAGAGCAGTCAAAATCAATGATGAAAATGCATAATATTTTAGTAGCATTTTTTTACAGAATCAACTTTTTCGCAGAGGTCAAAAAGAAGCTCAGCACAGGGTCAGCATCCTAGAAATTAGACTGCAAGATAAACACTATTGCAACCCTTATAAATGTTGGTTTGCGAGTTATTACCGCTCTTTTAAGAATTGTGGAATGTTGCTTGCAGCACTCGACATACTGTTTGCGCCATGTGTTTGAGGACTAATGTGTTTGAAATGAATTTTATCTATTTCAATTATGTTAAAGTAAGCGGATTGTGGAAAATATTCCGTTGGGTCAGATATAATAGCTGGTGGTTAGCTGATGAGGCATTAACCGCAGGTCGAAAACACCGCGCAGTTGCCATCAAACCGATAACAAGATATGTTTACCAGTCTTTCACAAGGTTTAGCCGCAGTTCAAACTTCGCAGAACTGATCGAACTAACGCCCTTACAATCCAAAATTATGATCTGGAATATGTGCATCGACTAGATCCACACGAAGTGCACTTGTGAACGCTTGTCGTGACTAGCTCAAGTCGAATTGCAGTTTAGGAATGCTTGCTGCTTCTGGCCTCTGAAACAGCCAATCACAGGCCGATGCACACAAAACCTCAGGTGACGACTGCCGAGCAGATATCGGTTCACAGGCCATCCGCTGGCTTGTGGTTGTACGATCGTCTGATTGCCAATTTCCTACTGCCCATTCTCTCATTCATTCTGTGCAAAATATATGTTTCGTACCAGTCTCGCTTGCCTGTGACACCTCTCATCTCCCAGGGAATCAGACTACTTTTAATAGCCTTTATCCACCTCGATTTATTTGCCAAAACTCATTGGTATGAAAACATGCTTTTGTCTACTTCGATTCAATACCTAAAATATCCAGTAAGACTGTTTGCGAAAGGCATGTCCCCTTAATATATAAACGTATTTTTACGATGTTACCTGACGATTGTATATACACACATAGTAACAGCGATTTTTTACGCCCACGGAATTCGAGGCATCTTTACTCAATGTGTGTTTTTCTAAACAAACAATGACTACATTTCATGTTTCATTTACGCTCTAAGTTTGCTCAAATTTGGCCAAATTTTATGCAACTCTATCATTGCGACAGTCTCCCGTAACCAAACGACCTGTTACAGTGACGTTCTCTGTTTGTAGCCCTTCCAGGCACATGCTGCAATGGCACCATTGGAATGCCCGACTGCAACATGAAAAAGGCCCTAGCTCTGCAGGTGCCCGGCTGTCGTTACAAAATTGAATTCTTCTTCAGCGCATATATTGTGGTTATCCTCTACGTCTGTATTGCAGTCATCTTACTACAGGTAAAAAAACACCCGGTTCACCAATTTTCTACCTTTTTGCCAATTTGTAGTTCGTAAGTGTTATGATCCGCGCCGAACGAACGAACGTCGAACCAAAGTGTCCATAAGAGATCAGACCAGTCGGCCAAAGAAAGAGAGCGCGAAAGTTTTCTCAGAAAAGCACGCTACAGCAAGTCAGAGCAAGTCTTTTTAGTGTGAGTCGCAGGTACAACCAATTTAGGGCAACAAAAGACTGTGAGCTAGTTCTATCGAGCCAATCAGCTTTCGGCTGCCGGTATGATTGGCTAGTACCCGGCAACTGACAGTCAGCTTAAATTTTGAATTATCGATTGATGCGACTGCAAGTTGCGTTTGTTGCCTGTTGGCCGATCGATAGCTTGCTGTGTGCGCGTCTTCTTGTGCGGGCTATCTTTCTGTTAGGCTCTTTCCCACAGTAAGTTTAATTGGAAGAGTTAAAGAGAAAACCTTTTAAATGTGCACTGGATGAAGATGGAGTTCAGACTGAATCATGGCGCGTGTTTTGTGGGCTGCGCCGAGTCCATGCAAGAGCATAAAGTGTATTTTATGAAATTTCAAACGAAGTTCTAAAAGGTGATTTCGATTCGAACACATTATGTAAGTATGGCTGTCAGAACGATAATAATACAGCCTAATCTCAACTGTTCGAAGTGCTTATGCCAGCGCTCGACCTCTGACGATTTCTGCTAGGCCTGTAGATGACACTAATTCCGAACAATGCCAAACTTCTGACAATGATTTCTGAGGAAGATCCAATGGGAAAAGTCGCCC
Organism: Ligula intestinalis; assembly: GCA_036362985.1. Classification (NCBI taxonomy): domain Eukaryota; kingdom Metazoa; phylum Platyhelminthes; class Cestoda; order Diphyllobothriidea; family Diphyllobothriidae; genus Ligula; species Ligula intestinalis. The sequence goes on from JAYGXS010000008.1 coordinate 25,604,845, forward strand.
GAAAATACAGTTCCTTCCCATTGGTTGCACAGTTTAAAGGCCAACATGCTGCGTTACAAGCAGCCCCAGCGTCATCCTCAACTGAATGACGCATCAAGATCTGCGGAAGAGGAGATTTTCTGAAGACAAACTATCAATTTCGCCAGATACTAATGTTAACAATTAAATGTTGCATGTACACATATTTCTTATAATACAAGGTAACAGTTCGTTGCTGCTGTGTTTGCGTCCCGACTATGCTGAATGTATTTGTCAGACGAAGTTTGGAGCAAGTTTTTTCCAGACGACAGATGAGCACAGTATTTTTACGCTGAGAAACAGGCCACATTCGATAAAAACGGAATCTTATTGCAATAATCTAGCAATTGTATGGCCATTTATAAAAAGGAGGAGACAAATTAGGGGTCATCTTCAGCAGCTGAAAATTTTTTGAGTCATTGTCCAAAAGTTTGAATGGTACTTTTTGCCAATGCAAGCGAACATGCGTGTCCCAGGAAGCAATTGAGAAGAAGAAGACTCGATCGCTGGGCAAATAAACATGTTGTCCCAGAGATTGAGTCTTCTTTTTCTCAGTGGTACTTTTTGTTTAGAACTGTCAATCATTATTTTTACCTTTTAGTCCTTGGTCCTCCTCCTCAACGTCCTCCTCATCCGTCAGTCAAGCAAGAAAACGGAGACGTCGGAATAGCTGCAGACTAAACGTCCATTAGAGCAGTGATTGGACCTCCTGCTTGACAGTATTCATTCTGTGTTTGTCGATAGCTACTCTCATTTTAATTCCGTTTTCATTATCTTTTGTGAAGAAAAGGTGCATTTATCTCAATCTGAGGCAAGTACATCAATAAAGTGGGTCGTTTACTGATCTTTCAGGCATGAATATATGAAGTAAGAAAGGGCACTCTCGACCGAGCAAAACATTCCTTTGTAAAAAACATGTCCACTTTATGTGAATAGGCATTTTTAACCTCCCCCTCCCATTTCGTTATAGTTAGAAATATCACCCAGAGTGAGGTTTGAAAAAGGAAACATTATTGGATGAATATCTTCGCCCTTATAGTTTCTTTCAACATCATTTAAGCCGAGCTTGACCAGCTATGAAATGAGGCAAATTCCAGTGTATCGGCAACCCCTCCACGGTCAAAAGCGGTCGATTAACGAAAGAGATACCCACGAAAGGACCGGTTTATTTAGAACTACAATTTCTGGCTCGATAAAAGGTATCATTTGTCCTTTTTTTCCCATATTCAATGGTACGTTCGTCCCAGTTGCCGATTGGCCTAGGCATTCTGGGATGTCCTTTTAAAGCTTTTCTGCCGTCCTCATCTAGTGGTCGCTGTTAGTACTGTAATTCAAAGCTAGGTTACTCACCTTGACGATGTCAGAGGAGATTCGGAGTAACTCATATAGTATGTGTGGTTCTATGGTAAGAAATCGCAAGACCGAGTTATCAAGGTGGGATAGATATCCAACAATGCGTGGACATATATCATGCGAACTACAACGATGCGTAGCTTTCGGTTGATGAACGTACAAGGAAAAGAGGCAATTAGCAAGGAAGTTGGGGAATTACCGAATGCTAAAGCAGCGGACGAAGTCAGGGTACACGGGACAAGGGGAATCTATGAATGCAGGCAGGAACAAAGAAAACACTTTCGGATAAACTCTGGTTACTAGTAAACAATTAGTAGCATATAAAACAAGAACACAATATATTAACCGCGGTCTGTCGCGATCAAAAGTGACCAAGACGAAGCAGAAGTGTCCTTTCGGGTTCCATCATTGCATTGGCTTGTTAAAAGGCCAGTCGCTTGAACATTTAAGTAATCTGCATCTCAAACTATAGAAGTTGAGTGCATGGCCACGGTCACAGAAACGTTCATTCAGTAATTTACTGTGGTGTTGAAAACTTAAGGTGATCAACGCAGGCTGAAAAGAAAGTAGCCTTGTCTTATCTTGTCGGGGAGGCAGGAGCATATTGTGACACGTTACATTACAGAAGACTTCCAAGAAAATATTAAATGTGAGGCTTATTTCCCCTGATGTCTTCTTACTGCTCGAACTGGAACTTGTTGAATATTTCTAACACACCTTTGCCACAACATCCAAGATTCGCAGAAACGGAGGGAGGTGGGCACTTTATTACCTGTACAATGATGAGCATAAGGATCTAACACAGGAAGGCTTGTATTCATTTTCCACCTTCCAAGGACGTGGTTTTGGTGCCTCACTAACGTTGCACCTATTTTGATGAAATGGCATTAGTGCGGTCAAAAATGCCAAAATGATTCGATTTCATCTTTGGCGAATTTCCGTCAAGTTCCTTATCGAATTATAAAGCGGATTCTGGAAGTCTTATCTAAGACGGGTCTTTGGTGATGCGTTAAGCCGAAAATCTATAACGTCAAACCATTAAACTCTCCGGTTCACTGATTACATCTTCTTCTGAACTGCCTCCTGTAACTCGCCGTTATGTCACCTTTATATGCCATCACGGACCCCGGGATTGTTTCAAACGAGAATCAAGGCCATGGAAGTTTAAATGTGAAGCCTCACCGCAAACAAGCAGCAAAATATGTGCAAGAAAACATAAAAATAAGAAAATTTTCGTCAAAGGTATACTTCTAAGCCTAGATGTAGCACAGAGGATTTGATATTAGGACTTGAAACAAAATAAAAACAAAAAGAAGGGCTCCATAAATGAAAGAACTTTGATTTTGTTTAAAACCTAAAACCAAACAACGGTGTGCTCATCGTCATAAAAATGGAGGAGTTAAACTATTGAGAGTTACTCCCGTTAGCTAGGAAGTAGTAGAGCAACACGGGCTAAGCTGCTTCTTAAACCCACGGGACTAAAATAACTTATATATACTCCCAACTAAGCGACAGCGATAACAATTAGCACGAAGCTGACCAATGGGTCCAGCTTCTTACTTCGGAGGGGGGGGGGGGGGGGAGAGATGGGTGGAGGGAGAACTAAAAACTTACTCTCCGTATTTTTCCGCATATATTTTTTGCCTGTGCCCTGTATTCTATGCAGAAAACGTTTCGCAAAACTCGCCAAAACATTCGTAAATATCCCTTGGCGTCCACTATTTGGTTCCTTTATTTTTTTTCGATAAACAATCGTTTTTTGCACAGTTTACTATTCATCCGCGACGCCATTTGATGTGACTAAGACAAAGCTAGAGCTAATATTAGTAATGTTGTGGTTTTTGCTTTTTTCTATTTGGATTTTGTGTTCCGGGGCCGAGTTTAAAAATGTTTTTTCAGCTCCGGTAAACAGACAGCTCGTTGTTTGCAAGCGTGTGAAAGATGCGCTGCTAAATGTTTTTTGCATACTAATTAGATGTGAGAAACGAGACCCTTGCAACCATTCAAACCCAACCACATATTTAAACATCTCCTCAGGCTTAACCCACAAATGAATGGAAAAAAGTTTTTATGAGAACGCGATATCGCTCAAATGCGTACTTTTTGGTCGTTGAAATGTGAACAACTGAAAATCTCATCTTTCTGTCTGATTCAAATTCCAATGACCACTGCAGTATCCAAAGTACCCACACAAAAGCCCAGTTGCCTTTGACGATTTCACAGAAGGATACTACATGACTGTCACCACTAAAAAGCTAAGTTCCTATCAGTCTGATGTTCAACTACTTAGTCATTTTTTTTAGTTCTTTCGATCAAAACTCGGGAAATCTTGAAAGACACCCCCAAACTCGCATCGGACTAGTTTTTAGGGCTGATAAACGAATTCAGGCAAATGTTCGCATCTCAGATCCATATAGAGGTAGAGAAGAAGAAGAAGAAGAAGAAGAAGAAGAAGAAGAAGAAGAGGAAGAAGAAGAAGAAAAAGAAGAAGAAGAAGACGAAGAAGAAGAAGAAGAAGAAGAAGAAGAAGAAGAAGAAGGAAAAGAAGAAGAAGAAAAAGAAGAAGAAGAAGAAGAAGAAGAAGAAGAAGAAAAAGAAGAAAAAGAAGAAGAAGAAGAAGAAGAAGAAGAAGAAGGCATTTCGATCACCGAAATAATGGTTCTATTCATTTGGGCTTTCGGACTCTTACTGGAGTCAACCGTCAGAGATAAAAGCATCAAAGAAAAATAAGCAACAGTCATAGGGGGTAGAGGCCAATAAACCACTAGGGGTCTCAGTCCGTGGGGTTCTGTACAGGGCGGCGTATGTCGGCGCCAGATTGATAAATCGATTGAATGGGCTCTCATCCGAGGTCCAGGCTTCAATACATTCTCGACCTGTTTTGTTACCGGCCTGGGCGATTATCCTCGCAGCTGCGAAACTAAACTCGTGACCCGTCTCGTAGGTGTGGGCAGCCGCTTGCGATAATGCGTCAGTCCGCTTTACAGCCAGCTTATGTTCATGTATGCGCGAACAAAGCATGCGTCCAGTATGTTCTGTTTAATTTCGAGGATAGTTTAGGCCTGGTATGCAATACACTACGCCCGACTGCTTACTGGGATTTAGTTGGTCCTTGATTTGCATGACCCGGCTGCACAAGGTAACGTTGAGGCGGTGTGCAATTCCTACGCGTAGTTCCGCAGCAATACACCCGGTCGCATCCGATACGTCCATGATGTACGGCAGCGCACGCCATATCGGACGGGCTGGTTTTGGTTGAGTCGTCGAATGGCGAGCGCGTAGGCATCAGCTAAGGAAGGCCCTAGGATAGCCATCCCGCAGAAACTGGTCGTGCAGATATTGGGCCTCATGTTCTTTTATTCGGGTTACCGCAGTGAGTCTGGATTCTCTTGAACAACGTTCTCGCGCAGTTTCCTTTGTGAGTCACCGGATGGTTGCTGTGAAAACTGGGAAGCTGTCTGGCGTTCGTCGCCTTTTTGTAACCTTTTGTTTCTATTTCGCTGTTGGAGGTTCACATGACGAGTGTATCAGAGAAGGGTGGCTGCTGATCCTTTTTTTCCTTCGTGATTAACGTAGAATAAAATTTCGAACTGACGTACACGTTGTGGCCGTTATTGAGGCTAATTGGCCCACTGCATACTTATCGATCAAAGGCGATAAAGAGCACAGTGATGAGCAGTACCTCACCTAATTTTTTTTCCTATTTAAACTGTGATCTGATCTTAAATAGACTGACGAAAATGCGGCTTTTTAGGTGATTTTGGAGTTTTGTTCCTTTTTGCGTGAGGGCTGGAGGGATAGCTGGGCTGTATAAAAAATCAATAATTCTGTAGGGACTTGCTTGAGTCTGTGCGTGAAAAATCAGTAAACGGTGGGTCTGATAACACTGATTTGGGAAAACTCGAACAAACACATATGGATGACAGTCCTTTTCTCTTTCTCATGGCAACGCAGTGGATCAGCCTTTTACGATCTTCAACTGCCGAAGTGATGGCATGAGGCAGTAAGAATAGAAAGCACCGAATACTGGCGATTAGGGGACTGGCTGTTTCAGCAGGACCACGTGCCCGCCAAAGGAGCGTTTAAAGCCAATCAGTTTTGGCGAAAATGACATGAAACTGGTTTACTCGCCAGATCAAACCTTCTGAGTCTTCTTCTCATTAGCAGGAATGAATAATCACTTAAAATGGAAGCGTTTTTAGAGAGTTCAAGACAAAAATCGATACAGGCACCACACAGCATTTGCTTGTAAGACTATTTAATCCAGAAAACAGGCGTTTCGAGACCTTGAAAGCCCGTTAGTATCATCTGATGGACGGTATTTTGAAGGGGATTTTTTAAAAAAAACACATAATTAGGAAGGACTGTCTTTATAGGTTCTATTTGCCTTTGAGTTAAAATAAAAAACTACTTTTACATTTTCCGCAGCCCGACCTGCCCTTTTTTCGTCAAATTCCGCCAATATAAGGTTGAATTTCCATCAATTGGCATCAATTGCTTTAGCAACAGGAATTTGCACTGATGGAGTTGATTATATTAAGCTCATTAAAAAAAACTGTATGTGGCTTTACTTCAAAATTTTGATTATTTTTAAGCCAATTAACTATTCATTTGTACTCGTCAATCATCTGTTAAAACCCAACACCCCCTGCCGCCACACATAACACTAAAAACAAACATACTACTCGTTTGATTTCAATAGTGTATTTATTTACAGTAGAAAATCACAAGAGAGTGGGTACATTGAACTTTTTGTACGCTGCCATTCTGCAAACGCCTTGCCTTTTCACAAATTCATATTTCCAAATTATTAGGTGCATTTTTGCACAACAAAAGTGATCTGCAACAATGTTTGCATATTTCACTAAAACTTATGCATTCCTTTACCATTTCAATGGAGTTTTTAAGGGCTTCGGTCATTTACTCCAAATATACTGACTGATACTGACTGAAGAATTAAATTTTTATCTTCCAATTCCGTAAGACAGATGGGCGTGGCGAATATATATTTAGGCGGCTGTAGAAGACAGTTTTGCCCATATTTCTTGTTTTCGCAGGCATCCTCTGTGGCCTTGGCGCTGCCTAATGATAACTTTCAACGACTTTACCGCTAAGCTGTTCCTGAAGCGATTTTGCTAGCTTTGAAAAGCCTTGATATGCACTTCTATCAATTTCGCGACGCGAGCCGATTGTACTGTGAGAACGCGTGTGTTTCTGACTTCGTGCGTTATCACCGCCAATATGATATTTCCCGGGGGAAGTCACCTCGGGTAGGCGCATGATTTTTCTACGCTTCAGCACCAAACATGTGCACTTTCCTACATGTCTAGGAATTGCAGGTACAAAAAAAGAGGAAAACAACCAGCCTGAGCGAAAGTCTAACCCCCCCCCCCCAACCCGCATTCACGTCGCGTCACGTGACAGGAACACCCCCTGCCCACAACCCTGCCCCATCCTGTGACCTGAGACCCAAATGCAAATTGCACCCTTTCCCCCCCCCCCCCCCGTTGCCACACCCAGAAATTCCCTTCCCCCCCCCCCCCTGCTTCATGTACTCCCCTTCATTGATTGGGTGTCACTTACGCGTGCCCTGCCTTGGCCTACACTACCAACTGAAACTCGGGCAAAATGCCGACATTTTCGAAGGATGCGTAATCACTCCCGCAAACCAGCATTAACACATGCATGAAAGCTTTCCAGTACAAATGAACAACCTTGAGCTAATGTTTAGTTTTATATGCATATAAAATGCATTAATTGAATAATAGCTACAAATTTGACCAATCAATGTAACTATACGATGATATCTTTTTATATTAAAAGAACTTTTTTGTTTCGGAGAATGTTTTTATAGATATTTCAGGTATTGAATTAAAATTAATTTCAGATCGTCCGACAACGTTTCCACGATTTGCAGCTTTTTCAAGCTTTCTTCCATAAATGTAGCTTCTTTTCGACGTGTATACCAAAACGTCTAAAATAAAATACTTCTTGAAAGCATTTACCACGAAAGTGAATTATTTGATATTAGTTCTTATGAAGGTAGCCATCTGAGCCATATTTATAAATTACCCAAAACACCCAAACACATTGTGGGCAAATAAGAACGCCTGTCCCATTAAGATAGACTGCAGAAGAGAGGGATTTTGTATGACCCGAAAATGCACTACGAACTGCGTTATTCGGAGAGGTGTGACAGCTTTCAATAATTACATTGACCCAATTGCGAAACACTCGACTTCCTTAGTGAGATTCGAAACCACACGAGCACAGCCAACTTTCTAGCCAGTTGAGCTACGAGGCCCGTACTGGCAGAGGTGGAATTGATAACACTTGGGACAAGTAACCTCACCGTTTACTGTAATGTATGGAATCCACTAATCCTGCTACAGAAAGCTGTCCAAAAGTCTTCCCCTGCTGGTGTTTGTTCAAATCCCACCGAGGCCGTCGAGGTTTTCACAACTGGGTCAAATTACCTACGAATTGCATCGAATAAACTGCGTTTGCATCTGGTCCCGTCCTTGCATAGGCTATTGTGACCGCTCTTAAACAAAACTGATCGCTGATCGAGCATCTCTCTGGCAAAATAAAACGAGAACGCAGTGCTTATTCGTCTAGTGCAGGGGTCGGCAACCCATGGCTCGCGAGCCATATATGGCTCTTTTGATGATCGCGTATGACTCTTCCAGAAACTTCAGATTTTATGATTTGGTTACTCTCTAGGGGTCTAAGTAGTGGGTTGTACTCGGATCACTACAATCATCAAGCAAAATCCCAGGTCGGAAGTTAAAAGAGACAAGTCACCAGAAGAAGTGATTCATTATGAACAGATGTCCCAATTGCTGTTCCAGGTGGTAGTAGCCACTGGCGAAGCCAGGGCTAGTGTTGATTGCGCCCAGCCAGACCTGAGAGAGCTTGAGACAGTGGTGACAGCTGATTCAGTAGGATTGCGGAGCAGGTTCAATTGTTTTGTTATTGATGTCTTGCAAACGCCCGAAAGGATGTCGCCTTCAGAGAATTTTGCTGCATCGGCCGAAAGGTGGAGTATTTAAATGGCCCTAAGGTATTTCGACGCGCCTGTATGCTCGGGTGAGTGTGCGTGACTGAATAGACTGCGGTCACCAGGGCGGCGGTCTCGGGGCCGCCAGAGAACCGAAGGATAGTGGACGCTCTCGCAGCGGTTACCGGTTTTCCAGACGCAGCTGCGAGGTCAAGCCTCGGGGGACGGGTGTGTCAGTGAAAGAGAGCATTGGAACAGTTGTTTGTGGCAACACATAACTTTGGGACAGCGGGTCTTGGAGAACGAAGGGGGGGACACGCATTGTAGCCGTCCACCTCCACTGACGTGCTGCCACCGAGACGCGTATTAGAATCAATTGAATCTCAACCAATCTCTGGTGTTTCAACATCCCTAGATTTGACCTGGCTGGTCCCTTTCCGGCCTGTCGACAACAATTGCTTTCATTTCTTCCCGCGTCCCAACAGCGGCGACTACTCACTAAATAACAGACGCCCTACTAAAACACAACAGCCCGCAGACTTAACGTCAGTTTGGTCAAGGTCACGCTGGCGGACAAGGCTATCTTACGTGCATAGGCCAGCCGACTTTGTTACACATAGTGCCTCGTGTTTATGTCCCCCAGACGGAGCAAACAGTCCATTCGCGAAAACTTGCCTTGAAAACTAATACATCGATCCTAACATCTGACTGCTTTCTTTCATCAGACAGATCGCACATCTTTGTACGCTACACTCCCTCTCTCTCTCTCATTTGCCAAAAATTAACCTATGCAACAAATTGTATGTCGAAACGAAAAAGAGATAAGGAGTACCGTACATTTCAGGACGAATGGGCCGAAGAATTTGCCTTTGTGCAGAGAGCAGATTATGCGGTGTGTATAATTTGCGATGACAAGATTTAATCAATTAAACGGTCGAATGTAATGCGCCACTTCAACACACGCCATGATACGTTTGCATCGAAATACCTTGCGGGAGATAGCCGTCAGAAAGCCTGCCAAGATCTAATGGGCGCGATGCAAGGTGACTATAACTCCACGAGCTTTGCTGGATCATTGGCAATAGTTAGGAACGGAAAAGCATTCACTGAAGGCGACTTTGCTAAGACATTCATGCAGGATGTAACCGATAAACTTTTTGATACAATCGAACATCCATGTCCCAGGAAGCAATTGAGAAGAAAAAGCAGAAGAAGAAGAAGAAGAAGAAGAAGAAGAAGAAGAATAAGAAGAAGAAAACTCGATCGCTGGGACAATATGTTTGTTCGCCTGATGTTTCGATATCCGTCGCGGATTCGTCATCAAAGACATGAGTAGGATATCGAAACGTCAGGCAAATAAACATATTGTCCCAGCGATCGAGTCTTCGTCTTCTTCTCAAACTTTTTGATGATCTTCCGAACAAAAACAAGATAATTAAACGGATACAAAACATCCCTCCGTCGGCAAAAATTGTTCATGAGCGAACCACCATGATGGCAACCCACGTGGAAGAAACGAAAATGAAAGGCATAAATACGGCGCCGTTATTTTCCCTGGCTTTGGATGAGTCAACAGACGTAAGCCATTCGGCGCAGTTCAGTGTGATTGCAAGATATTCTGCTGGTGATACACTGCACGAAGAAAGTCTTGCAGTTCTGTTAATAAAAGGGTCCACAAGAGGTGAGGATTTTTTCAAGTCTTCCATGGATTTCGCTCAAGAAAAAAAAACTACCAATGGATAAACTTATCTCACTGTGTACTGATGGTGCTCCGTGTATACAGGAGGAAAAACAAAGGATTTGTGGCACTTCGCTGTGAATATGAAAATAAAACCATCCTACGTTTCCATTGTATGCTACACAAGGAAGCTCTCTATGCTCAGATATGTGACGGGCAGCTTGGCAAAGTGTAGTCGCTGGTCACTTGTGTGATTAACTTTATTGTTGCCCGAGCCTCCAATGATCGACAGTTCAAAACACTGCTGGAGGAAATTGGAAATAACTATCATGGTCTGATTTTGCACAGCAAGGTACGTTGGTTGTCAAAAGGGAAGGCGCTTAGCTGTTTTGCAGTTTGCCTGTACAAAATCCGGACGTTCCTTGGAATGAAGGGCATTGAGCATCGTGAGCTAGACGAAACTGAGTAGTTCCTTATGTTTTACTATTTCGTGGATATAACCAAACATCTGAATCAACTTAACGTTAAATCGCAAGGCAATGGAGGTACAGTGTTATCCCTTCAGCAATCCGTGTTTGCTTTTGAAAACAAGCTTGAACTGTTTATCATGGATTTTGAAACAGATCGATTACTACATTTTGAAAATTTAAGACAATACAAAGATGCATGCACAGTAAGTGAGTCCACGCAAAAGGTTAATGTCCACCAGCTAGTTGGCTTCACATCCAGTCTCGTACCGTCATTCAAAGCACTCTTTGGAGAAATTCAAGAGCACACTCGGCTTTTTAAGTTCACCACCTATTCAACCGAGTGTTCACTGAACTCAGCCGACCTACGTTATATTCTTGGCCTCTCCGTTAGAGATTTTGAAGAATAATTGGCTGACCTTAAAGCCTCAGACATGTGGGTGAATAAGTTTAAGTCAATCAGTGAAGATTTGGAAAGGATCGCATGAAATAAAGCGGAGTTGGCAAGCAAGCACATGTGGAGACAAATTAAAAAACTTCGACACGAAGAGCAGTTAATGATCAAAACTTTGAACGCACTTCCTGTCACATACCATACATAACAGCGTGTAAGTATTGCTGAATTGACCCTGTTTGGATCTAAGTATGCATGTGAGCAGTCATTCTCACATCTTAAATACATTAAGTCCACAATAAGATAACGTCTAACGGATGAAAGCCTCCGCACTTGCATGAAGCTTAACCTCACCAACTACCGATCAGACTTTAAAACCCTCAGCGAATCCATGCAACGCACGAAGTCACATTGATAATGAGTATTATAAGAACATTATTCATAAGAATAAACTCAGAGGCTGATTATACTCGCATTTAATAAAATTTAATTTTAAAATAAACTATATGGCTCTTTCTGAAATATATTTCCAAATATTTGCTTTCTTGGCTCTTTGAGTTAAAAAGGTTGCCGACCCCTGGTCTAGTGCCTAATTTTATTTTTGCGCATGTAAGGTAGCACGAAAACTGGACCCGCATTCAAGTCGTAAATTCGTCGGCACCTGGACTTGGGATACCCCAGCGCTACCTGACTTTGTCAGGGCTCCTGCCTGATTACAGGGCAGGGCGTGGCAACCAAGTAATTATACTGCACCGAAGTTATCTGATGCCAGCCAAGTCCGGCACCTCTTCAAGCTTTCGACTGATGTACTTCTCACCATTCAGGTGAAAAGTGCGAAACTTCCCATCAGTGGATTGGCAGTTGGTAAGCAAACGTAAACGTTCGATAAATTCACATCGAGTAAATACAGCTTTATGGGGGAAGGGGGTAGAGGTAAGCACATGTTCGTCTTTTCATCCAAGTACATCGCGGGAATATAAATGTCCTGCCCCGGTGACAATTTATCAAAAGCTTACACATGTTTGCCAACTGAATTCAGATGAAAATTTGTAAACAAGGTTGCGTGCAAGGCTGTTAGAATGTTTCAGCATAAGTGACCGCATTTTAGATTTCCTATTGTTTACAAAAAATGTGGAGTAAATTTCACGAACATTTGGAGAGATCGCATTTGCGCGGCTGCATGCCACAAAAGAGTAATTATGCACTCATCAAACAATGAAAAAAAACACTTACTTAGATATTTTAGTAGCAGGTTTGTAGATGATTACAGTACGTAGGCTATAAATACATACCTTTGGAACAAAACAATTTTATTTAACTACAATGTTCAGAAATTATATTTTCAATATGATTTCCATTATTTGCAATGCATAATTCGATGCAAGGGTGCAAGTCGGTCACAGAAAAAGGCTCCAGGTTATTTTATCAGTGCGCATAGCGAGGAGGCGTCAGTATTCACGGTCCAATCAGATAAGACGGAAAATCCATAATTATTGACGCGTTTTCAAGCCATGGCGTGGGACTTTGCACTGCAGCTGCGCTGAGAGCCTGAGCATTGTTAACTAATCATGGACTCTGCCATCCCAACAAAAATAACATAAATAAATAAAATATTAAAATTCCTATGTACCCAGACTTTGTGAACACCTTGTATTAAGCGTATGGCTGATATAGGAAAAGCTTGTTATCGGGGCAGTGAAAAACAGAGGTGGTGGGTGGATGACATAGCACGTAGCCAAGGCACACCAAACTCCCACTTGCACGCGATACAAAGCTGTATGGGAAAGGTTGGGCATCAATACTCTCAGTCAAGATCCTTCAGTAGATTAAATTGCTCGAATTAGGTGGCAAAGACCTTTTTTATGTTGCAGAAGATGAACATTTCCGTCACCCGAACAGGCATGTAGCAATTAAAGCAAAAAGTAATCGTTTTATCGGAATCTTTATACATTACTCCCTTACCTACTCGTCTTACGGGGGAAACGCCAATTCTGAGTCTCTAAGTAAAGATTTAGTCAGCTTGAAAATAAACTGTTCAAAGTCTAAGAGAGTATACACAAAGCGCTGCCAAAAAAACTCGGTGAGGATTGGTAGGCGATTCCCTAAAGAGAAATGCATACCGCGTCATAGTATGATAAATAGTAGCTTTTGCTTTAAATTGCCACGTCTGTTAACATCAAAATCATAAGACGTAGCCATGTAGCACTGGTGCCAAGCCGACAAACCGTCACTTGACTGCGCTCCTCTATCTGCTTCTGGGAAAGCCAGTCACAGGTGCTGCGGGCTGCCATTGGCCAAGCAGTTGACCAAGCGGCCGGTGATTCACTCGCGCATAAAGTTTATGCATTCAAATCCATAACACGCTAGCAGACAGACGCGCGCACAATGCCTAGACCTGCCGCGTGTTGGGTCTTCAGACCACTTCAGAGTTCCTGTCAACAATAAACAACTCCTACCGGTCTTTCATCTTCTCTTCCCACAGGGTCCAGGCGTGATAATTGTAGTGCTCTGAGCGCACTCATGGCTTAAACACCTACAGCCAGCTATAAAGTGGAACCTCGGTTAACGAGTTTGCGCCGTTCAATATTCGAATTCGTCGTGTGAAATGCTCGTCTTGCGAAACGTAGCCAATAAAATTGCATCAGTTCACTGATTGGCTGCACAAGACCAAGGACCTACGCTCCAGTTCTGAAATCATTTCGAATCGGAAAAAGGCCTGAAGAAGCCACCGGTACACCGCGACCACGACCTTAAAAGATTATGATGCAAAACGAGGAACACGTTCAACTGATCTTTTCGAAAAAACTAGCCTTCGTCAGTCCCATAAAGCTGTTTTTTTCAGCCGGAGTACTATCTCGCGTAACAGCTAAAACATCGGGAACTTGGGGCAGAAGTACTTTTGAGGAAAAAAATGGCAAGACCAGCCTGGAAATATCGAAAAGAAAGATTATTCACAGGAATACGAGGTTCATGAACCAACCGATAATGCGTCGAACAATGGCCTGAGCATGGCTTACACAGCCGCAGTCAAACGAAGTTCAAATTCTACCGAAACGGAATTTGCCAAAAAATATGTCACTCAAATTCTTCTACAACAAAGCACAGAGTCTGTTGTCCAAATTAAATGAACTGAAAGTGCAGATATATGACCTTTTTCCCGACATTATCTCTTGTATACAAACCTGGCTGTCTGAAAACGTGGATGACTGCGAAGTGGCACTACCTGACTTTAATCTGCTCCAGAGAGATAGAAGAGGGCGCCAAGGAGGAGGAATTATAACTTACGTCAAACATGGACTGCTAGTCTCGGAAAAAACAGAACGGTTTAATTGTAGTACCGAGGCTATCTGGCTTACTATGAAGGTACCGGAATCACCCAGCCTGGAAGTTCTGACCGTGTACCGTCCGCCTAGACATGATCACGAGGCTGGTCTACTGGAAGAGTTAGCAAATTAAGCTGCTCGGCCCGACGTCTTGATTATGGGAGACTTCAATGCCCCGCTTATCGCTTGGGGTTCAAAATACGCACGAGGTCCAGAGCAAGCATTCGACTGGCGTTTATTAGCTCCGACACTTAATGCATATCTCAGTCAACACGTTCTATTTCCCATCGGGGTGCGTGAGGGGCAGCAATCAAACTGCCTAGACCTGGTACATACGAAATCGCTGGACAGCATTGACGAGGTGCAATCTCTACCTCCTCTAGGTAAAAGTGATCACATCGTACTTAATTGGGACTATTCTATATTTTCGGTAGCCGAACAACCCACCAAGGTTAAAAGGAATATTTGGCGTGGTGACTTTGATCAAATGAAGGCCAAAATCAACAACATAAATTGGGAATTGGATTTTTCCGGCAATATAGCTGATGATTGGGATGGTTCAGTGGGTTATTGCATACGCTCCTGAGAAACTACTGTCCGATTACACGGAAGAAGCTAAAAAACAAACCTCAGTAGCTGACCCAAGCGCTAAAGAAAGAGATGAATAAAAAGGGGAGATTGCTTAGAAAGTATAGAGCAGATAGAAATCCGGTATCCCTTTACGCAGAGGAACCTCGTGAAGCGTCTTATCTTCAAAGCGCGCAAAGACTTTGAAAAAGATTTACTTAACCGGCAGTTACAAATCCTTAGCTATTTTATGGCTTCTTAAGAAAGACCACACGAAACCGGGAACCAGTTCCCCTTCTGGAGACAAGCGACGGAACAGAAATGAGTGAGGATGGAGCAAAAGCTGAGCATCTTTCCCAATTTTTCAAATCGAACTTTACGACTGAAATCAGATTCATACCTCCAAACTATGGCTTAGACGACGGTCCAAAGATTGAAAATGTGGCCTTCGCCGAAGCAACCATTCTTCAGGAGTTCGTGGCACTAAGCGACTCGAAATCATCCGGTTCCGATGACATTCCGCCTAAATTACTGAAAGAATTTGCTGAGGAGATAGCCAAACCGGTTTCTATGCTTTTCAGTACCTCGTTTAACGCAGGTTGTTTACCCGCCGATTAGAAATCCGCACGGATCACACCGTTGTATAAAGGCGGCAGAAAGGTTTCTGCAAACATAAAAGACCAATCAGCCCCATTTCGATCTGTTGCAAGATTATTGAAAAAGAAGTAAAGCGAGAGCTGATGCGTTTCTTAGAGCAGCATAACCTTCTATCGGATGCGCAACATGGGTTCCGCAGAGGCGGGTCCTGCGTGACGAACCTGCTCTATTGTTTGGAACGCTGGACTCGGGCAGTTGATGGAGGAAATCCGCTTCATGTAATCTACATCGACTTCAAGATGGCTTTTGATAGCGTCCCACATCAACGACTTCTGCACAAACTCAGCCAAATAGGTTTTCGAGGATATCTGCTGAAGTGGATTCAAAGCTTCGTACTTGGCCGCTCCCAAACTGTCCATATTGGTGACCAGCAGTCCGCAGACGTTGCAGTCGAGAGCGGTGTCCCCCCAAGGCTCTGTCCTTGGCCCTATATTGTTCATTATATACGTCAATGACTCCGTCCGTGAACTGGACTTCGATGTGGCTATGTTTGCCGATGACATTTAGATTTGGAACGTCATCAGCAATTCAGCTGACGAAGAGCGTTTGCAGATAAACCTAAACCATCTTCAAACTTGGTCTCAAGACTGGCTTTTGCCGTTTAACGGGAAAAATGCAGTATTTTACAAGTTGGCCGACCCAGTTTTCAGAACCCCATGGTTTACAGCCTAAATGGCATCCAACTGCAAGAATTGGACGCGCAGAAAGATTTGGGAGCATGGATCTCTACGTCTATCAAGCCCTCGCTGCACTGCGCAAAAGTAGCCAAGTCTGCGATGTCCGTCCTGTATCTTGTCAAAAGGGCTTTCTGTGCCTTCGATAAAGACTGCTTTACTAAGGTCTTTGGAACACTTACGCGGCCGAAGTTGGAGTTTGAAATCCAAGCATGGAAACCCTGGACCGCGAAAGACCTAAATTCCCTCGAGAAGGTCCAAAGGCGCGCGACGAAACTGGTTACCGGTCAGGGCTTTTAACCCTACGGAAGACGTTAAGCTAATCTCGATATAAATCCGTTAAGTTCCAGATAGCTACGTGGCGATCTGATACAAGCATTTCGTATAATGCGCGGGCAGGACTGTTGTCTTATACCTGGCGACTTCTTCGAGTTAGCAACAATGATGAACTTAAGAGGGCATCTCTTCAAACAACGCGTAACAGGGGCCAGAATAGACACACGCAAGTTCTTCTTTGATAATAGAAACGTTGAAGCTTGGAATGTTCTTCCCGAGGATATTGTTATGTCCCCATCTGTGGATGCATTTAAGAGAAATTTAGACGTGCATACCCGAATCGCCCACTGAAATTAGACCTAATGAGGCTTAAATTATATATATGCATACTAATCACTGATTTTCAGTAATATGTTTGCTTAGAATAACAAGAATATCGAGTGCCGAATCCACCAAATGTTGTGATCCGAGGCTACGAGCATTTGTAAAACGTTTCCCAATTCAGGCATGGAATGCTCTGCCTGCGGACATTGTCATGTCACCATCTGAGCACACGTTTACGATTAAGTCAGACCCATCTGTAGACATGTTTAAGGGTAACGGGTAAAGTTAGACCAAATAGTTACTGCGACGCCGAAAATAAACTGCCAGTTGCCGAAAAGAAAATGCGGAATAATCTCATTATAAAACATACTACTCGCTACTTTTCAGTAATATGCTTCTTTATAAACAACCGACTAAATCTGTTCTGTCAGCTAGAAGCAGACTATTTAACCAAAAAGGGTGCACGATGGGCGCATCGCTGACACTCGGTGACGTTCGCGTGACCTCCGCAATCTCCTCTTCTAGGGACCCTTGGTATTATGGTGAAAACCACGATGGACTCCCCCTGACATGCTTCAAACACTCTCAGCACAGGCCATCCGAGGTGAATATACTCTGCACCCCCCCCCCCCCACCCCCCATGGCCGACAATTTTTTCTCCTTATATCTCTCAAATGGCATTCAGGCCCCTAGACTTCTGAACAATGCCTGAGAAGTTTTTTCACTGTCGACCCTCCCTGACCCAAATTCAAATTACTGGCACCGCCAATGTTCTGAAATGTTCTGCAGATCATATGCATGGAAAAAACTGTCCTGTACCAATAGGGAGTTTAAAGGTATTTACCTATATTTCCCTTAATAAAACCTGACCTGACTCAACGGCGAACACAGGTACACACACACATACATGCATTGACAACTCGTTAACTACGTGGAAGTTCGTCAATCGAAACAAATTGTCTGCTGGTGGCTCGTTCTTTACCTGAAACGTTCGCAGATAGGGCCGTATGTTACCCGGAGCTCCACTGTAATGACTTTAGAATTGGCTAGAAATACTGTTTCAACCCTACTATAGAAATCGGTGCGTAGTATTTAACGCCCCTTTTTAGAACTTTTAAGTGCTTGATGAAATCTTCTTTTCATATTCTAGAAACGAAGGGACACGACGAGAGGTGCATTTTTGCAGCTTCGCTCTATAAAATGTAAATATTGTCGAAGAAATATGAGGTCTCGCGTTCTATAACTGTTGCTTGTTTTTTGTGTATGCCTTTTATCGCTGACGATGGACTCTAGAAGGAGCCCGAAAGCTCAGACAAGTAAAGTATGATTCCGGTGATCGAAACGTCTTTTACTTCTCGATGAAAATATGACGTTGATTAAGCGTAGTCTGAAGCTATACAGATTTCCCGAGGTCGATTTATGAAATTATCGTGGGCGCTGGCATATTTATTCGAGGCAGGGTAAATGTCAAGTCTATTTCTTGTGAACCTAATAAATTATACCAAATTTCTTTCCGTGTATAAATATTACACAATTAATGTTACTTAAATACATTAAGTAGTTTGCTATTATTTGGAAATATAGTCAGCGGTGGCCTCAATCAAAATGATCACGTACACAATTTAGGACTACTCACAGCTGACCTGCAGAAATGGCGAACACTGCCCGCACGGCAGCTTCGAGGAAGACAATGAACACCTGTCACATTTTGAGTTACCTTAGAAACTACCTATCTCGCAAAAATGCAAATGCAAGAGAACACTGTAGCGCTGTGTAAAAATTCGCTGCGCCGAACCAGTTGAAGTCCAGTTTTTGTGAAAATGCATATCTGGACAGTTATATGGAAGCCAACAGAAGAAAACTGAAAGAACAGCCCAAAACCGAAAATGAATTTGGGATAAGCATCGCTCACAAACCAAAAGCGACAATCCGCCGGCAACACATGCAGCCTAAAGACACAATTCCCATCAACAAATAAACCGGTGTCATTTAGGGGATAGACTGTCTCTGTTATCAAAATAAGTATGCTGGCAAGACCAAGAAGCAGGTTCGTAAGTGCACCAGCTCGCTGTGGGATGGATGGACACACTTCCCTTGTGGGCCACCCGTGCAGCTTTGACGTCGAGAGCATGAGCATAGTAGAATTTTACGCCTGCTGCAGGAAGCGTGACATCCGAAACATCGATCTGTCAGCTGATTATCAAGCTCTGCGCGAATAAATCGCTGGCACTGCTGAAGGTTATTCCTGACAAAGGCGAGTTAGAAATGCAGTGAACTGTACGATCTTTTTTATCAGAACAGTTGGGGAGCGTACTTAAGCTATCGATAAATTCTCCTTGGGCCAGAACATTAATAGAGAAAGGGGTACAAGTAAACATATGCGGTCAATAATGTTCGTGTTTGCCTGCAAGTGAATAGTGAAAATAGAGGGAGACGGTCGGTTGGGTTGGGGTCGAGAAGAGAAGAGAAGGCTGGTTGCAAGGGCGTGAGGGTTTGGTCGGGCCAGTCCAAGGGATTGTAGATGAAATATAACCACTCGTCCTGTTGAGCATTGGAGCTAGCTCCCGAGTCCTGTCAGTAGCCGCTCAACGACCAGCATATTGCAAGGGGGTTTGGCAGATTTGCTTAATTTAGGTGAAAAAATCGCGGCCTCTGTGGGAGTCGAGCCTACACAAAAGACAAGGCCTTTGCACAGCCAACGCGTTACCACTGAGCTACAACACTCACCGTGAGCCGTGAATTCAATTATGCATGGATCGATTTCACCCGCCCAACTTATTGCTCGTACGGAATCCACTATTACAGAACAGCAGGCTGGCTGATCAGGCTGGATTTCCCAAGCAATCATCCAGAATCCACCAGAATGACTTCGAGACTCAATCAATTGCCAGGGGGGTTGACAGAATTGCTTAATTCGGTTAGCTCAGTTGTGGAAAATTCGCGGCCCCCACAATTGGATCAACCGTACTAGCATAACACTGGCCTATACGTGTTTTTTAAAAGGGATTCAAAAAACGTTTTACTTGGATCAAATTAAGTACTTAGGAAACAGAACATATATTTTGGAGTCAATTTTCAATATTGATGCCGCAGCCGCCATAAACTATATGTGTAATTTACGAAGAAAGTTAGCACTGTAATCGTGCAAGTCTGTCGTTTTTGGAATCCTAGGCTATTGCGTGCTTGCACTAGTATCCACCTGACATCAACGAATATTTATGCGACACCTAAGTGTGCGCATGTGTGTGCCGACAATAAATCGTCCAGTTGCCGTCACAACGCTTCACGCAGATGACTATGCCTCTTGAATGCATGGCCTCATCTGAATGCAATGTCCCTAGGTAAATTCCTTAAGGGCAGTTATCAACAGGGCGGGTGTTTGAACCTGCAAATTGGGGCCCAATTTCAGTGGGTGCATTGACGCGTGGCATAGATGGTCTCTTGTGTATGAGCTGAAATTTGACTACCGTAAACGGTGTCACAAATGGCGCAGGAGATTTTGTACACGCCCACTTTTGGTTTGGCTCCCGTTTGTACCTTTGCAGTCCGCTGTGAACAGGACTTTGCGGTCAGTAGTGTCTAGTTACGTACTCTTAATCTCCCGGGGCCCTCCATCCGCAGTGCTGAAGGCGATGACCGCGACTTCAGGACGTATTCACACCGTCGGCGGCAGGGCCACCTTGATGCCGTTTTTTGTTCATGGCGCTGAAACCATGAAGTCGGCGCCTTCCACGTTTATCTAACTCGAGCTCTCTCTCTCTCTCAGGCGCCATTACAGGTTTACTGGAAAGGCCACGCATCGTAGCCCAGTCTATTTGCATTATACCACCACCACCCCTAGAGCCGAGCGCGTGCGCGTATGCATTTTGCAGGACTTAAAGTCACGTACGCAACTCGTGTGCGACTCGTATGGGTTCACTTTCACAGGGCTGCGTGAGACTGCGTGGCGTGGACTGTCATTCAATCCCCCTCTGCCCCCTGCCCATTTGGCCTACAATACCCGTTGCATCACTTTAGTCTCCCCCCCAATCCCACCTGAATTTGTCTAGACTGCGTATCGCCACTAGCGTACTACGTGGTCATTTGGCCGTGGCGGCGGCGTCAGACTCAAAAAAGTATACGATACACACATATTTAGAGGGCCTCAACTCTGGCGGCGTCGACTGGTTTCGTTCCCTTCAGGTCTCTCAGGTTCGTTTGAAAAAAGAACCGATAAAACTGTCTTGTAGGGCCGTCTATATACCTATATCTCCACCAGCAGTCTGTCGCAATTTGTGGTCAACATTTAATTCTTGGTTAGCGAGTGCAAGTGAATATTTAATTGTGTTGGAAGAGATCAAAAAGTAATAAATTAAGGAAACTTATACGGCAGGTTCATGATGTGAGCTCCTGGGCAAAGCGGAACTTAATTGTTCCTCTACAGAGATTCATCGTATTCCCGATCTCAACCGACAAAGCAAGGGGCCCGAGGTGCCGTGATAGAGTATTAAACTCAATGACCAAAGGTCCCGGGCTCAAATCTCGGGGCTTCCAGCCGTTAAGATTGGGTATGACTGGCTGATGAGGGCTAAAAAACCAGAAATGAAAATTCCAGTCTCTCTTTGCCTTGTCGGATTCATTTACTCAAACTTACATTCATTGAAATGCATGAACTAGAATAAAATCCATCAACATAATCCCTTGCTGCGCAGAAAATTGATATCTTTTATTGGAGGAAGTTAACAAAAAAGGGAAATTAGACCTTATATTGGTGGAATTTAATGAAAAAAGGAAATTCGGATTACTAAACACGTTAAAGTAGGTTATTCTTATAAGGCAAAAGCAAAAAGGTCATTAGCGGCAACTTCCAGATACAAGTTAACCGGTGGATATGTAGGGGCCCGCTAGCGCTACTATCACTGACTCATTATGCCCTCGTCTGCCAAGCTTGCAGTTGCACTGACTATCCACCACTCGCGCTCTTGTCGATCTGCCGTTCCCAGATTGGCTGCAGGAACAAAGCATGTCCTGGGCTTCCCGGAATCTCGCGCGCCCACTTTAGACGCGGCCTGTGTTAGGACAGTAGCCTGACTGAAGGCTTGTTACCTTGTCGACTCTCCTAAGGCATCGTGCCTGCCACCGACCGCCACAATGATTCCTTTGTTCAATAGCTGACTGAATCTAAGGTCATATACGTTCGTTGGGCTGGGCCCGAGCAATGACCTTAGACCGCACACGCACGCGCGCGAGCCTATGCAAGGCACACCTGGTCGCTGTTCCCCGAGGGTCAACTGGTCGCGTGACGTCATCCCAATGCGGCCAATCAGGCCACAAGGGATCACGCAGACAATCTCTTATAAGCTTCTGTCCTAAGAAGACAGGGGAGTTGCATCACACGCGGACTACGAGGACACCACAGTCCGCCCCCAATGCCCAAGCTTGCCCCCGAGGCAAGAAAAACATGACGCTGGAGATCAACCAGCGGCAACTGCCACCCGAGACAGCGACTCCGGGTTTTGTACATAACAAAGCCTCCTCCTCGTGTATTCCAGAATTATGCCCTTCTTATTGTGTTCTGTCTTGGGAATTTCAACAGGGCATAATTTGACGATGACACATATCGGATGCCACCGATACAACACTGGAGATGCAGAACTCTTCGTTATAACAACCTGCTGACCGGCGATTGCTCGTTCGTCTGACAGCCAATGTGCTCCTACCTATTCTACACTTCCTTCTGCATAGAATAGACTGTTCTTTCCTATTTGTATCTCACCTTATCGCTTGCCGCAAGGACCCGAGCCAGAATATCGCAGCTGCTGGAGTTAAACTAATCACTTAACCCCCTGTGCTTAATATGTCTATCGTCTGCTGATGAACAGCGCTCACCCAAGGGCAACTTGTACTGCGGCTTTGCCCAGTTTTCCTCTATGCCAGTTTAAATTTTTACTTCTGTCAGCTCAGCTGCCGCTCAGCTGCCGCTCAGCGCCGACTAATAGTCACTTAATTCACGCCCTTTTTTCGTTGATACTCGGTTTTGTAATTATGATGCTCAGATTCACAATGTGTTGGGTTCTAATTGGATGGGCCCGAGGGTTGCCCCTCAATTCATCAGTTCATTCTTCCAATTAGCACGGTATTTATTTAACTAAAGAAAAATCACTTCTGTATTTTCTCTGGCTTCTCAGACATCCTAAATGTTCCTCATTTCAATTGAAGTGGGATCGCACACAGTTAGTCAGCAAACGAAACCTTGAACACTCTCCTTTTTCTTCCAAGGTAGGGCCGGCTAATGATTCAGAAAACACGGAAAAATATTATTTTATATTGTTAGAAGATTTCGACAGCCTAGTAGTCATTCTGGTGGATTCAAGACGATTGCTTAGAAATCCTGCTTGGGCAGTCAACTCGCGGTTCCGTAAGGGTGGATTCCATATGAGCGGCATGGCTTCGTAGCTCAAGTCGGATAAGCGTTGGGTGTGTAAAGGTCTTCCCTGCTGTGCGGATTCGACTCCCGCCGACGCCACGAGTTTTTTCACAATTGGATCAACTACATTATCGAAATACTTGTAAAAAAAGTGTACTTCAAGTTAAAATACGCATGACGCATCTTTTTTCCGCATTCCCAGTCCCTACTGCCTCAGAATGGCCTTCATCTAAAGAATCTAATGTAATCGGCAAGTAATTCGTAGTTTTAAGGGGGTCTTAGTCGTGGTTTAACGCGGAGCACTACAATATTCAGGTCGAATCCGGGTTTCGGAAAAGACGGAAGATACCAGAATAAGGCATTTATTGTGTACCTTACCCTGAATTGCTGTCTCAGACAGCCGAGGCCGATAGCAAAGCCAAGGCTTGTGTTGACTGCGTCTAGTCATGTCCGAGAGGGAATGAGACAGCGGTGGCAGCTGCTTTTATATGATTGTGGAGCATCAAGCGGGGTCCCATTGGAGTGTTGTGTTTTGTGGTCCATGCTGTGTTAGCTGATAGTTGAAAGAACAGAACGATCTAACTAATCATAAGTTCGCATGAAGTCTCCCCCATATCGTGTTAGGCTGATAATGGTCGCCCGACCCTAATCCTTTTTGCTCCCAAAAGTCGCTTGAATTGCTACAGGACTTCATCTTCTTTTCCAACATATAAAAACCGACAGAGAACGTGTCCGGTGAACTAAGCAAACACGGTTCTAAGAAAATTGGGACCTGCGTTATTGTCTTAGTTCAGTTATTCGACAAGCTTTATTTTTGTTTGGTTAAGACGTGTTGCTTGGATCATGTTACCCGTCGTCTGAAACTAAAGTAGCTTGTTGTCTCTTTTATTTCCTTAAGTATTTAAAAAAAACTTTCAGTGGTTCATGCCTACTGTGTTTTCCCCCAGCCATTGCATCGCACCTCAAAGTATATTTTTGTCTGCCCCTGTTTCTTTCGAAAATAATGCACCAAAAAATAAGCGGAAAAGAAAACTGCGAAGCACCATCTTTCTGTTCGCTGATTGGATGGTATTTTAAGGGATGTTATGCTGCAGATTTCCTTATTGGGTAGTCCCCTTCGTCTAACTTTCCCATTGGTTGTGCATTTCATCACTGTTACTGCTACTGACCAATCGTATGAAGACAGGATTTACGTCCAGAGAGCTAAAATCAATGCTCAGTTGGCCACGCAACAGCGTATGCTCTTGCGATACGTGCAGAAAGTTCGGCGTTGGAGCTTTCTCTTATCGGAATGAAAAATACGCTGAATAGTTTTAGGGGTTGACGTAGGAGCCCAATAGGCAAATACTACTTTTATTTTGCAACGCAGTCATGTTCCGCATTTAAGTAATGTATTGGCCTGGCAGGTTTTGAGGGCAGAAGAGGCCCTTCAATCTTAAATTCAAGCAAACCGTGACAAACTGCAGGGAAATAAACGTTGACGCCTTTAGTGAGGAATAAACTTATCATAAACATGAACGCTAGTAGGTGTGGTGAAGTCGTCTTACGACCTTCAATAGGTTCCCTAACTCATGAAACGCAAACTGAAATTCTGAAACGTTTTTTTTTCGATTCGAACAAATTACTTTAATAGGGTTGGTTATATTGATTTACGTAGATTCTTATTTCAAGATATTTCAGTTGCGTCAAAATGCGACCTTTTTAAAGAGCTTCTTTCTGACCACCTGCAAAATATAAAAAATTTAAAGCTGGGTACTTAAGTAGAAGGAATTTATCTCGCCGATTTTCAGTGCCACTTTTAATTCAAGTATATTTTAGAGAAAACATAAACAAAGCCATTTTTCTTTTACTCGTTTGATAGCAACGTGCGCCCTTTTCAATTTTATACTTTAAGAAAGCGTATATTGTGGTTCATCCAAATAATTTTCAACCCTTCTAGGTTTCCTAACAAAATGCCTGATGAAAAGGAAAAATGTTGAACGTTATGAGGAAGCAGTCAAGTAGTACTCACAAAATGTTGCAATGTATGTTTATGTTATATAGACAACGGTGATAATATGTATGGCAAACACGATATACCGTACTTTTGGCATAGGTACTACCTAAAAGCCCAGACGCGTGTTCCACTGATGCTTCTGCTGTTGCTGCATCATACAGCAACGAAGGGTTTGGTTCCTCCGTGGATCCCCTAGCGTTCTCTATGCGGTTTCCAGAATAAGACCTCCAAATAATAATCTGGGAAATAATTTAAGTTATCTACCTCCAAGTCGTGCACTTAATAATTTCCAAAATTCTTTCCCCGATCATTATCTGGAAGTCATATACCAGAAAACCATATAAAGAACCCTGGGGGACCCGCTTGGGAGCCGAACAAGTCGTTGCTGGATTATCCAGCAGTAAAAACAGTTATGACATACGTGCCTGGGCGTCAAGGTAGTTTAAAAGGTGTACATCATACACCCTAAACCCCGCAATCCTACGTACGAGACCGGTTGTTATAGGGGGTTTTCGGGGTGGGGAAATAGGTGTATATGAGGTGCACTACTTAAACTACTGTTGTCGCCTGGGCTTTTAGCTAGAAACTATGTCGTATGTTCGATATAACGTCTCTGTCACATTAAATTCATACTACTTGTAGTAATACTTATTAGCAGGACGGACGTTGCGTGGTGACTCCCTAGAATTCGATTGTCTTCTATTCAAATGTTCACATCAATGTCAGATCTGGCCCCATAAAGTGATGTTTTCCTCACGTACAAAATTATTTCCCCGAACATACCTAGACATATATATATATATTTGTGTTTTGGCAAACGCCTTTCAGCACCCTATTGGTAATGCAGCAGCTAAGATATACTTTAATACAGCAGAAAATTTTGAAAAAAGGTCATTTACGTTAAACGAAAAGCGATCAGACGCCGGCTAGTCGAAAAAAAGACGTGCATTCGTGGAATATAGTAGCGTCGGAGTCAACAATGTGGGATACGATGTGGTCCGGCCAGATAAAAGGCGATAGAACGTATCTCAATAGTAATAAGCTGGTAGATATGATAAGGCATGGAAGCCATAGTGTTAGGGAGAATTGAATAAGGTGCAACAAATGTCAGTAACATAAAAGTGACTCTTAGACAAGTGCAGTCCAGCCATGAATGGGCCAGAGTCCAGAGATGCAGTCCGGCAGGTAGATCACCGGGTCCGGACAGCTACAACCGAACAGTAGATCGTCGGTTCTGGGAGTGACTGAGCGCTAACAACTCCCCCGCAGTTTTTGCACTGGTCACGCCTTGAGAAGTGATTGGCTAGTGAAGCCAGACAAGTCCCGACCTTGACACGTCCAGCGCACACGCGCTGGTGAACACGAAACCAAGGCATGCGGGACATGCATTTGTTAAAGTACAAGGTCGCTACTCATTTAATTACCTGTGAAAAACTCGATAGGCTCGATGGCGCTTGACGTTGGAGTACTGAAGTCTTCTTCTTGGGTCGAGTTCATTGTTTTAAAGCCATCAACCCCCCCACTTTTGATTAATGCCTCTGCAAGTGTACTGGTAGATGCTAAACTGATAGCTTACGAAGTCCTGTTTAGGCAGCCAGCTAACTGTATCCGAATTGATTAATTTCGTAGGTTGCAGTAGGAGCAGGTGGATAAACTGACTTAAGTGTGGTTTACCTCACGGCTCCAGGTGGGGGTCTCGTAGCTCAATTAGCTAGAGCTTTGGCTGTTCTAAAGCCTCCCCCTTGCTAACGACTCTTCGAAGCCCACCGACTTAGTTTTACAACTGGGTGTAGTGAAAGCTCGTAGGCCACGTCAAAGGATCTAATTTGGTTTAGTGTGACGTCCCTGGTAGGATCAAGGGAACAAACACGTAGGCTACCCACTACGTTATACAGTCGGGTTACGCAGTTAAGTTTTTGAGTTTGTTCAAATAGCAACCGTATAGTGGAGGTGAAGAGAGCAGACCTTTGTAGCAGCTCGTGCCTGGCTGACTAGCTCGCATCGAAGTGCATTTTCCCAACGGCTCGCCGACGCGGTTTTTGACGTCTCGATCAGCAAATCACGGTCCCCGCACCTACGCTCAAAAACCAGGCGACGAATGGGGAGCTTGCACGCGTGCCCGACGCAAGTTGCCTCTCTGCCCAAAATATCCAGGCCGACCTAGCCAGTGAAAGCTATCTCTCTCTCTCTCTCTCTCTCTCTGTCTTCTGGCCCGACTTCTCAAAGACCTCACTTGGAAATCGGCTCTGAGCGAGACGGGTTGGAGGCCGCGCGCTCATGCGCCCTCCGGCCGTACAGCCATGCCGGATGGACTGGCAACTTTCCCATAACTTTTCTGTAAACAATACACTGTTCCGTCTACTCTCGCCTTTCCACCGTCTTCTCTCCAATCTCCTAAGGAAACTGGGCCTCGAAAATTGTAGCTGTTAGGGTTACCCGTCTTAGCCTTACCACTTATACCTTTTCTTCTGGCTTTTAATCCGCTCTGATGAACCAAAGCTTGATTCGGTTTTCTTTTCTTCCAATGATTTTCCACCTCAACACAGTGCATAGTCACTTTTCTAGTTTTAATATGACACGCGATGTGGTGTGATTGCGTAGAAAGCTAGGGGCATGGAGCTGGGACCAAACGCACTTGCTCGGAGAAATACGACGCGTGATGCCTCTGCGGGATGTGGGCAGTGCCAGCTAGCTCACACCACCACACCATCCAATCCTTAAGTAAAAATGGGCACCTCCGCAAAGCAGGGCTGGTAGCAGAGCCTGGATTTACACTAAAAATATTGATGCGCATCATTCAGTGGTGGTAAGAACTGTTCAAGGTCACATCTTTCATTTACTGGAGTGCATTGGAGTTTGGGGATGACGATTAGCTCCATTTACGAGCATTTCAGGTGATGAACGAATAAAAAGCAGAAATTTCGGTTCGATTGAGGAGCTACTGTTCAGTCAGTTCGTGTCCGCGATGGAACCATGCTCCGAGGGCGTGGCTCTTGTCGGTCGCCTGCAGCCAATCAGTAAACTGATGCAGTTTGATTGGCTACGTTTCACAAGACGGGCGTTTTACATGACGAGCTCGGTGCCGGAATGGATTACCTCGTCAACCGAAGTTCCACAGTAGATGGAACGATTGGGGCAGTAAAAAATTGGACTAAGAGGACTAGAAAAAAGGGTTTTTGTATGTGCATTACAGCGTGGACACAGTGGACGTCAAAAAGAAAAAAATCTGGTTTTGATAGTCCACGGCGCGCAAAATAGTGTGAGGAGACAGGAGGTTGACGCCAACACCTTTTACGGCTAAGCAGTCTTCTCTCGCACAGCACCAACGCAGCAATTCATCAACCTAACCTCTGGCGAAGTGCTTACATTCCTTACCATATTTATTATTAGTTTACCTAATTAGGAACAGAAGCGTATATAGGCCCACCCATTTATCCCTATTCCCTGAATGCTTGCCTACAAAAACCGTGGTTATAGGGTTTTATAGGTGGGTAATTAGGACACACAGTGGAATTTACTTTGATCGATGCTAAATGCGTTTAAATTTTGCTGAATTTAAAGTGTTGTTTATTTAGATCTGTAGATTTTCCTAATCTGTATTATCGTTTACCTTATTGCGGAAAAACCCGATAAGCAAATTGCAGATTTCTTGAATTTCCCTAAGAATTGAAATAGTGGTTAGTAGGTCGTCTACTTCAACTTACATGAGCTCCAACTTACCGTTCTGGAGTAAGGTTAGTATAATCCGCGGCGATAAGCGCCACGCACAAATTCAATTTACATGTGAAACAACTTCCAGCCGCTACGGGAAACAACTTTGGCTACATTTTTTTCCCTTTACACTTACTTCTAAAACTTTTCTTCTCTGCCTTTCCTATTTCCCCATTCCCCAAAACTCTATAACCACCATTTTTAGAGGACAAAATGCTGGGGCCAGTGGTATATGAGTGGGCCTACATAAGCTTCTTTTACCAACTAATTTATACTAAATTCGCCCTCTACCCGATATTTATGCTTGCTTTTCCAGATGTAGAGGTCCGCATTTGGTAATGGACCTCAAAAATGACCCTAATGATAGCATATTAGCCATATTCACTACCTTGGTTCGGTCGAGTTTTAGCTTTCGACAACCATATAGTTGAAAGTCGCGCACCACTGTTTATGCTTCTTACTCGCAAGGAACCTGTCTGACAAGCACACGGGTTGACAAATGTTGCTCAGCATTGACTTATTTTAACGCCTTTTGTTTCTCTGAACGGCAACCTGCACACTGTGTCATCCCCGTTTTGAGGGAAGCAACATGGCTGGCGCACTTCAAATACTCCTTGTTTTCCGGGCATGGTTTTGCTTTCCCTTTCACCTGATAAACGGGCAAACAGCAAACATATGGTGAAAGTGACGAGAGCAGGCCTTCATCGAAGCTACTTCTGGCCCTTAATCTGCCCTGAGGAACCAGAGCTTGATTCGGTTTTCTCTTCTTTCAACAATCATCCACCTTAATGATTGACGCAGCGCACGGCCACTTTATTAGTTTTAACATGACACGCGATGTGGTGTGATTCTCTAGAAACCTACGAGCATGAAGCTGGGACCAAGCGAACTTGCTTGGAGAAATGCAACGAGCGATGCCTCTGCGGCATGTGGGCATTGTCACGCCATCCAATGCTTAAGTACAACTGGGCGCCTCCGCAATTCAGAGCTAGTATCAGTCCCTGAATAAACGCTTAAAACATTGATGCACATCATTCAGTGGTGGCAGGAACTGTTCAAGGTCACGTCTTCTGTTGATTTCCATCTGTCTGTAATGTTTTGAGTGCAGTTGAGTCTGGGGGTGACAAGCAGACCCATTTACCCGCATTTCAGGTAATGAGCGAGTCAATAGCAGACACCTTTGTCCGATTGTGGAGCTTCTGGTCAGTCAGTGCGTGTTTGTGTGTGTCTTTGCGCGACATTGAATCTTTCTCCCAGAGCGTGCATGTACCCGGTCACCTGCAGCTAATCAGTGAACTGATGCAGTTTGATTGGCTACGTTTCACAAGACGGGCGTTTCACGGCACCAGCTTGGTGCCGAACTGGATTTACCGTTTAATTGGCGATCTATCACAAGACCAGCGAGAATGGATTGAACCTGCTCAGCGAGGTTCCACTGTTGATGGGACGATCGGGCGACTAATAAACGAGGACTAAGATGACCGGAAAAAGAGTTGTGTACGTTTGCATTACAGCGTCGTTGAAAATTATGTCTGTTGTGGATATTCCATTGTGAGGACAAAAGTGCTGAAAACCAGAAAGTTAACGCCAACGCCTTCTTCCTCCAACCTGGAATAAGCGGTATATTCCTCTTCTCTGGCACAGCACAAACGCACCGATTATTAAACTACCCCTTGACAGAACGCTTATACTGGCTACTATGTTGATTATAAGTTAACTTGATTTATAGTAAAATTCCCCTCTCCTTGATATTGACGTTGGCTTTTCCTGAGGTAAAGGCTTGAATTTGGTTATGGACCTCAAAAATTATTCTCATGACAGTATACCAGCTATATTCACTGTCTTGAACTACAGAGTTCGGTCGAGCTTTGGCTTTCTACCCCGACAACGATATATTTGAAAGCCGGCGCGCCATTTTTATGGATGAAAATTGTGTGATAAGTACATGAATTGGCTAACACTGCTCAATACAGACTTATTTTATCACTTTTTGTTTAATTGAACATTGATCTGTACATTATGCCAGCCCCGTTTTGAAAAAAACAAAATATATGGTCACTTTAAATGTCTCTTGTTTTCTGGGCATGTTTTTCGCTTTTCCTGTCACCTGATAAAAGGGCAAACATTTTTGTAGGCAGTTTATACGCAAAGAGCTTTGGGAAGTTATTTTTAGCCTATTTTATCTCACACTCCACGAGGGCTGTAATCATTTACCTTTGATTATTTTATACGTCTGCTATAAACTTTTATCTGTGGCATTTGAACATGCCCATACTGCTTTTCCTCACCTGGTTGTGCTGAAATTCTTTTAAATAATTCAAAATCGCAAAAATTCCTGAGCTTGGATACCTGGGGATGTTGAACTGCTGCTCGGTACTGAAATGTCAACCATCATAAGGTGTGGTTAGGATTTACATTATCATATCACCAACAAGGATTCTTCTCCCTTCCGTTTGCATTCCAAAACCGGGCTGACCTCCGCTGTTATTGGGGCCTGATAGTATTTGACAGCCTAACTGTCCATCTCGCACAAAAGTGTAGTAGTCCGCGCTGATTCATCATACACTTCCAAGCTTTGCACCCACGCGTGACCAACCACTCCGTGCGCGCTAGAGTCCTTTCTCACGCTTCCGGTCGGCTAGTCGCTTGAGACGCGCGTAAACTCGAAGCCAATCAGTGCACACCATTTCATTTTATTTATCGCAAGTACACAGTCCGCAGTCAGAGTTTTGTGGGATACGATGTGGTCCAGCCAGATAATAGATAATGCAAAGTATCCCAACGAAAATAAGCAAGTAGATATGATAAGGCCTGAAAGGCTAGATTTTATGGATGATTTAATGTAGTTTAGAATGAGTAGAATATAAGTAATATACAAGTGACTCTTAGAGAAGTGCAGTCCAGCCATGAATGGGCAAGAGTCCAGAGGTGCAGTCCGGCAAATAGATCACCGGGTCCGGACAGCTTTAACCGAACAGTAGATCGTCGGTTCTGGGAGTGACTGAGCGCTAACAACTCCCCCGCAGTTTTGCACTGGCTTTGAGCAGTGATTGGCCAGTAAGCTAGACAGAGGGTGACCTTGAATGGCCTGTCCCCGCGGCGTCCCAAGAAAGCATGGCTTAGAAATACAAGGTCACTAAAGCTTCCCAGCCACACCCATACACACTAGTACTATTTGCCTGAGGACACAGCGGTTGCTATCGCTTGACAGAGCCTGTTGTAAAGCTTAATTTCCCCGAAGTAAAGGCTGTTCCAGTCTTCCCTCATTTCTGATTCGAGAAGCCATCGTTTTGTCAACACAAGCACCTTCAACAAAAGTCCCTTCACGTTTCTTGCCATCCTACAGAATAAACATGTGTTTTGAAGTTCATTACATCACCTCATTCGAGGGTAAAGATAGCTTATAAGCATAATCAGAGTATTCAAATAACCCAGAAAGCTGTAATACGCAAAATACAGTACTGTAGTAAATATTTCTTTTTCATGCAAGCTTAACTTTTTGCACCGGTGCCGGTAAACATAACTCCGAGTGTGTTAGGACGGCCCAGCACGCGAGTCGCCACTCTGGCCGTCCTGAGGGCAAGAAAACAAAGGAAGCCACAGGCCAGCTGGCAAAGGTAGAACTGGCAAAGATTAGGCCTTCAAATGGCTGACACGCGAGGATGCAAGGAAAGTCGCCGGCCGGGTTCTAAGGTTCCGCCTGGCCAGGGGGCACGAAGAGACGCATGCACATGCGCGCGTAACGGTGGGCGACATTTCATCCGGAGGACACCCCATGATGGCGTCTGCAGAGGGGTCAATAAGGAGCAAAGGCCGTTGTTCCTTAAATAAGCTGCCACCACTGCAGGCAGCACTCTGCTGCTGAGGACACAAGATTCCGCTGCGTGACGCACGGGACTCTGTTGCCCTGGATGAGAGACCTGCTGTTGGTCGAGACGAGAACGACAAAAGAACACAATCTGCTGATGGACACAGGACGAGCTGCAGACAAGAGCGAGTTGTAGACACTACCAAACTACAGACAAGTTCGAGCTGCACAGGAGAACAAGCTGCCGGATACACATAATACAGAGTTGATGTACAAGCAGAAACAAATATAGTAAACTATCATCTGCTAACCTGTATGCCTTCCTTTCCTAACATACGAATGGGGGATATATCAAGTGTCGACGCAGGCACACACACACGGTAATAATTGAGGGCTTAGGCTTACTTTAGTGATGCGTATAACCTAT
The DNA here is from genome assembly GCA_036362985.1 of Ligula intestinalis. NCBI lineage: Eukaryota > Metazoa > Platyhelminthes > Cestoda > Diphyllobothriidea > Diphyllobothriidae > Ligula > Ligula intestinalis. Next base: position 25,637,924 of record JAYGXS010000008.1, read on the forward strand.
GTTTACCCCTTCTTATGGTATATGAGGCTAGGCTCAAAGTCGCAACTCTTACTTCATGAGTTGAGGGGACAATTGCGATCAATTTTCGGGGACGTTTCTCAGCGGGTGCGCGCTGCCAACCAACGTGCTATTTGGTTACGTGTTACGTACTCACCGAGGCCTCGAATACTCGTTTCCACTCTCTCTGGTCGTTAATTCGATAACAGAGATCGAAAACAGGCCACACACCTTGAGAGATGCAAACACTGGGCTAGTCGATGCAGAATCGATTTTTCGACTTTTTGATATGTGATAAGTGTGATTTGGTACCGGCCAAAAATCGATGGCTAGGGAGGAGCCTTCAAGACAAATCGATTTGATGAGGTTGACTTGAAAGCCAATTGGAGACCGTTCTTAGCTTAAACCTGTTTAAGTGTCAGGAAAAGGAAGGTTTACTAAATCGGAAGTCGGCGAAGACAAAGAAGGTTGGACGAGCTTTTTGCTGTAAGAAAAGAGCTTCAGAAAATGATTCTATCAAGTGCTTGCTTGCAAGTCTTAGGCCTGCATGCGTACAGGCGCTTTTCTTGTCTGCAGCCACTCAGTGAATGCACCATCGTGTGCTGTAGAGCACAGGGTGGACATCATTCGAATCGACGGCAATATGAACTTATACTGGAATTTAGCGTAAGGATGTTTATAATCCGTGAGAGATCGTTCCTTTTTTCGTGTTCTAAATGGGCTAGGGAGGCGAGGGGGTGTGTCGGTCACATTAGCAATGCCCACTGAAATGTTTGTCGCCAGCGGTTATGTCCAAAGGATAAACCTATTTTGGAAGATTCGGTCTCGATTAAAATTGGAAAGGTTGGCCATTTGTTTGAATTCCCTAAAAATAAGGAACATGTACTCTGCTGAAGAGGAAGGAACCACCCTTTCGCTGAAACCCGGAGCAGTTTTTTAGTATATTTGTTTACTTCTAGGCTCAGTTCTAAGATAAAAAGCAGAACAGAGTGGCAAAATATCATCGACAATTTTGAGAACGCTAATAATTTTCCATCTTTTCCGTTTAAAGCCAATGTTTTTCACAAATTCCTCCCTTCTCCCTGCATTCGGTCCCGTAGTAGAGGAATGCTATCGCAAAGTGTTAAGGCTACGAAGGTTTAACCCTAAAGGCCGCGATCTTCCATGTCCGGTCCCTTAAGAAAGGAGAGAGAAGTCATGGGAAGGCCAGAGTGTCAGGAGGAAGTTGCCACTCGGTGTGGAATGGCGTTCAAACGTAAGGGCCGTGTGACAGCGCGGTGTCGTCAAGTTCACCCCGCTCGGGGCAAAATCCAGAGTGTTGTCTAGAGGCAGTAATCCCAGGCGGCTGCCGAATGCTCTCCTAGGCTCGGCACCCTTGATGGTGATTGGTTGGACCGCGCGAGCTGGGCGTACCGGTGTGTGCGGTCCGTGTTTTGCGCGCCAACTTGTGTCTGGCCTGAGTCACGCCAAAAACTGCCTTCGCGCAAAGGTCTTATGCTCTAAGTGTCCTTGTCTGAGGCGGCAAGAATTAGGAGGGTGTCGGGGCAGCAGTGATCACTACAATGTCACCCTAATGACGACTGAACTGTAACCCTGATCTGGTGTCGGTGCAGCGCGTCTAGCTCGCAACCCGTTGTAGAGGGTTCTACTTGGGCGATTGCCCTAGTAATAATCAGGCATCTCAAAAGAAAATGAAGCGAGCACTGAAACAAGAGTTTTATTGTCCTGAGGTTTCAGATTTCCTCGGGAATCCTTAATCATAGGTGATGATAACACATTCATGGTCATGCGCAGATAGGGTGGAGACATGCACAAGCTGCACAGTATTTATAGTTCACATATAGGTCGCTATGAACTTTAAATACCGTGCAGCCTGTGCATGTCTCCATCATATCTGCGCACGACCATGAATAAGTTACCATCAACTATGATAAAGGATTTCCGAGGCGATCCGAAACGTCAGGACAATAAAACTCTTGTTCCAGTGCTCGCTTCTTCTTCTTCTTCTTCTTCTTCTTCTTCTTCTTCTTCTGAACTGTTTCCTGGAACTCGAATATTCCCTCTATTGGTAATCAGGCATTATAACCCGAACTGCAAGGTGGAAAATGCCAGTTCCAGAAGCCAATTGAGCTCCTCTCAGCGAACACAGGCCCCATCCCCTTTTTTGCTTGTTTGCGTACCCCCAATGACCCTGTGATCCAGGAATGCCGTGGAGGTGGTTGCTTCTGGCCTGACCCCTAAAACTATCCTTTGTCATTCTGGGTTTGATGCCCCTCTAGCAGTAAGATTTGAATTTACTTAAGTCAACACAGCAAGCCAAGACAGTAAAATGCTCCAATGCATAGGGGGACTAGGGGGAGAGAGAGGGAGAGACTCGTTTTATTTTGAAGACAGCTTCCAAAGTGCTCAGCACAAAATGACTATATCGCGTTGTTTTAAAGCTGGTAAGAGTTAACCAAAATGGCTGCGATCTTCTAAGCCCGGTTACTTAGGAGATGAGATAGGGAAAAGCATTGGGAAGGGCAAAAAAGTAGGAAGAATGTTTTCTTTACAGAATGGATTGGAGAAGAGGTGTTAGGAAGTTGACTACCAGACGATCGCACAACCACAAGCCAGCAGACAGCGTCTGGAGTGAGGTCTGCTCGGCCGTCGTCAAATGAGGTCCAGTGTGAGTCGGTCTGTGATTGCCTCTTACAGAGACTGGGAAAAGCGAGCCTTCCGAAAGTGTGCTTTTACTTGAGCTAGGCATGACAGGCGTTCACAAGTGCACTTCGTGTTGAGCTAGTCACTTCAACTCCATCCACTGGGACCACGGGATAAAATGATGAAATACTGACAACTCTAGGGATTTTCAAAAAATGCATATATGTTATGGAGACAGGTTCAGTCTCGACTTCTGTATTTCTTTAGCCTGCATGGATATGCTGATATGGCGATGTACCGTGCAACATATGTTGGAAGTATTGACGCATAGTGCTGCAAGACTTAACAGCCATTAATTCAGAAGGAAGGGCATGGGCGATCTCATAAAGAATTCGATCCACGAACAGTTTGGATTTTGTAAAGTGTCTGCGTTTTATAATATCAGATTAAAAAGCATAAAAGCACTGGTTACTCAAGAGCGCATTCGAAAGTGCGTTTAAAAAACGCTATGTCCTTTTACGCTCGTCTGGATAACTAACCAAATGACAGTAGAGCACGAGGTAGAGAATGCAAGCATCTATAAATCGTTAAAATAGGGCTTGAAGCGGCTAATCGGAATATATACAATAGGCATCTCTGAATTTTAATAAACAGGGTTTCAATATTAATAGTAACTGCAAGATAGGATCTAAACGTAATGTCTAGGCTCCGGAAGGAAGATACCTCATTAGACAGGCTGTCTAGGACTTCAGGACTGGGAGAGAGTCGCAATCAGAAAACATGCTAGACTGGCATCTGATTATTCAGAAGTAGACCATAAGCTAACGACCGCAAATTCAATTTTGTTTCACCTGGCAAAAAAAACTGCCTACCAAGATGGCCGGATAAGTTTTTAGGTTACCTAAAAGTACTTAATATTCAACGATGAACTTGCAGCTGCATTGATTTTTCAGTGGGTACTTTTACTACCGAGAGCCAAAACAATCTTTTTGTATGCAAATCCCATACGATTTTAGTAAAGTACATGTTTGCTGCCTGTGGAATTTATTTTATGGGACTGAAATGTAGGCCAAACCAAAGCTGAACAGTTCATATGCTAGGACACATTTTTATGTCTATATGGTAATGCATTCTTAGGAGACCGTATGAATATACATTCCCCCTCCCCGCTCAAGTGTCTAGCGGAATTCGTAATTAAAAGTTTAAGGCTTGACTGATGAACAGGTAAGTAATGAGTGTGAGAAAAAGACGACTCGATCGCTGGGACAATACTTTTTTTGGCTGACGTTACGACATCCGTCGTGGATTCATCATCAGAGACATTAGCAGAAAACGGTAGCAGAAACGAGTAATACATGCACAGGAGTTTACAGTATTTATAGGATACAGCCATTACTGCAAACATACAGCGACAATTAACGTTCATTGCCTTCTTGCGCTTGAATAGTTTGTTAGACGGCACGCGGGCTCTGACCTGTTGAACTTTCATCACCCGTGGTGGACTCCGGCGTGATGATTACTCGGCCATCTAGCCCTCCGGTGTTGGTGTAGGACGACGCGGTAGCCTCTCCGTTCCCCAAGTTGCTACTCGCTTTGACCTAATTGAGTCTCAACACCTGGGCTGAATGGGCTATCGGCAGTAAGTCGCGAATGCCAATCACCAAATACGTAGGGACATGTCCATAAATCGCCAAATACGCAGGGATCTGCGTTGTGACAGGTCGGGAAGTC